>NW_018921260.1:193522-298866 GCF_002207925.1 Prunus avium
CTATACTACCGAACGGCTCGTGCACTTGCGAGTATCACAAGTTGAGGATGCAGCTGAATCCATTTTGGTGCAGCTGTATCTACACAACATCACTCTCATTGACCAATTGATTCAAGTGACGCTAGCATGAAAAGAACACCACTACCAAGTTAAATTTCAAAGAGACAGGCCAATGACCCACTACTAGCAATACCGATATTATCCCCAACCTAACCGCCTCCAAAGCCTAGTAGGTGTGGGGTTTTATCACAAAAGGCCTCGGTATTATTAGTAGTGGAACCATTCATTATATATTGTATTTTATTTAGTCAAGTGTCCGATGTGGGACTTATATTTTTCAACAAATACTTCCACAAAGAACAACTAAGAAATTACACATTCACCAAAGCATCAAGAAAACAACGATATCATAAACCAAATTAATGACTTAAAAATAAGACCAGTACCGATGAAGTCAACACCAACAGTAATGGCTCCTCATATTTAAAAAGACCTGATTAAGAAGAGAAAATATCTGAAAGTGGGAAAAACGAAAAATAAAGAAAAAGAATGAGCAAACAACATATTTTAGCTATTCCTTATCCAGCACAAGGTCATGTAATTCCCTTGATGGAGTTGTCACAGTGTTTAGCTAATCATGGCTTCAAAGTCACATTTGTGAACACAGAGCACAATCATAAGCGAGTCATGAATGCTTTGGCTGATGAAAGTCATATAAGCAGGGATCATATTCATCTAGTTTCGATTCCAGACGGCTTAGAACCGTTTGAGGACAGGAATTAGCTAGGGCGGTTATCGGAAGCAATGCAACGAGTCATGCCTGGGAAGTTGGAGGAGCTGATAGAGAAGATCAACCAAGGGGAAGGCCAAAAAATCACTTGTGTCATTGCTGATCAGATTTCCGGGTGGATTCTTGAAGTAGCAGAGAAAATGAAAATCAGGAGGGTTGCCTTTTATCCTGCTGCAGCTGCAGTCTTGGCGTTGAAACTTAGTATACCAAAGTTAATTCATGAAGGAATCATTAACAATGATGGTGAGATCCTCTTACCCCTAACTTGTCAAGTACATAATATTTTAGTCCAACTAGTTCTTCATCAAGATTGTTCAAGCTTACTCATCTCATCTGAAATGTAAAATTTTGATCCAATTACTATTTGGAAATTTGAACAAGTTCAATTCTTGAGTTCTGTTTTTATCTTTTATCATTTCACAATGGTTCACTTATTTAGACACATCAGAACATGGTTTGTAGGAACAGCTTCTTGTATTTCAAACTTGTGCTTATCTGTTACAATCAATATAAATATACACAGCTGCAGCCGTATTGGTATGCAAGCTTTTACAGCATCTTGAAATCTTATATGGTATCAGAGCAGATTTAGCCACATCAGAACATGGTCTAACACACTTGTGGCAGGAACTGCCCCAAAAGGCCAGATGTTTCAGTTGGCACCAAACATGCCCATCATGAAAACTGAACACTTGGTGTGGTCATGTATTGGCGACTTAACCACTCAGAAAATTATATTTCAAGCTATGGTAAGAAACAACAAGGCTACGCTAGCCGCAGACTGGCTTCTTTGCAACTCGGCATACGATCTAGAACCAGCAGCATTCACCTTGGCACCTGAGATTTTACCAATTGGCCCGCTCTTGGCAAGCAACAGGCTTGGGAATTCAGCAGGCTACTTCTGGCCACAAGACTTCACTTGTTTAAATTGGCTGGATCAACAGCCACCCTGCTCAGTCATCTATGTTGCATTTGGCAGCTTCACAGTTTTTGATCAAACACAATTCCAAGAATTGGCTCTGGCTCTTGAGCTGTCCAAAAGGCCTTTCCTCTGGGTCGTGAGGCCAGACACTACTGAAAAAACATGTAATCTCTACCCCGAAGGATATCAAGATCGAGTAGCATCTCGCGGTTTGATGGTGGGTTGGGCACCTCAACAAAAGGTTCTAGCTCATCCTTCCATTGCTTGCTTCTTAAGCCACTGTGGTTGGAACTCTACAATAGAAGGTATAAGCAATGGGGTTCCTTTCCTGTGCTGGCCATACTTTGCGGACCAGCTCTTTAATGAGAGCTACATTTGTGATGTTTGGAAGGTGGGGTTGAAGTTCAACAAGAATGAAAGTGGGATCATTACACAAGGAGAACTCATGAACAAATTGGACCAACTGCTTGGTGATGTAGGTTTCAAAGCAAGAGCTTCCAAACTCAAGGAATTGGCCATGACCAGTGTCAAAGAAGGTGGCCAATCTAACAAGACCTTTAAGAATTTTATTGAATGGATCAAATCGTAAGCAAGCAAGTTGCCTATCATTTGGTTTCGTCTACTCGAAATTCAAGTTTTTTTTTAGTTTTTTTTTTTTAATACAAGTCTTATTAGGGAAGGGGGAATCGAACCTAGGACATTGAGTGCAAAGTTAATTACTACTACTACTTGAGCTACAAGCCCCTCACCTCAAAATTCGAGTTTGAAGTTCAAGAGTGCACCATATGATATGTCAAAATTCATATGTTTCAACTATATTTAATGTACAATAATGTATGACAATTTCACCATTTCAATGTCAATGTCAATCAAACGTGTGCCACCTCTAATCACTCTCATTGGCCAATTGATTCAAGTGTCCCTAGCATGAAAAGAACACCCTTGTCTATTGCATATTTAACATCTTCAATACTTCCACAAAGATCAACTAAGAAATTACACATTCACCAAAGCATCAAGAATGTTGTGAAATGAACAGTATATGCAGGAATATTGAGCTGCACGTAAAGTTAATAAGACGCAATATTTAACGAGGTTCGGCCAGGCCTACGTCCTCGGAGAGTAGCAGCAGTAACTTGTCCACTATGTAAAATAATAGGGCTACAACTTTATTGTTTACAATGTATATGACTCATGGATTTTTCTCTCTTAGAGAATTTCTCTCTGCTCTCTTTTTCCTCTCCTCTCACTCTCCCTTTCTTTCCTGCCTCTCTGCCTGACTCTCTTTCTTCTCCCAGTTGGGTGTGTAAAATGCAAGGGAAGGATGAAGCCTTTTTATAGGCGAAGAAGTTGATAGCTTCCCGTGAATTGTGGTTGGCTCTCAAGGGAAGATGGCAGACAAACTTCATCATTATTTTCTTCTTTTCTTTATGTGGGTTCCACTACATTCTTTACAACAAAGAAAACAACAATATAATAAACCAAATTAATGACTTAAAAATAATACCAGTACCAATGAAGTCAACACCGACAGTAATGGCTTCTGATATTTAAAAAGACCTGATTAAGATGAGAAAACATCTGAAAGTGGGAAAACGGAAAATAAAGAAAAAGAATGAGCAAACAACATATTTTAGCTATTCCTTATCCAGCACAAGGTCATGTAATTCCCTTGATGGAGTTGTCACAGTGTTTAGCTAATCATGGCTTCAAAGTCACATTTGTGAACACAGAGCACAATCATAAGCGAATCATGAATGCTTTGGCTGATGAAAGTCATATAAGCAGGGATCATATCCATCTAGTTTCGATTCCAGATGGCTTAGAACCGTTTGAGGACAGGAATGAGGCAGGGCGGTTATCAGAAGCAATGCAACGAGTCATGCCTGGGAAGTTGGAGGAGCTGATAGAGAAGATCAACCAAGGGGAAGGCCAAAAAATCACTTGTGTCATTGCTGATCAGATTTCCGGGTGGATGCTTGAAGTAGTAGAGAAAATGAAAATCAGGAGGGTTGCCTTTTATCCTGCTGCAGCTGCAGTCTTGGCGTTGAAACTTAGTGTACCAAAGTTAATTCATGAAGGAATCATTAACAATGATGGTGAGATCCTCTTACCCCTAACTTGTCAAGTACATAATATTTTAGTCCAACTAGTTTTTCATCAAGATTGTTCAAGCTCACTCATCTCATCTGAAATGTAAAATTTTGATCCAACGACTATTTGGAAATTTGAAGAAGTTCAATTCTGGAGATCTGTTTTTATCTGTTATCATTTCACGACGGTTCACTTGTGGCAGGAACAGCCCCAAAAGGCCAGATGTTTCAGTTGGCACCAAACATGCCCATCATGAAAACTGAACACTTGTTGTGGTTATGTATTGGCGACTTAACCACTCAGAAAATTATGTTTCAAGCTATGGTAAGAAGCAACAAGGCTACGCTAGCCGCAGACTGGCTTCTTTGCAACTCGGCATACGATCTAGAACCAGCAGCATTCACCTTGGCACCTCAGATTTTACCAATTGGCCCTCTCTTGGCAAGCAACAGGCTTGGGAATTCAGCAGGATACTTCTGGCCACAAGACTTAACTTGCTTAAATTGGCTGGATCAACAGCCACCCTGCTCAGTCATATATGTTGCATTTGGCAGCTTCACAGTTTTTGATCGAACCCAATTCCAAGAACTGGCCCTGGCTCTTGAGCTGTCCCAAAGGCCATTCCTCTGGGTTGTGAGGCCAGATATCACTGACAAAACATCTGATCCCTACCCAGAAGGATATCAAGACCGAGTAGCCTCTCGCAGTCTGATGGTGGGTTGGGCACCTCAACAAAAGGTTCTAGCTCATCCTTCCATTGCTTGCTTCTTAAGCCACTGTGGTTGGAACTCTACAATAGAAGGTATAAGCAATGGGGTTCCTTTCCTGTGCTGGCCATACTTTGCTGACCAGTTCCTTAATGAGAGCTACATTTGTGATGTTTGGAAGGTGGGGTTGAAGTTCAACAAGAATGAAAGTGGGATCATTACACAAGGAGAAATCATGAACAAGTTGGACCAACTGCTTGGTGATGAAGGTTTCAAAGCAAGAGCTTCTGAACTTAAGGAATTGGCTATGACCAGTGTCAAAGAAGGTGGCCAATCCAACAAGACCTTTAAGAATTTTATTGAATGGATGAAGTCATAGGCAAGTGGCCTATTGACTAATCTGTTTCAAGAATTGATGTGAGGCCGATGTATCAGTTGATAAAATAATGCAATATACTATTTTGTATCAAATTGTTAGTCGACTAGTTGGAAGAATCATAGAACTATTAGATATTCGATACAACGTATTTGAAATGACTAAATACAATGTAACAAATTGAAATTATTAAGTACGGAACGAACCAGCAGTCTGCAGATGGCGTACTTTATTGGAGTTATTCGAAAGAAGAGAAAGCAATGTTTTTCCTCCGGCTCCAAGAGTATGGGCAAATGCTAGGTGATGAAGATGTGACATACATTAAATTTGCTTGTAGGCTTGTCGATTGTAGCCAGTCAAGGTTGCTTTTTGAAATGAAAGAACAAGGACTCAAATTCAGATGGGGACATTTATTTCTGTGAAACACTTTGTTATCTCAAATCAAAACTCAAAACTCGCCAACGAGGGTTGGTTGAGTTGGTAAGAATCGTTCTCTTCGCTATCAAGACCTAGGTTCAAGTCTTATTGCTGACAATCCCTCTTAGCGGATAATCTGTATAAACTTAAAAATGAGCTAATATCCTCTCTATAAGTCCTCAAAAAGGCCTTAATATGCCCTGAACTTGGGATGGGGTAGCCTCCCCTCCCCTTAAACTTTCTTTCATCAAAAAATAAAGAACTCAAAACCTCCTTTCTCTTTTTGAATCCATTTTTCCACTAGTGAGTAGAGCCTACCAAGCCCAAGAAAGTCATTAAAAGCAAGCTATCAACTCCATGTTACAAAATTTATTGAAAAGCACCATTTTTGCTAAATGAACAGTGAAGAGCATGCTGAGTTGCTGTGATTTGCTTTTGCACATGGTTTCCTTTCTACGTTTAAAACGCACTTAATTACACAGAGCAGAAAGAACGTTAAGTAAGACAGAGATTTACGGAGCAGAGAGGAGAGGAGGAGGAGGAGGAGACATACAAACTGGCAAAAGACCCCTCAAAATTTGGCTTTTGCACATGGGATTCTTGACTGTGCTGCTGAGAAAAACTTGTCACTATCATCACAAACACCGCATGCCACCACCGGCATTGGAAGTGATAGGACAAATTCAAGGACAAGGGGCACTGCTGTCATTTTCATCAAAGATATTATGTGAAATATCTATCAGAATTCAATTTTTACTGCACACACCCATTCCCATTCTTAACTTCAATTATAGTACCAGTACTTACTGCAATCACTTCTGGCAACACCACCACACACCCCATGCTCCTCACCTATCTATCTCTCTCTCTCTCTCTCTATAGAAAAAGTTGTGTGAAAAGGAAATAACATTGTTTTGCTATTTTCAGCCAATCACGGTATATCAAGTGAAAAAGTTATCACACGGGCGTGACATACTGTGATTGGCCGACATAGCACACAAGTGTTTCTCCTCCCTCTCTGTGCAGAATTAATAATACTGACATATTATGCTTTCAGGCTTTGCTGTAAAAATGCCATGCCTGAGCTCAGTCATTTTGCATCATGCATGGGCTGGATGTAGATCCATCATGTCATCATGTATATATATATATTTGCTCTGCACCGCATATGTCTGTGTGCTTAGAAAATGATGTGTGTGCAGTGTGCGTCAGTAAGAGAGACATACACATAGAGAGGACCAGAAGGGATGTCTAACTCTTGGGTTACCAAAAAATTCCTACCTTTTTTGTTTATGCATTTTAGTTCAGACAGAAAAACAAAAATAACACAACAAAAGCTTGATTAATTATTCAAAAAAAATATGACCAATTTCGGGCAAAAAAGGTGGAAAATTGTAAATCTTTCAACTTCATTCAAATGAATGAACCCTGCAGAAAATTTCATCTAATCGAAATTACAGAACTTGTCCATCATTTTTTTGCAGAAGATTAATGAACACCATATGCACCAAGATATAAAGTAACACATTCCGCTACAAAAGATCTGATGAAAAATTTAGCTATTAATTAGTTCAGCCTCATGTGGTGGGTGATGATCTTCAACCACACAAAGCACGTAACATCTAAACTTGAAAATTAAATTAAAAGATTATAAAAAAATAAAATAAAAACCCCAAAGACCCCGTCTTTCTTTTTTTCTTTTTCTCTTTCCATTGAAAAATTGAAAGATATTGAACTATAATACAGCAGCAGCATCAATATTTTCTTTCTCACTAGATCCATAAAGCTCAACGAGTCTCTGCAAAATCACGACCTGGGTTCGCAGCAGAACGATGTAATCCGCCGTTTCTTGGAACAATTCGTCAGCTTTTAGCGTCTTTCCAGGGTGGGATGGGCTGATGAGGCTCTTCAGGGTCTCCAGCTTCGCTGAGACCGTCTTTGAAGAACACTTGCTCTTGCGCCCGCCATTCTTGAAGCTTCTTCTCGGAGCTCCACAGGCACGTGATCCCAGTCTTCTTCTTGAGCTGGTTCTTCTTGTTCTTCTTCTTCCTGCCAGGCTGGCTTTGAGGTTTCCTGGAGCTGAGCTCATTGTGTTTTTGTCTGTGAAAAACAGAGTCACAGAGAGAAGAATGTGATGAAGAAGAGGCCTTTCGGGGTTTAAGTAATGGCGGGTTCACAAATTGACACTTGGGTTGCAGTTTACTACGGAAATGCCATTTTTGGCTTCTTCTCTGTCGTTTACGCGTTTTCTTCTGATTCTGTCATTTTTGGGCCTTTTATTTATTGCGTTATAATTGGAGAGAAAATATCATGCAAGCAGCAGGGAGTGTAGATTTTCATTTTTTTCATACGAGGAGAAGGAGGTTATTTTTGTAATTTCACGATTCGATGGTTTGGCATCTCAATTAAAAGGAGAAAGCGGGAACAGGGCACAACTTGCGAGCCTTAAGGCAGAAAGCCTGCCCATCTGTAACGGCACATGTGAGGTCCGGGACCGTCGAATGCCTCATTCCCAAACTACCCTCAAGTTTAATCATTTAATTTTCTGTATGAGAGTTGATAAACATTATAACATTTGACCTTCATCTCTCTCATAATCAAGGGTAGATACATTAATTAATTTTCGATTTGGGTTGTTTTTAAGACCCAACAATACAATAATAAATCATAAAAATGTCACGTTGAAAGCTAATCGTTGAGTTGTGTAAATTTCACGAGTGAATAGACAATTGATAATCGTTGATTGATGTAGATCTCAAACACTATATCACCCCCAATTAATAGCTCACGATTGATTATAAGTTAATAAATCTTGTTGGTTATAAGTCACGACAAGTCAATAACAAGCCCAACGAATCGTCATTATTAGATCTAATACGTAATGATCACATAAATTAGAGTACTGTATCATATACGTTATGTGGCCAAGCAAACAAAGGACAAACATGATACTATACCAAAGTCCAAGAGACGGAAACAACAAAGCAAGTGACAATTAATTACGAGCGACATAGGATGATCCAGAAGAGAAGGCATAGCAAGACAAATTAAGCTTCTGTTTCCCTCTTTTGATTTTGTCCACAAAGGGGGGCTAAAGCTTGTGTATAATTTATTAATAGTGTGATGAAACAAGGTAAGGGGCAAAATAGGAAATTGGGATGGAAATAAAGGTTGGAGTGTGAGCTTGCTAGGTCAAGGTGGGTTGTCTTGGGAGTGGGAGTGTAGCTTCGCTAAAGGATGCATGTGAAGGTGATATGAGCCAGCAAAGCCTGCCCATCTGAGGGCTGGCTTGAGAGAAGAAGAGGGTTTTGATTTTGAGAAGAGCTTGAGATGAGAGAGTTGAGAAAAAGAGCACATGGGAAGCACATGCAGATGAGGAGTTTTGGAGAGGAGGGGTAGGGGCATGTGACAAATGAAATGAGAGACAGTGAGGCAGCATGAAATGTACAGCATGTTTTGCACATTCCCTGCATGGAACTGATCAACTGGCAACACCTTTTCTCCTCTCTCTCTCTCTCCCTCTTTCTAACAAAGCGATATTGTAAATTATTCTAATACATCGAGAAATTAAAGTTAAGTACAAAGACTGACACACTGTCGTGACCAACTGATTTAACTCACTTTATCTTTCCCACTTACAAATGATTATATTCTAACTTTAATCATTTACTTTTTTTATCAATCAATTCATATATAATTATAATATTTATAAATGGGTTTTAGACTTGGTTTCAATTGGAAGCTAATTCAATCCGGCATGTCTGACATGTGTCCAAGCGGTGCACATTACATCATTCCTAAACATACTTTGTTAATTAATCAAGGTCAATTATTAAAATGTATCAAAGTACCATTCTGTTCTGTGATCGATTTTATTAAGCTAAACAGAAGATCCCTGTCCTCTCTCGTAGGTGGACTTTTGTTGAACTACCACTGCAAACTTCCAACAATATTTAACTTTATCCATTAAATGTGAAACAAATAAGGCACAGCATGAATATCTGTACTAGAATTACAAGTTCAAATAAAAGTTCACCCCATTATCACTTTCTCCCTTGTCCAAAAGGACAGATAATTGAGATTCTTTATCGCGATAAATTTCTAACTCTATCGTTGAGTCGGTTTAACCCTAATGATTTTTCTTACATGAACTTCTCTATTACGATAAATTTCTAATTGCGCTAGATTTTTTTTTGTCTTTGTTGTTGTGACTTGTGAGTAAAGAGTAAAAAAGTGAACCTCGATTTGGTATTCATTTAGAATAAATTTGACAACATAGAACAGGTCTTTTATAGGTGGTAATTATATAGGTCTAGATCAATCAAATGAATGGTCAATCTAGAACTCAAATCCTTGCTTGCTATGTATGAATGTGAGGGACATGATGATGATGTTGATGATGAAAGCCAATATATAAGCAAATCACAGAGAGCTAGATGTGATGTAACATCTTTTTTTTCTTTCTGGCCGATCAGCTAGCTAGCACTTTCTTTGTAAGAGCGGAGAGGGGAGGAGAATGCTCAGTTAGCAATTCATGAGCTGAGAGCAATTGATGCATGTGGAGGTTTTCACTTTATTCCTTTTGTTTTTGGGTCGGCAGAGGCTGCCATAATCGAATGTGGGTCACTCGGCCCTTTTGGTTGCAACTCCATGACCCACCTGTTTTGTCTAGCCTCAACTCAACCAACTTTTTGCCTCCTACTAACATTTCTTCCCCCTTTTCCCCTCTCCTATATGGAATCCCCATTTTAAACACTCTATTTTACTCTTGTCGGCTCCTAATTAGTAACCCAAAACTGAGTTTTTATTGCTATTCTTGGTTTCAAAACCATATACTCTCAAATCTACTCTCATCTTGTCCGCGCATAAATGTTAAATTTCAAACAAACGTGATTTAAGGTCAGTTGGCCAAAGCAGTGTGCTGGCTCCCTTATACCCGAATTCGAGTCAAATTCAATCCTCCCTCCTTGTACTTGAATTTGATCCCCTCCATATACATTAAAGTAGTTTAAAATATCATTTTTCAAACCTAAGGTCTTTTTTTAAACTTACTCTCACAATCATGTATGACTTTGACTCTAGTTGTCAACCTCTCTAATGCCTCTAAATCAAGAAAAGAATTAAACAAAAAAAATACCAATCAATTTATTTCGGTTAAGTTTATTCTTGGGCCATTGCCAACAGCAAAAGCCCTGAAAATGTTGAAATTCAGCTGGTTCCGCCAAATACAAGCCCAACGGGCATTCGTCGCTTTGTGGGACCATTTGCATTTGCGACCCTGAATAAATATTTATTTTAATAAAAGCCCTTTTTATTTTTTTATAGTTTGCTTACTTTTCTCTTCCCTCAGACTCTGTCTCACTTGACCCCATTCTCGGGTTTTACCAATTCCGCCATCGAATCAGGTAAGAAAAGAAAAAATCTTTCCATTTTCTATTCAATGTTCAGATCAGCAACCTAGCTAATTCTTCAATTTTGTTCTTGTTTATCTTCTTCGGCGCGATTTAGGTTAAAGGTTTTGATTCCTGTCTGCATGCTCTTTTTGGTTTCTGTCAATTTTAATTTTGGGGGTTTTTAAGTTTGTTGTTTTGGATTTTTTTTAACCCCAAAGCTTTATCAGTTAGCAGTCATGGATTTCGTTTTCTGATTCCTGTAGTTTTGCCTCCGAATAGGATGAAGTCTGCATATGAGTTTGATATGTGTTAGAAATGTACAGGGATTAGTGAAATCTTCGACATTTCAATCCCTGTATATTGATAATACGCCTTGTGTTATGGTGGTAGCTATCAGAAGGACAATACGGGTTATTTTATTTCTCGCATCTGAATTTTCTATATGCTTGGTTTTTGGGGGACATTTATCCCCATTTCTTGCAAAAGTTATGTTGTTCGTATCGTGTTGGCAATTTGTATATGTAAAATGCACGTAGGTACCGAGTGTAGAAAGAATTCTGTGGTTGTTCGACAAGAAAATTGGCTATTTGGTTGAACTATGGAAATGTACTCGGCCCAATGTAGGGTTATGAAAGTGCATCTGCTTATTGAATAAGACCGCCAATACATAACCGAATGATTGGTCCAATGCAAGGTTCTTCTTGAGTTGGCTTACACATTGTTATCTAAAGCCAGTGCTTAGTTTGAGTACATCTCTTCAGAACCAAACTCAGTGTCAGAGGAGTCTTAGATATTTATGTTGTTTACATTTGAACTGATTTTGATATCTATGATCTGTAGTTTTTGTGCCTTCCCCCATTCTCTCTAGAGCATGTTTGTGTTTGATGCTCATTTTAACTAAAAGTTAGAGTGTATATTTTCTGAATTTTGAATTTTGTTCTGTTTTTATCCTTTTTCCACAGGATTTTCTTTGAGTTCACTGCTTTTAGTCCCCTAATGTATTGATCGTTGCAGGGACATATTCTATTTTTAAAGCTAGCTGAAAATGGCATATGAAGAGGTTCTGAAGGCCGTTTTTCCTTTACTGGAGGGTGTGGACCTTGCTTCTTGTATGGCAGTGTCTAAGCAGTGGAGACACATAGCTCGAGATGATTTCTTTTGGAAGTGCGCATGCGCCAAGAGATGGCCCTCTATCTGCAAGCGACCTAACCCTTCAACTCTAACGTATTACAAGCTGTATCAAACCTTTTATAAGCGCCGGCCTGGTCGAACTCTTCTTCCCCCAAGACTTTCCTTTGATGACCTGGAATTTTTCATCGATATCTGGACGGAAGATCGATTTATCTTTTCTGAAGTGGTCCCAGGCCCGATCCTACAGAATGGTATTAAAATCCCACCACCAGGAGTATGTGACATGCTTAGATTGCACATGGAGAGCTCCGAGTACAAGATGAAAGTCCCTGTTGAGCCAAGGTTCACAGTTCCTTTGAGCCAGACAGTGAATGTTTCAGTGCTTGTGGGGCGCAAGGATTCTAATAAGGTTGCTTGTATACTTAATAAATCTAAGTTTGACTACATTGATCGAACAGCATATAGAGCCATGGCAAATGACTACCTTGACTTCTCACCGGTCTACCCATTCACTACGGGTATCCGGGCATGGATCTCTTTGCTTTTCATGGACAGTGGAAATGAAGGAGTTGTTGATGTCTTTGGGATTGAAATGGATTTCATGGATGCTGCAAACTCGAAGGAAGAGGTTTTGTGGCTATTAGACATGCTTGATTGGAAGTGAAGGTTTGACTTGAAAGCCAATGCAAATAAAAAAGAGCCACCAAATTGGATGCAACAATGATGCTTTTGTCTTCTACGGTTCAGTTGTCATGCTGAGGCTGCATATGGAACACAGTGCAACGCTCTCATTTCCAGTGACAACACTTTGCTTTAGTGGTATCACTTTCTTCATGTGTTATTGCATGTTCAAAGTTTGTACATACTTGTTTTATTCATTACCTCTAAAATTATGAACCTTATTTTTTTGCTCTGTATTGAAGTATATTTCATTTGGTCTTATGAACAATGTGTTGAGCATCAGGGTAATTTTGACTACAATTGAATAGCAGATCTTTTTTCATTTATTGATATGCATTCGTTGAACGATAATGCCAATCCTTTCTTTGTTTGGTACAAGAACATTTAAGTTATTTAGAATAAAAGGAAAAGAATCTTGTCTACCAAGGAACAAAATATTTGAGGGATTTCTGCTAGCTTCGATTCTGGAAAGACAGAAACCAATTTGTTAGTTTTTTAAAATCCTGTTGATCTTGTGCCAAATACAAAGTTAGGGTACGGACTTTGCCTCATTTTGTATTAGCTGCCTACTTAAAAATAATCTCTTTATTGAGCATCTGCATTACAAGATGAGTTTTCAAATTTGACACAGGGGGAAAACAACAGGAGCAAGATAACTAAACGCGCATCCTAGTTCAAAAATTTATTCTCCCCTCATAGGTGTGACCAAATTGCCAATTTGCTGGTGCAACATCATCAAACCTAAGTGTTTTCCCATCACTTGTGGTGACCAAGAATGATAAGCTTTGCCCTACAATGTTGCTTCCCGTCTGCCAAACTTGGCCCCAATTGCGAGACATTTGAAGCCAATCAGTGCTAGAGCCTTTAATTTTAACGTTTGCAACATCACCGGCACCGCCAACATTGAACACCAATGCAGTAAGCCAGTAGGGGTTTCCCTTGAGCTCAAACTTAACCCCTCCTCTTTTCTGGCACGGGACTCTGCGATATTTAACCGGGATTATCCCGGCTTTTGCTTGTGCGAGTTTTGTGAACATCGTCATGGACAAATCGAAGTGTCTCTGTGGCGGGTTGCACCAGTGATCAGGAGCTGGAATCCAATTTGGAGGACAAAAATTGGTTGCAGTGATTGTGATTGCACCGGCATTAGGGATGCACCATTGTGGATCCTTGACACACCGGATCTGAAAACAAGCACCGCAAGCATGCCCGTCCTTGAACAGCTTTGTGCTTAGTGCTGCTGTCTCCAGGCCATAGCCTTGTTGGAAGAGATCACCATATCCACAAGCCCCCTCTGTTTAAGAATCACAAAGTTAAACCTTGATATAAAAATAAAAATTGTTATGTGCCGGTTGTATATAACATTCCTCTCATATTAAGTACACGAGTTTACTATCGTTGGAAGGAGGTTATATGTAACCGGTGCAAACAAAAACTCTTTCACTTACGCATGGTTTCTCCTCCGCTCAGGTCACCATAAAACGTTGCGTGTGCATCATGCCAAATCTTGCCGGCGCGTCCCTTAGCTAAAGGGATTACATCGCCCATGGCTTGAACCAGAAGAGTGATGAACACTGCCCATGTAAACAAGTTCTGAAACTTAGCCATGGCAATGTGGTAGTGAGAAAAACTGGAATGCCTCTTAATTACAAAGTTAATTTTATAGGCACAAGTGGGATTATCATAAAAGGAAAGATAAATTAGATGATACTCATCGAGTGAAAAAAGGAATGTAATGTAACGGACATGATTAATTCCTATAATCCTATTGCTACGATACATTAGACAGATATATTTCCTTGTTGCATCTCCTAAGAAGATTTGAAATTAAAAGAGGTAAAGAATGTGAACCTTAATTCTTGCCAGAGCCGAGCCACAAAGATTTCCAATTTTAATTTTAATTTTGTGCCGTCTTTGGTATTCTCAGGTCCGGCTTTAAATTATAGTTTGACTTTAAATTATATGTCCAAATTTTATGTAACTTCTTATGTTTAGGCTTCAATACTGTGAGATTGAGAATCCCTAATTACGTATAATTACTTATATGTAGGTTTTAATTTGTGTAAACAATTACTAGTCTTATATGTCATCCCATTGCCCCTAAGTCAACCTTCTCAATTTTCCATATGGGGACTAAGTCAACCTTCTCCAATATTATGTGCTTCATGTATTTATGTCATACACATAATTTCCCAATGTGTGGATAAATGGTGCGGGATCGTTGTGGGATGTGAGTGGCCGATTGACTGATTGTATTTGTACCAATTGTTCAACCACTCACATCCAACAATTATTCTGCACCAGAGAAAATACTTTAGACTCTTCTTTAGTCAATGGAATCAAACCATGCTTCTTCTGACTGTCTTGCTAGGATGGAGAGCACGAAGGATTTGAGCTACATGTGCTTAATGGGGCAGCAGAGGGTGTTTTGGGTTTCATGGAGAAAGATAGGAGTTGCCTTGCTGAAGTCAACCTTCTCCAATATTATGTGCTTCATGTATTTATGTCATACACGGAATTCTCCAATGTGTGGATAAATGGTGCGGGATCGTTGTGGGATGTGAGTGGCCGACTGACTGACTGTATTTGTACCAATTGTTCAACCACTCACATCCAACAATTATTCTGCACCAGAGAAAATACTTTAGACTCTTCTTTAGTCAATGGAATCAAACCATGCTTCTTCTGACTGTCTTGCTAGGATGGAGAGCACGAAGGATTTGAGCTACATGTGCTTAATGGGGCAGCAGAGGGTGTTTTGGGTTTCATGGAGAAAGATAGGAGTTGCCTTGCTACCTTGCCACGCCTAGACTTCCCCCCTCCCCCAAAACAAAGTATTTATCATATTGAGCACATAACCTTAATTTTATTATTTATATGTATTATGTATTGAACGCTGCAATAATTTGAAAATTAAAGTAGAAAAAAATTGTGGTACAAATAGTGTTGCTTTGATTCAAAAATAGATAAGTATATGCCCTTTCTATATCAAAGTATTTAACATGTTTGTGGAAACACAAAGTTCAGTTGAATTAGTTTAATAAAGAATGCTATGATCATTCGCTATATTACCGCTTTATGGTAAGTTTATAATTTTTTTCACTTAATAACAATCTTTTATGAGCGTGGATTTTATAGTGAGTTTTGATTTATTAACGGTTAACGGTCGTTCAAACGGTAATACTTCAAAATTCAAAGAACAAAAAAGTATTAATTTAAATTTACAGTAGGATCACTCCTTCCGCGCAATGTATTAATTCAGTGTCAACTCCTCTTATTCCGCTGGGACAGCCGGAAAGACCAAAAAGGACTACACACAATCTTTGTGCTATTTGACCTTCATACAATCTGTGTTGTTGACCTTCATCAGCCTTTTATGGTCGAGAATCAAAGATTGCCGGTCAAGGGTAATTCCGTAATTTGGTAAGTTGAACTTCGCTCAAATCTAGCCCAGCAAAATCCTCCGTCGCCAAAAACTCAAAAAGAGAGAGCCTTCCGAAGGAAGCTAACTCGCCAGTTCATACAGTGCCTCGAGGGCATTTATGTAATTGCAACAGTTGCGACTCTGTTATCTGTTCTATAACACCCAAATCCATTATTATTATTCCCCCCCAAAAAGCCCGAAAATTCAGTTCCTCACACACTTTCCCCGCCATTTGCCTTCTCAATTTCTCTTCCCAATCTGTCCCTCTAGGGCTCCAAAACGTTCTTCATCTCCCTCACTCTGCAACCAAAACCCTAATTCCCGCCAAAATACCCCTGGATTTCAGCTTAATTACAACCCCTGCCACTCCACCTCGTTCTCGATACATGCCCTTGCAGTGCCAATCGCGAACTCACCGGTTAAGCAATCGATGAGTTATCCAGTCACTTCCAGTTCGAGCTCCGGCTCGGCTCACTGGGGCATCAGCCTCTCGAACACAGTGCACTCGGAAGTCGCTCCATGCTTGCCTTTGCCTTCGCTTCCGGTGTTCTGCGGCGCATCTGATCAGGACCTACGGCTGTTCGACGAGCCGATTCGAAACAGTGCGTGGTTGAATCACCCTGACGCAGCTCTTTCCAGTAGGATTGCTGATCTGCTTCGAGAAACTGACGTCTCTTACTTGTAAGTGTGTTCTGTGCTTTGCGCAACGCTTTCATTTCCAGGTTTAACTTTGAAATTTGAATGAAAGAAGTACGCGATGTTACTTGGAGTTGAAATTTTTGTTCACTTTCTAAGTTACGATTTGAAATTTGGCGTACTTGATTGTTGCTGTGTGCTAATATGTCAATTTTCCGGTTTTTCTGATGAAGTAGGTTTTGATCGTGAACTCGTAGCTTGACCAAAAAAGATCGTGAACTCGTAGATTTTGCGGTTTTTATGAAGTGGTTTAAATAATTTGAAACAAAGTAATGGTTATTGATTAAAATTAGTGCTCTCTCTCTCTCTCTCCCTCTCCCTCTCCACTAATGACTGAGATAACAGGAAGCACAACGTGTACGTGTTTGAACTAATGCGACGAGTTTGTAAAATGTGAATTTGGTGGTGACACGTGATTTGGAATAACGTGGCTAGTTCTTACTACTTAATAAATTGTACTCAAGGATTCTATTTTAGATTAAAACCCGAATAGATTAGGGACTGTGTTTGTAAAAATTTCTATCGAGTTCTTTTGGTTTGATTTAGTTTGAATTTTGTTTTTGCTTTTTCTTTGTTATTGCTCATATATGGTATCATGTACAGGAACCTTCGAGAAGATTCTAGCTTAGTTCCATATGGTTATATCGAACCTTTAAAACTTCATGATGAAGTTCTTCAGTACAATCCAGAAGCATTTGAGTACAATAGTCCAGGTAAACCAAGTATTTAGTTGCTCCGTACCTGCTTTGATTATAAGTTTTTATGCTCATGCTTGTGTTTGATTTTTCTTTAGATGCTATTTTTTGGTTGCCTACTTGTTACTTAGGATTTCTGTATTGCTGCTTTGGCTAGAACTGGAAAGTAGTGGGATCTGTTTTTCCCAGAATAAAATAAAAGTAATCAATCCATAAATGGATTGTGTTTTTAATATGCAGGGATAAGTGCGAGAGCCATTTTTCATTATATAATTAATAAGCCTCCACATAGGTTATAACCTCATTGAGTAATGCAATCACATCTGTCTGGTGCAAGAATTTTTGCCGACAGTATGCATATTTTACAATAATGAGAGCCCGAATACATCTCAATTTTAATTTTTTTTTTTTTTGAAAAGAAGAATATGCATCATTTCATTTCATTGGTAAATATACTGATAACAATGAACAAAATGCTAAAAATTATATGACTAGAAATGAGAAAATATTATTTTTTATTTTTACTAGCAACAGTATTGATCAGATATGATAAAATTAATATTTATTCTTTTTTGGTATCAAGGCACAAGTAGTGAAAGTTAGAGAGTAGTACTTGATATTTTTACACATGCATATGGTATTCACTTACTATTCAAAACAAAGTAGTTTAATTGAAGCTAAAAAAAACTAGTTTCTTTCTACTTGATGTAGTTCAAAGGATTCATGGTGAATTTCCAGGATCTGTCTCCTGTTTGCTCTATGTATAGATGTGAATTGAGTAAATATCTTTAGATATTACATGCACTATTTTGTTCCTTAGAAGAATTAATTGTGCTTTATGGTGTTTTGTTCTTATATGATTCAATGTTTCTGTGCTTACTGTTTCTTGCACTGTTCAAGTTTCTCAGGTCCTATTAAGGGGCAAGTGCATACACTGTTTTGTTCCTAAGAAGAATTAATTGTGCTTTATGATGTTTTGTTCTTATATGATTTAATGTTTCTGTGCTTATTGTTTCTTGCACTGTTCAAGTTTCTCAGGTCCTATTAAGGGGCAAGTGCATACACTGTTTTGTTCCTAAGAAGAATTAATTGTGCTTTATGATGTTTTGTTCTTATATGATTTAATGTTTCTGTGCTTATTGTTTCTTGCACTGTTCAAGTTTCTCAGGTCCTATTAAGGGGCAAGTGCATACACTGTTTTGTTCCTAAGAAGAATTAATTGTGCTTTATGATGTTTTGTTCTTATATGATTTAATGTTTCTGTGCTTATTGTTTCTTGCACTGTTCAAGTTTCTCAGGTCCTATTAAGGGGCAAATGCCTGGCAGTAGTACAGTACCTGACAAGAAGCCCTTCAAGCCCAGTGTACCTATAACCAGACATGCTCAAAGAGACTATGGTGCAACTAACAATAATCAGCTCAACGATATTCCTCCTAATGTACGTGTAGATCTATTTGGCAGTTGATAATCATTTTCCCCCCTCCTTGTTTCCTAATCTAGAAGATGAAATTGCAGGACGTATCTACACCATCTTCTAGAAAACCGAAAGCCAAGAAAAAAGATAGTGATGTTGTTATGTCATCAGTCGGACCAGATCAGACTGCAATTCAAGGTTGTTATTGGCTTTTAGAACTCTCTCTCTCTCTCAAGCATGATCTCACATTTTCATTTTCAGTATTCATGTGAGTGACTTATTTTGCAAAATCTTATTTAGACGCCATCATTGGACGCTTTTGTGAGTTGGTGGAGGATTTCTGCGGTAGAGCTGAAATTTTCAGTGATGATCGGGAAGAAGCTGAGTGGTTATCTATGTCTCTTTCTGATCTTAGAGCGCTTGCAAATAAAATAATGTCTCTTCGAGCAAAGAGGCTTCTACATTTGGTCCCTGTAGATTCTTTTGTTAGATTGTTAAGGATTTTAGATCATCAGATACATCGAGCTGAAGGCTTGTCTATAAGTGAATGTGAGCAGGTGAGCTTGTTTTATGCCCTGCATTCTTTCTTGCATATAGCATAGCTGTTGTGGTAGTTTACTTCTTAAACTACATTTCTTCAGGCTTTTGTGCTATTCTTCTTTTTTATATTTTCATTGAAAGCTTGTGCTATTTTCAGTTTTGCTTCTCCATGATTTATTTTTTGGTCTGATTTTAGAATCTCGATGCTAGTAATGATGTTACTTAGGTGCCCTGCAATCTTCAGGCTTTTGTGCATTTCTTCATAGCTGTTATGGTAGTTTACTTCTTAAACTACATTTCTTCAGGCTTTTGTGCTTTTCTTCTTTTTTATATTTTCATTGAAAGCTTGTGCTATTTTTAGTTTTGCTTCTCCATGATTTATTTTTTGGTCTGATTTTAGAATCTCGATGCTAGTAATGATGTTACTTAGGTGCCCTGCAATATATTGATTGTTTTAAATTTCATCTTATAATGGTCTTGTTATCTGAATCATTGTTTGTCTGACCCTATGTTTTCCTATTTATCACCATATTTGGGCAGAAACATTAGGGACATAAAAATAATTACGGAGAAAAAAACGTTTGAGCTCCACCTCCACCTCCACCTCCACCACCACCTCCACCACTTCCACCTCTACTTCCACCACCATCACCACCTTCATCTCCACCTCCACCGTCACCACCTTCACCACCACTTTCATCTCAACCACCACCACCACCTTCACCTCCATCATAGTATTTTCATTATGGTTGAAATTTATGCGCTCAATTCTATATACATATATATTTGGAGTTTTCATTTTAATAGGTATTCATGATCACTTTCATTTATTACTTTTCTCTTCAATATGTCAGTCAAATTCAGATGTGGTTTCATCAATAAATTGAGCACTAGAGTCCATTCATGCAGCTTTAGCAGTAATGGCTCATAACCAGATGCCAAAACAACTATATAAAGAAGAGGTACACACTTTATGCTAAGGATCTCTCTACATTTTGTGGATATCCATTATATGTGTAACTTCGTATCTTATGATTTATTTTTTTACGATTATAAAAAAGGTAAGTAATTCTAATTTGTGTACATCAGATCATTGAAAGAATTCTGGAGTTTTCCAGGCATCAGATAATGGATGTTATGTGTGCTTATGATCCATCATATCGTGCTTTGCATAGGCCAAGTCAAAATGGGTCCCTTGAAGGTTTGTTTTTTTGTTTTTGTTTTTGAAAAGGTGGGGTTTCCTTAACCCACTACATTCATATGTTCCTGAGTTTTTCATACGTATTTTAACATATTATTCTGTATACACAACTCTGTCCATTCTGTATATTGTCTTGCTCAATCATTCTGCATTTTCAGGAGCAGTTGTTTTCAACTTATGTGATTTGAGTGACAGTATTTTTCAATATATTAACAGTTGAGGAAGATGAAGACCCTGATGCTGAAATTGGTTCAGCAAGCAAGAAACGACGCAGTATCAAGACTGTTAAAGTGCATAAATCGTCATTTAACAGGTGTGCTTATCTATATTCTGCTCCTATGTGGTTGGTTTTTTTTTACTAGATCCTTGTATAAAAAAATTTAGGTGTTGTCTTGTTCCTTACATCTTTGCCTTGGTAGGGTCTCTGCTGCTGTGAATAATATTCTTCAGAAAATGTGCACCATTCTTGGTTTACTCAAGGATTTGTTGTTAATAGAAAGATTGTCAGATGGTTGCATCTTACAACTAGTGAAAACAAGCTTTACAACATTCATGGTGGATAATATCCAGCTCTTGCAACTGAAGGCAATGGGTTTAATCAGTGGGGTACAGATCTGCACTATTCATATCCTCTTGGCAGCTATTGTTTGCACATACCTATACATATTTTCATGCACATATGCATTTTAATGTTATTTACTCTGAAACTTGTAGTTCATTGTTGGTGGTACAGATATTCTATTCATACACTCAGCATCGGACTTATGTGATAGATGAATTAATTCAGCTGCTTTGGAAGTTACCGTTCTCAAAGCGAGCTTTGAGAGCCTATCACCTACCTGATGAAGAGCAAAGGCAGATTCAAATGATCACTGCTTTGCTGATTCAGTTGGTTCACTATAGTGCAAACCTTCCTGAACCGTTAAGGCAGGAATCAAGTGGTAATTCCATCTTAGAACTTTCTCTCGATGCCGATTATCCAACTAAAGGCCATGAGGCAGCAACAGAGGCGTGTTGCCACTTTTGGACTCGTGTACTTCAGCGTTTTGCTAGTGCGAAGACTCAGGAAGCTTCGGAGTTGAAAGTAATGATGGAGAATCTTGTTACTGATCTGCTGACAACGTTGAATTTACCTGAATATCCCGCTTCGGCTCCTATTCTGGAGGTAAAATATATGCGTGACTTGTGTAGACTGTAATATCTTTAATTGTATTAAAATGTCATCATGTTGAAGTCAATTTATTTGCAGGTTCTATGTGTCTTGTTACTCCAGAATGCCGGGCTGAAATCTAAAGACATAGGTGCACGTACCATGGCGATTGACCTTCTTGGCACAATTGCTGCGAGGTTGAAGCGTGATTCTGCCCTTTGCAGTAAGGACAAATTTTGGATACTACAGGAGTTGGTTAGTGCGGATGGGGATGATCAGACTGATCCAAAAAATGCATGCTCAGTTTGTTTAGATGGTAGGGTTGAAAAAAATTTCTTTGTATGTCAAGGTTGTCAGAGAATGTTTCATGCTGATTGCATGGGAGTAAGAGAATATGAAGTTCCGAATCGAAGTTGGCACTGTCAGATATGCCTCTGCAGGAAGCAACTTCTTGTTTTACAATCTTACTGCAAGTCACAATGCAAAGATGATGGGACAAAAGATCGTAATCGTTCAGGAAGAAACACTGAAGTTGCTTTTTCAATTACAAAACTTGAGGTTGTCCAGCAGATGCTTTTGAATTACCTTCAAGATGCCGCATCAGCTGATGATGGGCATCTCTTTGTTCGCTGGTATGTACTCTTTGAACCTCATCCCATCTTAACTTTGTGGTTCCATTGTTTACATCGTAAAACTATGCATGTTGTACAGGTTTTATCTCTTGTTGTGGTACAAGGATGATCCAAAATCACAGCAGAAGTCCAGGTACTATCTTGCTAGACTGAAATCAAAAGAAATAGTGCGGGATTCTGGGACAGTTTTTTCATTATTGACAAGGGATTCAGTCAAGAAGATTACTTTAGCATTGGGACAAAAAAACTCTTTTTCCAGAGGGTTTGATAAGATTCTTCATTTGCTTCTGGTTAGTAAGCTTTTTCATTTACTCCCTGATTTATTATATAATAAAATCTCTATTTTGACAATTTAGTTGATTTCAGGCAAGTTTAATGGAGAATTCACCTGTAATTAGGGCCAAGGCTTTACGAGCGGTAAGCGAAAAAATATATTCTTGGACTTTTAATCCTTGAAATGGAAATTGAGAATTCATTTTATGGCTATGTTGGCAGAATTTAATGTCTTAATATCTTAATATGATGAGCAGGTCAGTATAATTGTAGAAGCTGATCCGCAGGTGCTAGGAGACAAACGCGTTCAATCAGCTGTTGAAGGAAGGTTTTGTGATTCAGCAATTTCTGTCAGAGAAGCAGCACTGGAACTTGTAGGGAGGCATATTGCTTCTCATCCTGATGTTGGTTTGAAGGTGTGCTCAATTGATCTCTAAACCTACTAAGTTCTTCGTACATTCCCTATTAACGCATTTTGCTTCATCTTCTCCACATTTTCTTTTAGTATTTTGAGAAGGTTGCTGAGAGAATCAAAGATACTGGAGTAAGTGTTCGAAAACGATCTATCAAAATCATACGAGATATGTGCGTTTCAAATGCAAACTTCTCCGAATTTACAAAAGCTTGCATTGCTATCATCTCCCGTATTGGTGACGACGAATCAAGTATACAGGTAATT
This sequence comes from Prunus avium, assembly GCF_002207925.1. The sequence continues at coordinate 216,738 of NW_018921260.1, forward strand.
CTGAAGCGAATAATGCGTTGGATTAAGGATTGATGACATGTAAAATACAAGCATAAAAATTTATTTGTTCTTGACTAGGTCGCAGTTTTTATTCTTTTCCTCTTCCACAGGATATTGTTTGCAAGACATTTTATGAGTTCTGGTTTGAGGAACCTACTGGTTCACAAACTCAGTTCTTTGGAGATGGTAGCTCTGTTCCATTGGAGGTGGCTAAAAAAACTGAACAGATTGTTGAGATGTTGAGGAGGATGCCAAGTCATCAACTTCTTGTGACTGTCATTAAACGCAACTTAGCCCTTGATTTTTTTCCCCAATCAGTTAAAGCTATTGGGATAAACCCTGTCTCACTTGCATCTGTACGCAAGCGCTGTGAGTTAATGTGCAAGTGCTTACTGGAAAGGATATTGCAGGTATTTTCCCCCCATCTTTTTGACTTGTTAAAACAATTTGGTTGATATTTAAATCTGAATGTTCAGAAATTCTTATTTGTCAGGTAGAGGAAATGAATATCCAGGAAGGAGAGAGGCGGACGCTTCCATATGTGCTAGCTTTGCATGCATTCTGTGTTGTGGATCCAACACTTTGTGCACCAGCTTCTGACCCTTCCCAGTTTGTGGTCACTCTTCAGCCTTATCTAAAGAGTCAGGTTAACTGCATCTCATTATATCAATTCTAATTTTATTTTTGTAGCACCTTGAGAAGATTTTGTTTGACTTGGTATGTTATCCTAAAACAAAAGGAGCAATAGCGTTGACTGAAATTTTTGTTCTTTTAATGGAGGTCGAATATGTTATCCTAAAAGTTATTGTTGAAGATCTTACCTACTAAACACGTTAGGACTTTCTTCCCCAAGAGATTGTTCAAATTCTAATTGGGCAATTTGATTGTAGTATCTGTATTAAATATTACAATAATCTTTTCATTTTTCAGTTTAGACTGGGCAATTGATTATATGCCTTTTCTTTTTTCTTTTTGGTCGGAAGGTGCAGACCTATACAAGAAAGTAAAGGAAAACATCATGCCTGCATTTTAATTTGGTTTGTCTTGTGTTCAGGCTGATAGTCGAGTGATTGCACAGTTAGTGGAGAGCATAATCTTTATAATTGATGCTGTTCTGCCTTTGGTACGAAAGTTACCACAAAGTGTTGTTGAAGAACTTGAACAAGACTTAAAGAACATGATTCTTCGGCATTCCTTCTTGACAGTTGTTCATGCTTGCATCAAGTAAGTTCATGTTCAGGCTTTCGCTGTCAGACATTCTCTTTTACTAATAATTGTTGAAGTTGCATTTCTTTGCCGATTTGGATGTCTTCTAGGTTTGATTTTTTCTCCTCATTACAGGTGCCTCTGTGCTGTGAGTAAAGTGGCAGGAAAAGGTGCTGCTATAGTGGAGAATCTTATTCAGCTGTTCTTCAAACGTTTGGATGCTCAGGCAGTAGATAACAAGCAGGTTGTTAACTTGAATTATGTGTAAATGGGTTATATATGTAGTTACTTAAATTGCATTGGCACAATATTCGTTGCTGGGATAAATGTTAAATATCTAGATATTTATATGCCCGCCAGGATGAGTTGATTTTGATTTGGTGAAGTTATTAAGCTCCTAAGATTCTAGTTGTCTAATCCCTTGGAGTATATTATTAGTATTGTGCAGTTCTGGCCCCATGCTTGAAAATGTCTAACATACGTTTGCTCGCTTTTAAGTAGTACATGTATTAGAGATTTTATAGATGGGGTTTTCTTCTGGTTTATACCCTGAAGTCTGACCCTATTGTTGATTTGGTCCCTAAACTTCTAATTTGAGCAACATTCTCCGTGTTCCATTACGGGATGGAAGAGATGCCTTTATTACATAGATTCTCTTATTACTAACGAATTGGTGGGCCCACTTGCCTATGAGTTACACTTGTGTGCCCAATATTTCAAGCACTACATAGATCTCATGATATGTGAATTTACCATTTTGTGCATAACTATGCATTTGTATTATTACTCAATAGAAATTCAGAATGAACCACAAAGGTGAACTTGCCAATTATACTGCTCATGTGGTGTTCAATCGAGGATGTTCGGAAACCTTATGCACACTATACATGTCATAGATGCCATAAATTAAGGTTTACTAATTAAATAAGTGACATCCTTGTAGTTCTGGGGGTGCATCGTTCTAACAAGAAGTTAAGGAGCAAAACTGAGACTAGGGTGAAAGTTCAGGCCCTCCTTTCAGTACCGGGTAGCTACAGTGTTGAATACTCAAGAATGCAGTTATATGTAGGACTTTGTAGTTTTGGGTTGCAAAGTAAGCTTAGTGGTGTATTTTACTTGCATGAGGCACTATCTTGTCAGGTTTTATGTATCCTTTGGTTGTTGAGTTAAACAAAGTTTTGCAAGGAAAGCCCAGTTGTTAACAAGTATTTTTGATAGGGGAGGTTTTATGTCATTGTCTTATTTTGAGCTCTCTGCATAGCCCTTTGCATCTTGGCTTTTAGTTCCTTGTGCTTCAAGGTTGATGATCCATATTTAATACGCTCTTGATGTGTATTGCTTCTTTTCAAGAACAATTCTAATGTTTAGCTCTAATCTCAAACCAATAACTGGTTGGTACACAGTTGATAGTTCAGACATTCAAACATACCTGTACATAAATTACATGTATGTAATTAGGAATTAAATTTTAACAATTTTATATTTTTGCTAATTTCAGCAAGTGGGGCGGTCTCTTTTCTGTCTTGGATTGCTTATCCGTTATGGCAACTGTTTGCCAAGTAACTCTGACAAAACAAGTGATGTTGTAAGCAGTCTCAGCTTGTTTAAAAAATATCTTCTAGTGGAAGATTTTGTCATAAAGGTTCGGTCATTACAGGTAAGAACTTTTTAATCTTGAATTGTAAAGTTCCAGGTTTGATCTTGAAATGTAAAAAGCCTGATTTTACAATGAAATGTAGTAATGTTGCATTGTGACATTTGCAGGCATTGGGCTTTGTTCTAATAGCTCGGCCTGAATATATGTTGGAAAAAGATATCGGGAAAATATTAGAGGCAACATTCTCTTCTAGCTCTGATGTTCGTCTTAAGGTAATAATGTCCCTTGATTTTTACTACAATGTTTATCTGTTCACTGATTTTTTTTTTTGGGGGACCAGATGCAAGCATTGCAAAACATATATGAATATCTCCTTGATGCTGAAAGTCAAATGGGAACGGATGCAGCCAGTAATAATGTGATTCAATATTCTGTGGAAGGTGGCAATGCTGTATCTGTTGCTGCAGGTGCTGGGGATACTAATATCTGTGGTGGAATAGTTCAGTTGTATTGGGATAATATGTTAGCGAGATGTTTGGACCTTAATGAACAAGTTCGCCAATCTGCACTTAAGGTGAGCATAGGGCTTCCATGTTATGTTCCTGGCTAGTGTTTGTGATTTTCTCCTTCTAATAGTGTTATAAATCTGGAGCTTGAACCAGAGTCTTGTTGACAGCTAACTCCTGAGATTATGTGGAGGAAAGGATATTATGTATTTGAGAATTTGATTTTTATTTATTTATGTATTTCTACTGATTTCCGGTAAACTAGTTAGGAAAAATTGGTTCAAGTAGCATGGTCCCAATGTTACATCGAAGTTTTGTTAATTTATCTATACTATTTACCAATATAAATGCAGATTGTTGAAGTTGTGCTGCGGCAAGGCCTTGTGCATCCTATTACTTGTGTTCCATACCTTATTGCACTCGAAACAGATCCTCTGGAGGGCAATTCGAAATTAGCTCATCATTTGCTGATGAATATGAATGAAAAGTATTCTCCTCTCGATGCTTTTTGACTTCTTGTAATCACCTATATTTGCTTGTGCTTTCTAATTGAAGGATCTTTTTAGGTACCCAGCATTTTTTGAAAGCCGCCTGGGGGATGGCCTTCAAATGTCGTTCACTTTCATACAGTCCATTACTACCAGTTCTGAACAGGAGAACAAAAAAGTTCCAACAAAGGCTTTGGGAAATGCAAAGGGAAAATGTGATAGTATTTCTCTTGCTCAAGCAAGAGTAGGGGTTTCTCGAATCTATAAGCTTATTCGTGCTAACCGGGCTTCGAGGAACAAATTTATGTCTTCGATTGTTCGCAAGTTTGATAATACTTGCTGGACAACTTCAGTCGTCCCGTTCCTAATGTGAGTTCAATTATTGTCGGCCAGTCTTGAAGTTCATATAAGCTGACTGAGGATGCTGACTTGAAAGTTGATTTCTTTATACAGGTACTGCACAGAAATACTTGCGTTGCTACCGTTCACAACACCTGATGAGCCGCTTTATTTGGTCTTTTCTATAAATAGAGTAATACAAGTTAGGGCTGGAGCGCTTGAAGCAAAACTGAAAGCTCTAACCTTGCATCTGTTACAAAGAGGTGCGCCTCATGGGAATGGCATAATTGAAGAGGACCCAGCTGCTCAGCCTTTTCAAAGAGGGACGACATTAGTGGATTTGAATGGGACAATTCAACAAGAACCAGTGTTTCAACCCGTTACAAATTATATGCTAACAATGCAGTGGAATGGGGTAATACAACGAGAGCCAGCTGATCAGTCTGTCTCAAATCAAACTACCCCTTTGGGGGCAAACATGCACGTTACGGGATCTGGCAGTTCCCATGGCTTCTCAAAAGATGATGAACAGAAGATCCAGGTATTTCAAACCTCTTGTAGTCCTGTACTGACTTTATTTTCCACAAGCCCGAAAAAAAAAATCTCGGGGGAGAGACTGTGATTGGCATGGTTAGGGTTTGCTGCTCAGTTAATCTTTCATTGATTGTAATTTCTTGCAAATATTGTTTGACGTGCTTTTGCAGGCGGACTGCCTGGCAGCTATTGCATTGCAGCTTCTTTTGAAACTAAAGAGACACCTAAAGATTGTGTATAGCCTGAATGATGCAAGGTGCCAGGTAAGCAATCACTAGATAACTCTAGGTAGATTGTATTACAGTGATTTATGGACCTTTTTTTTTTTTAAAACTGTAATTTTCTTTCAAACCAGGCCTTTTCTCCAGCTGATCCCCTTAAACCGGGAGATGTTCTCTCCAGGCAGAACATTCCTTTTGACCTCAGTGAAACACACACCACCTTGCCTACAACACATCAAGAATTGGTAAAAAGATATCAGGTACTTGAGCTGTGACATTATGCATATATATATGCATATCTCTCTCTCTCTCTCTCTCTCTCCCCTATATGTCACTGGAAGTTGGCCTTCAAGCCCATACATCATTTCTGACTGGTATCATCATTTTACAGGAATTCAAGAATGCGTTGAGGGAAGATACTGTTGATTACTCTACTTACACAGCCAACATCAAGAGAAAACGTCCGGCCCCCAGAAAAGGACGGAAATCTGTAGGTGGAGATGATGACGGTGATGATGATGATGAAGATTGGACAGGTGGGGCTCGGAGGCTGAGTAATAGTGGGAGGAGAGGTAACTACAGTAGAAGTCGACAGCGGTTATAGTAGTCAAGTATATGACAGGGTAGGCTAACTTGTACATGTTTTAGGAGAAAGGAATAGATATAGGGATATAATGAGAGCAGAAAGAATAGATTTATGGAAACGGTAGAGAAATCCAGTAGAGTAGAGCTTTCTCTTACCTTTTCCATCTTTTGTAATTTGCCTGGAGATGTAGTAACCGCATTCTTTTTGTGAATGTAATTCAGCTGTTTTATGTATTAATTTTTCATTTATTAATGTTTTGTTTGAGCCTCTTTTTTGCAGTTTAATCATAATGTAGCCGAACCTTCTGGGCCGTAATGTAGCAAATTTAAGGGGAAAATTTCCCTTCCAATTGACTCTTTCTCTGGTGACATCAGACAGAAACCTCATCATTGTTTCTCATCCTTGGTCAACTTTTTGTTTATGGTTTTAGACGCGGCGTTGTTATCTATGTAAGAGGGACCAATTTTGTATCTGCACCAAACTACCTAGCAAAATTGAAATAAATTGGATGTGCTCTTGCATTTAGATTTGACACATTTTCAATCAGAAACCAATTTAAAACAAGCTGCCAAGATTTAAACTAATGGCATCTTATTTTGATTTAATTCACTTCATTTTTGTAGAGTATTTTGGTTGTTCTTGAAATTGTAGCGACTATTTTGCGAACAATAAAAATAGAAGCTGAATGTACACAATAAATTGAGTTTTAATATAACAAAATATGGGACTTGTTTATAGGAAAGTTTCATGGCAAACTTTCTAATTACTTTCTTAAAGAGGATTAACATAACGTTTCAAGATAGCTCATTGCCTGTCATCTTTGAGAACCATGCAATGTCCTAAAACTCTAAAAATGTGAATAGCGAGGGTTTTCCAGAATCGAAACAAACATTATTAAAATTTAAGTTACAAGGGAACATAAATAGTATCAAAAAGTGTCCTTCGAGAATAAAACATCTTCAAAGAGTGTCTATCACCAAAATCCTTCAAAAAATTCTTCCCCAAGTTGCTCATGGTACGATGACAAAAAGAGGCTGCATGGAGGAGGCCAAATCACTTAGATAAAGATCATGAGCGAGTAGTGAGTTTGTGTCTGCGTGTATGTATATGTGAAAGAGGGAGAGTTTACTTACCGTGTCTACACTCACTGGTTTTGCATCTTCTGCCAGTATCTCAGTTACTGTCCCAGATTGATCAGCCTAAAGAGAAAGAGAGGGACAAATAATTGAGAGTACAGCAACATACATTTCAAATGAAAGAAAAGCCAAAATAATTTCAATGCAAAAACATACCTCAATTTCATTCATCAACTTCATGGCTTCAATGATGCAAATGACTTGACCTTTCTGAACTTTATCCCCTACCTGAACATTCAGAACTCCTAATATAAGTAATGATATGTATGATGAGGAAAATTGTGAATGGTCTTCTGCCATCTCTCTCAGAATTCAAGCTTTAAAAGATAAGTAACACAGACACTTGCCTTAACAAAAGATGGTTCACCAGGTGCAGGACTACGGTAAAAGGTTCCAGCCATGGGACATTTCAGTGGAGGGTGAGAAGATGTGCTAGCCTTTGCAGGGGCGGGTAATGCAGGTGCTGCTGCTGCTGGAGGGCTTGCTGGAGCAGGAGCTGTTGCTGGGGCTGCCGCTTGTTGAGGTGGTAGCATGGCATAAGGATAATGTGCTGGTAGTGGAGCCATAGGAGCTTGTGGTGCTGGCTTCTCCAAGGCTTCTTTCTTTCTTATCACTAGCTCTAAATCTAGTTGCTTCATTTGGAGCTCCACAATATCTCTTGAATCCACTAACCTGCTCATGAAAATGACCTCATTTTAATTAATAAAAAAAATGTACGTCTGACACACAGTTGCTCATATAAATTACGAAAGAAAACCGCTGCAACTTACTTAACCAGGTCTGATACTTGAGCCATGAATGCTGATATTGATGATGCATCTGGAATATTGCTGGAACGCTTTTCAGTAGACTCATCTTTCCCTTCCAGTGATCCATCTTCAGACTTGGTGTTATTTATGGGTGCAGAATTCGACGATTTCTCAGTTACCTTGATTTAGAAAGAAATTTATTATGCATTGATGACAATGTTCTCCAATCAAATTCATGTACTACACTTATTGCAAACAGGTTACCTCACTAAGCTGTGCCTGCACCTTCCAGGCAGCAGATTGCTTCCTGATGGGGCTCTACACAAGTCAACCATATGATCAGAAAAAAGGAAAAAGGAATAGCAGCAACATTTCACTGTACATAGAACTGTCGCTGCAACAAAAAGCTATAGATAAATGACAGTACAGTATATGACTATGGTGATCATTAATCGGTCGTAACTTGCAGGTGTACATGAAAGACATCATTTTGACTAGAATCCTTTCTGGGTTACAACTCAATCAAAATCCTACATGTGATGCAGCTATCAATTCTTCAACTACATCAATTTCAATGCATACCCACCAACTGTCAGCTTCTTATATATTATATGTGTTACACATGATGCATATATAACCATATACATATGAAACCCATTTCGAACATAAGAGAAATCCATAATTAACGGCTGAACAGGACAGGATATGGCAAGTAACAAGGGTAAGAGAAAAGAAGCAAAATTTAACAAGGAAGACTCGTAAAATGAAAAAATTTACATTCACAAAGTGGAGTAAAGTAGGTGGTCTGTCGAATTAACCAAACCTGAAGCCCAGAAATCTGCAGAGAGGGAATGGGACAGCGATTGAGACACTTGTGAAAGGAAAGCAGGTGCTGCTGCGGGTGCGAAGTTTGGGCAGTAGAGCCAAGGCGAGCCATGGGGGCAGAGCATGCTTTGGGGCACGGGACTGTGAAGGAAGCCATTGGAGTGTTCGTTATGTGAAGCAAAGCAAAGAAAAGCTAGCAAGCTTGTTTGCCACAGAGACGGAAGAATTGGAAATGGGGGAAGGCAAAAGGTGTGAAATTTTTGGGAATGGGATCTGAAGGCGAATGGGGTTAGATTTGTAGGGGTGGGGAAAGTGGGCGATGAGATCCAAGAGGTGTTGGTCTGAGAAATCTGAGAAACCCCAAAGGTTATGTGGGTTTTTAGAAAGCGTTTGCTTGTCTTCCGATACTTCCAATGCGAGAGAGAATTAGCGAGCGAGCGAGACTAATAATTTAAATACCCACCCTCTTAACTAACCGCTAACAAATCACGCGCTCTCTCTCTCTCTCTCTCTCTCTCTCTCTCTCTCATTCATTGGGGACATTGTGTTGGTTTCCCTCCAACTCCAACTGCAACGACTGAAATGAAGTGAGCTCCTTGCATTTTTCATTTTTACTGTTATCAAATTATCACCATCAATTTTTTATCACTGCAAATATGCATTTCTCTTTGGTGCTCATTTAATACTTGTTGGTATGTTGATCAAGCTTATGTAGAGTACAATTGGCCGGATCCAATCATCACCAGACAAAAGCTTTGAGCTTGTTCGATTGTAATTACCGACGGCTCAGCCAAGGGATGGAGGGATTTTGAACTTACAGGCCTCACGAGTTTTGTACGCGCCTGGAACTTCCCAAATGTCCCAATAACTATTTTCATTCTTGATCGGTAAATTATGAATTTGGTAAAAATAATTTTCGACCATCAAGCAAATAAAAAGCCAGCTCATTCGCTTCATTCCAACAAAGTAGCAGTTGAGCTACCAATCAATTCCACCATTTAATTGTAGCCAAAAATATTGGTGCCAAAGGACTAGAAAATACATGTAGGTCACCAAATATATTGAGTTCATCGACAAGTAACTTGCAGCGCTCAGTAATACAAACACATTTGGAAAATTTTATGTCGCAGTTACCATTCACAGACGCAGCAATGCTTATTTTATGACAAATGCAAAGTTACAAAAAGAGAGCCTAACATATTTTGGGGGGAAAAAATTACAGCAGCCTTAAAAGCTCTCTCCAAGACCAATAATTAAATTGCATCATAGCAACAAAATATTCCAAGACCATATAGATCATGAAAGGCAATTATGAAATAATCAAGGCAAAGCGAAACTAATATCTGTTCCAGTAGGTCCGGCGTCTGAACCAGTTGTAGTCGGGCAACTCCCCGACAGGACCCATGGAAGCAATTGCAATATCCTGCAGAGACCAACCAACAAAAGAAAGTATGAGTGTTCAGTTTTTGATTGACAAAGGTTGGGAGAATACAGAATAATGTATTAGCACTTAAGACGTGTCATAATAGATTGTAGTCCTACCCTGTCATAGATAAATCGGTTTGCAACACGTTTGATGGTGCTTGCATTAACAGCATCAATTCTAGCAAACAATTCGGCTAATGGGATTCTTCGACCGTATGTAAGTAGCTGCAAAACAATAAATAACAATTCAGAATATGCAACGGAGACCGGGTCAGCTTCCGGTAAAACACATTATTTCTTGTGAAGTCTACTAAACTGTCAATAGAACTAGTCAACAACGATCAACACCAGTTTTCATGTTTTCAATTAAGGCACAAAAACATTAGTCAGAACAGTTCATCCAGCACCTAGTGAACCGGTTAACATATACCATATTATTCCAGGTAATGATCTGCTATGACATAGTCTTAATTAATAATGCCTCTATACTCATTTAGGGAATCAACCCGGATCTCAGGTGGGCAGATAATATTAGCCAACTCCAATTGTTCAAACCTGATTGCTCTCATCATTTTTCTATATCGGAAGGAAAAAGTGTACCTGGCGCCCAATATCTTCAGCTACAGCACTTGTTCCATCCAAGTGAAGGAGCAGGGAAGATTTCAACTGCCAGAAAAGGAACAAACTTAAGTGGCAATGGATATTATAGCGATAACATGAAACAGCTAAATTGAAACATGACAGTTTCATCATTTTTATACTGGATACAGACAAAAATATACAAATACAAACATACAAAGCATTAGAAAGGATGAATCTAGTATTGGGGCAGAGTTAGAAATCTAGTGCTACCTGATTACGAGCACGGATCACGTCAGCTTCTGAAACTCGATAAACTAATTTGGTTATTTCATACATTATTGAGTAGGCCAAATCATCTAAGCAATCCGGCTGAAATAAAAAGAAAACACAATATAAGTCATAAAAGTATATTAATGACTGGTTGTTAATGTATAATCAGACACACATTGGTGTTTATCGGCATCCAAATAGAGCAAAGATACTACACACCAGAATAAGAAGTCAAAAAGGTTTTTTTTATAATGAAATAAATTATCTGAACAAGGAAAGTTATTACAGATGGCACCCTCACCTTAGCAGTAGCAAAAACACCAAATAAGCCAGTATCCTTATAGTTGGTGTTGAAAGCCATATAGCTGTCTGCTATGTCATTTATGGCAACCCGTTGTGCTAGCTCTGAACTGTTTTACAGGTAGCCAAAACTAATCATTGCATGTTCTTCCAAGACATAAACACATAAAGGTTGACATCAAGTATTCAATCCATAGAAGTTAAAATCATGTAAGTGCTCACCCCATGTGCTTTCCACCACCAGCATTTTTATTCCACGAACCTAACATAGCCTGCATGACCATTAGGGGAATAGAGTCTGGATCTGTCCAAGATGCTCCATTGAATGCAACCGCAAAATGTGCCAAAGGCAAGTCACTATCAAACATTCTGACCTGATTTTCACAACATTAATAGAAATGCATATTGTAAGAGAAAGCAAAAACATTTTAACAGAAGAGAAAAGTAATTTTCCAGGATATATGTATTACCTCAGAACCGGTAAAAAAGGAAGGTTCTTTTGCAACCAACTGACTAGCCGTGGTTGGATCTCCTGACAATTTTGTAAACAAACCTTTAACTGTCTCAACAATATCTTCATGCCTAACAGCTCCTGAAGCAGCAATAACCTATAATAGAGATCACAAACAAATAAGCCACAGGATAATCACTTCTAAAACCAAATTCCTGATTATCTATGTGTCATGTAGAGTAATAACAAAGAACGATGACTACACCAGGTGCATGATCTACTACATAAAAGGACAACAACTTAAAAAAAATTATCATAATTTGAATTACCATTCTGGGTGCGGTATAGTGAGTTTTGATATAGCTTTGAAGATGTTCTTTGGAGATAGTCTTAATATTGTTAGCAGGTCCAAGAATAGTTCTGGCTAGAGGAGAGTACTGGAATGCAGTTGCATGCAGATGGTCAAAAATAACTTCATCGGGTTGTTTCTCGACCTGCAGCACCAAAGGAATGATATTAAAACATGCACTTGAAAACAGTATGGACCAAATAATCCATAAACAGCATCATGTTTATAGGCGTGTACCGAATCACGCATATACCAGGAACCTATAAACACCCCTAAATACACAATTGACCACAAAATAGTAGGTTCCCAGATTTCATGTTAATACAAAGTTACTATCAACATTAGTTAACACTCAAAACATTCAAATCCACAGACACCATAAATTAAAATCACTTATCCCCATTAATCCAGAAAACCCAAGACCCCAACTTTCCAAAGTTTTCGTTTTTAAGACGTTACCTCCTCCATTTCCCTCAAAATCACCTCGCGCTCGCGAAGAATCCGGTTATCATCAAACTTGGAGTTCTGCAAGATATCAGCCAAAATAGAGAGCGCCTTGGGCACATCCGACTGCAGCACCTTGGCATAGTAGGTGGTCTGCTCCCTCGATGTGTACGCATTCAAGTGACCTCCCATGTTCTCGACTTCCTCCTCGAGCTGACGCGCTGTCCTCTGGTCGGTCCCTTTGAAGATCATGTGCTCCAAGAAATGCGCGGTGCCGTTGGTAGCGTCATTCTCGAACCGCGACCCAGCATCGATCCAGACCCCGACGGTTGCCGTCTGGGCCGCGAGGTTCGACTCGGTGGCGACTCGCAGGCCGTTGGGGAGTGTGGTGACACGTGTCTCGGGTGCGGTGAGGATGTGGGTATGGTCCGCGATACTCGGGTGGGGCGACCCGTACTTGAGGAACCTCGGGTCCGGATTCTCGAGCCTCCTGATCTTCAATTTGACGTCCTCGGCCAAGCGGTCGTAGATCATAGCGGATGGTGGAGGAGGCGAGGGTAAGGATGGGGCCAAAGGTGACTCAGCGACGGCGGGTGAGGTTGATGAGGATCGTACGGCTACGGTGAGAGCGGCCGGGGGTCTGTGCGGCCGACGGCGAGCTATGGTTGTTAGGAGGTGCTTAATCGCCATGGCTTTCTCTGCGAGAGCCTCTAGGGTTTGGGTTTGGGGGAAACTAGAGATGGCGAAATTGCGAACTACAATTGCAGGATGCCACTGCTCAAGTAGGAAGCCAAACCACATGAGAACGACGTCGGGTCGTTTGTTGTCCACCTGGACTCAGAAAAATTTAATTGGGTATTGAATAAAACAGATTGGGCCCAAACTTTCAGTATAAAAGCCCATTAATTCCGGTCAAACTCAGCTATTGGACCCTAATAGTGAGGCCCAAATTGATGCAACGAGAGAGCTATAAATAAATTGCGAAAGCGGAATGAGAAACCCTAGAGAGAAAAGAGAGAGAGAGAGAGAGCCATCTTCTTCGTCAGCCTCCTCAGTCATTGCTCTCTCTGATTTCGAGCTATGGCGACTGCAAAAACTGTGAAAGATGTGTCCCCACACGAGTTCGTTAAGGCCTACGCCGCTCATCTGAAGCGATCTGGCAAGGTATCTTTGCTTCCGAACCCCTTCTTTAGCTTCCGGGAAAATGAAACAGAAAACCTTGTTCTCTCGCCTTTGTTGCTTTGTTATCAATTTTTCTTATAAAAAAACAAAGAAAGCTCGAAACTTTACACGAGTTTCGGGAAATCGTAGATGATTTATAGTGAGTATGCTATGCCATGGCTAATACAATCTCACGCTTTTTTCTGAGGCATCTAATTTGCCTTGTTTCCCATATGTGTTTGATTCAATCTTGCCTTGTATATGGGTGTTGTGGATTTTACTGGTTTTGTTGGATATTTTTTACTGGACATTAATATGATTTGAGTGTTACAGCTATTTAAACTAATAAAAATTGAATAACGCATCATGTCTCTGTGAAGTAACAAGTCATTGTTGTAGATTATGCAGTGCTGGATGATTTTGTTGAATATTTGTTTAATAGCTGCTCTGATAAATTTGTGGACAATTGAAGAATTTTGTTTCACTTATGTTACTTTTGGGTTTTTCAGATTATTGAAATGATATAAGTTTATAGCTTTATGCCCCTTTTGCGCCATTTCCATTCCATCTTTTCTTATTTTATTTCCTTCCTATGGTTTTGAGCAGATTGAGCTTCCTCCTTGGACTGATATTGTCAAGACTGGAACATTCAAGGAGCTGGCTCCTTATGATCCTGACTGGTACTATGTTAGAGCTGGTGAGCATTCCCTCTCTTTTCATTATGCCCTCCTACTTATGGGTATATGTTACATCTTGTTTCTGCTATTGACAATGTAACATTCAATATGGCACAGCCTCCATTGCAAGGAAGATCTACTTGAGGGGAGGTCTTGGTGTTGGTGCCTTCCGTAGGATTTACGGTGGAAGCAAGAGGAATGGAAGCCGTCCACCACATTTCTGCGAGAGCAGTGGTGCTATTGCCCGACATATACTACAACAGTTGCAGAAAATGAACATCGTCGACCTTGACCCAAAGGGGTGAGTTCTGTGTTTATATCTCAACTCGAAACTGTTTCTGGACTTAAGTTTTGTTTAACAACATTGGCTTGAGTTGCGACATTGTTTCTGATTACATGTTGTCTCTGCTTGTGACAGTGGGAGGAGAATCACATCAAGCGGTCAACGGGATCTTGACCAAGTTGCTGGGCGGATTGTGGTCACCCCATGAACTATGGAGTTCTTAGAACTGCATGGGCACTAGCGTATCTGATATTTTAGGTTTCGATTTGAGTTAGTCAAAAGAGATGTGGCAAGAAGATGTTATGAGCGAAACGTGCTTTCTGTTTTGATAATTTTAGTTGTTATGACAATCTTTCTTTCTTCCGAAACTTTCATCTATGTGTTATGATATTTTGTCATGTTTTGGCCTGAGGATTTCAACCTATTTGTCTATTAGTTTCCTTATTTGTATTGCGGTTCCATGTGATGTTTTAATCGCAGACCAATTGATAAGAATGAGTGCACTCCGATCTCATTTTGCCCTGTCTTGTATTCTTTGGTTTAATTATTTTGTGGTGTTAAATCAAATTTATAGTCATTTGCAAGATTATAGTTGGAGTATATAAACAAAAGAAAAATCAAGAAAATGTACAAACTTCGTGTTTTCTAGTATGGCTTGAGGTGGCAAACGTCATGGTGAAGTTGTGTTTTTCCAACACACACTAGCAGCAGTGCCTTGTATTTTTCAAGGCTGCATGCTTTGCTATTCGATTCTTTCTTAGTTAGCCTTTTCATTTTATGTCTTTGATGTTTAAGAATACCAATGTAGTTAGTTTCTTAATGCAAATTCTGTTGCCTTTAGTCTTTACATGTGCCTTCTATTTTTCCATGCTATAAGCTGCTGCATTCGGTAAAGATATTGCTGAGCATTTATTTATACAGAATTGTATTCTTAGGCTAACTTCTTACTTTGCTGGATAACACAATCTGGAAACTCTTCGACTCGAATCTTGAAGTGTTTTAACTGTGAGAACATACTGTATCTGTATCTTAAGATTTTTTCCACTAAGCTCACTGTTTTTTAATATCTAGTTGAAGATCGATCTTTCCCATTATATTTCCAAATTCGGTCTGGATACCTTTATTCACAATGCGCCGACCAATTCCTCTCAGCTTGACAAATCTTATACTGCAAATGTTTTTTTTTCCTTCTGAAAATGCAGGCTAAATGTTTGTCTTTAATTACTCCTGTATAGATTAAGATCATATTAGTTACAATTGTTCAGATGATAATATAGGGTTTGGTATTTATACCTCCCACTAAAAAAATCCCACAAGAAAAATCTCATGGGTTAGGGTGTGATTTGAGCTTTGGGTGTTATGTCATGTTATAAATGAGCTTTGGGTGTGTTTCTAAAGTCCATTTCATATAAGGGTTTTTAATAATTTGGGCTCCTATATTGGGTATAATAGTTAATCTCCCTTTATTTTAACAGTTGCTTTGATTTTGTTGTGATTTTCGGTTTAAGAGGTATGCCACTTAGCAATAAGCATTCTTAGCATAGGGTTGTGCTCATTATACCTCATTGGATGATACCAGAGGATATATCAGTTGAACAATTACACTATACTAAGAACGCCGTAACCTTTCAAAGAATCAAATTAATGGGATTAAAAAAAATTGCAACTAAACTAGTTGCTTCATTCATATTCATATACAAGATTAAAAAGAATATCAGAAGCAAGTTGGAAATAGAAAGGGCATGATTATTAGGTATTAATATGACAGGGGCTAAGGAGAAACAAAATCAGGTTCTTTCTTGTCTTCTTCAAGCTTCACTCTTGGTAAGTGTAGGAGCCGATATCGTTCCATGACAAGCAGGACTTGATTTTCTTTTGCTGAGGCACATGAAACTTTGGTTCTTTGGGTATAGTGGGATGCTTCATTGACCTTACAACAAAGAAACATGAAAATATAAGAAACCGTACATCTACTATAATACAAAGGATATCAGAATCTGACTCGCTCAAAAAATCAAAATGCACAAACTTGAGAAAAAAAAAATTGATGGGATGCAGCTCATATTTGGGACAAGTAGTATGTTCTTGGAGGAATTGACAACATATATGGACTCGGTCTTCGTCTTTCTTTAAGGTTTCATACAGAAAGTTAAAGAAGACAGATCAAACATTGGATATAAATTCTGCATGAACACCGTATAACTTATACGAAATTTATTGACCCACTTTGTAAGGATGGAATTCCAAAATTATCTGCACTCTCTTTTTCTGCATGTTGAGAAAGTTCAATAATATCATCAGCATTCCAATCCAAGCAACTATAATCTATTATTACTAAAAAGAAAAACAAACCAAAAGGAAAACCATTTTCTTGTAAGATGTTATTTGCAGAGAAGACACACAAAATAATAAGTAGATTCTGAAGTCACTAAAGAATTTGGAATGCACCCATGTCATTCAAAAATAATTTTCCAATCATGCAACGGTTACAGTAGAGTTCCATATAGTTCTTCTAGACATAAAAGAAGCTTTAAGAGAAAGGGTCTATGTATAATCGATTTACAATCAGATCAAAGTTTTACCTTCTGGGAATGAAAGGCCTGTCAAAGTAGGGCATCGGCTGTGCTTTTGGAACAAGCTCCTTTCTCAACCTTCTTATTTCCTCCTCTTCTGCCAACTGTAAGAGCAAAATACCAAAATGCATATTTCAGGTGAAAAATAACTATGATGATATAAAGCTGATCAAGTGAAATTATTCTTTACGTTACAACAAATGGTTGGTTTACCTTCTGCAGTCTCTCTCTTTCCATCTTGTATTGCTCAAACAGGTTCATCTTCTCGGCCACCTGATGGTGCACCCACATTCCAAAAGAAAAATGGTAATTCAATTTTCAGTCTACTAAAGTATCATTAGTAAAAGGTAAGGAATAGAGACTAAAAACCTTCGCCCTTATCACATACATAAAAACCTTCGCCCTTATCACATACATAAGGTAAGTCATGCACCCATACAAGTCATTTCTTCCTTTAAAGTGACACTATAGGCACGAAGAAAGTACGTAACAAGGGTATTTTCATGAAGATGTCCTCACAGTTGTCTACAATAAATTATAAACCTTTTTTTTATCTCTCAGTTGTCATAAAGAATGTTCATGTTAAGATGCTGACGAAAAGGTTTCTTCTGAAAAATCTATAAATTTCACACCTTTTTTCTATCTCACAAGTGCTTGTCTAGAATGTTACATATTAGGATGATATCACAAAATTTATTCTGCAAAAGCTAGACAAGTTTGTTTCTTCTTTTGATTAGAAGTGTTCCCAGGTGCTCCAACCTGAAAAGACTTTTTCACACAGATCTCCTATATTCTTTTTCATATTTAGTTTAAATGCACAACTACGTAGAGAGTGATTAAAAATCTAGAGCCAAAGCGCATAATATTTAAACGCACTTATACATAAGGTAAGTCATGCACCCATACAAGTCATTTCTTCCTTTAAAGTGACACTATAGGCACGAAGAAAGTACGTAACAAGGGTAGTTTCATGAAGATGTCCTCACAGTTGTCTACAATAAATTATAAACCTTTTTTTTTATCTCTCAGTTGTCATAAAGAATGTTCATGTTAAGATGCTGACGAAAAGGTTTCTTCTGAAAAATCTATAAATTTCACACCTTTTTTCTATCTCACAAGTGCTTGTCTAGAATGTTACATATTAGGATGATATCACAAAATTTATTCTGCAAAAGCTAGACAAGTTTGTTTCTTCTTTTGATTAGAAGTGTTCCCAGGTGCTCCAACCTGAAAAGACTTTTTCACACAGATCTCCTATATTCTTTTTCATATTTAGTTTAAATGCACAACTACGTAGAGAGTGATTAAAAATCTAGAGCCAAAGCGCATAATATTTAAACGCACCTGATGGTCAAACTCAGCTCGCTCTACTGCCCGCATGTCACTGTAGAGCTTCAGATCAGTTGGTATTGTGATGTCTTTTACTGGAGGTTTCATTAAGCACTAAGATAAAAAAAAAACACCAAAGATATACATCTAAGTCAGTGGTTCAGTCTTGTCAATCTTGCAATATCAATAAAATCATTTAAATATAGTTGGAAAGTTAAGAAAACGCAATCGATGAACTTATATGTCCCCTTCATGTATTTTGGACCCTAATTTTGTATTTCTATCTCAACATCTATTATATGGTACATAAGAAAGAAAAATTGAAGTAATAATGGTTTAACCTCTGGTTCATCAGTTGTCCATGGGAGGCCCTGAGCAATTGGTATCCGCTGCCTCTCCTCCTCTATCATCATCTCTTGTATCTTCTTCATGAACTCTTCCTCTTTTTGTCTTCCCCTTTCCTGCATTGAGATCACCAAACAAAGTTAGAAGCTATGGAACTGCAAGTAAACTTGATTACTTTTCAAGACATTCATTTTCAGTACATTTTACCTCTGTTCTTAGCTTGAATGGTTTAAGGCTAGTGGCTCTGAGCTGCTTTTTCTTCCATGTCCTTCCTCCCATTGTGCTAGATGATTCAGAGCTCTGAAACTCAAACAGGAATACAAGATTTTCAGTCTCCAAATAATGTCCAAAATAGTAAAACAGAAAAAAAAAAAATCTTACATTTCTTCGGCTCCTTCGCCCCCCATTGGAAGCCCTGCTTGAAACACTATAAATAGCAAAACAAAACCCAGTCAGAACAAAAAACAAACACTTTGCATGCATCAAAAGTAATGCTAATTTTAATCAAAAGTATTGTTGCCAACCTTCCCAAACTTCCATCCCAAGAAGACGAAACTGAAGGCCGCCGGTCCAAACCAAGATTCTCAGATGTCAAGAACAAATCGGACGGACAAAACGAAGAAGACGAAACCTGAGCTTCAGGCACCTTAGGAGGTTGCAATCCAGGTAAGGCCCACTTTTCTGCCTTCTTGCCATTATCTTCTGGTTCCTCCCCATCCTTCTGCTCATCCAAGTCCTTCGAGGGAATCGAAAGGAGTTTCTCAAAGGCCTGAACCAAGTGCATCACTTTCCCACGCTCAGGCACACTCTTCCTTGCCTCCTCCAACAACTTGTCCCTCCTTCTCTTGAAGGTCGAAGAACTCATTTCACCAGACGGGTCAATCTCACTCGGGTCAAAATCACCCGACCCGTTCATCGCAGAACCCTCCAACCCATCGTGAATCCTCAAACCCTTCTCAATCTCTTCCTCGAGTTCACGCTCAGCTCTATCACACTCCTTCAAACTTTCCGATTCATCGTTCCGGTTCTTGAAAAACTCTTCCTGCGACGCCCTCAGATTCTCATAGGCCACGCAGAGACACTTCTTGGAATTACCTTTCTCTTTGCATTTACAAGCAACATTCGGGTTCTCTTTCTTCGATTTCTTCTTTGCCACGATGAACTTCCTCTCCCGGATCTTGTTCCGGGGTGAATGAACAACCGGGTTCGGGTTCTTGGAGGCCGATTTCTGGGACTTGGTCGATTTCGTCGCAGGGGAAGCCGTGGGTTTTGGCCCAGGAGAAACATTGGGGTTTAAATTCTCGGCATATCTCGAGTTTCCATGCCTCTTGGATCGAGAACCATGTTGATCTTTCACAGGAGTGACCGCTCCAGCCTTCTTACCGACTAAGTCCATCAGAATGTGACCAGAAAAGAGAAAAGACTGGCCGGAGACGTAGGGAAGAAAAAAGGTCAGTGAATGTCTGGTGTTTTGGCACCGAATAAACAAATGAATGAGGGTTGAGAGAGAGAGAGAGATGAGAGGAGAGAAAAAGGGAACGTTAGAGCTGTCGACGCTCTCTGTGTAACGGCTAGTTTTTTGGGGGGCTTATCTGTGGATCGTTTGATAACACTTTTAAATTTCTGTCTGTTTTGAGCCGTTGGATTAAGTGAATGTGTTTTTTTTTTTGGTCGTTTGGATTAGGGGAGAGAGTGGTGAATGATTGGGTTTGATTACCAACCGTTGTAGCCGAATCGAGATAGTCCCAATTACGGAAATACCCTTTGCCTTACCTTCTTCGCCAGCATCCACGGTGGCGGCATGGTACAAGTGCAACTCCCCTCTTCAATTTTTGTTTTTTAATTTCTGACCTTTTTGGTTTTTATTTTATTTTTAGAAGAGGTTTTTTTCCCCTTAAAATAGGCAATAATTTTTTGAAAACATTGAAAAATACAATAAATTGTAACTTTTTTATTTTGTTGATCTAGGATGTTCATATTAGGATGCTAGCAATGGCGAAATTAGGATTTTACGTATTTGAGGAGAGGGTCAACATATAAATCAAATAATATATAAAAATAATTTCCAAATTTTCAATCTTAACAATATATGAAAACAAAAACAAAAACAAAAAAATTATTTATTCAATTAAGTATCAAAATAGCACACGTGATTCTTTCAAATATCGAACAATGAAACTTCAAATCACTTGTTCCTCCGATTCACTTATACCTTTTCTTTATTGTGGGGGCCATAAGTAAATTTTCATAGGCTTTTTTTCTTTCCCTAAGCATACATTCAAAGCCTAATATACATGTGTTTCCAAAACTTTGAGGGGGGTGAAGGCCACTGCTAGCCTTCAAATGCCTCCGCCCTAGCTAACGGCGTAAAGATTTATTCTACAAACAAGCCTATAAATTGTACACCTTTTTATTTATTTTTTGAATCTCGCAGGTGTTCATCTACAATATTACATGGTAGGATGCTGTTACAAAGTTTACCCTACAAAAGCTATCTATAACCATCAGCCCAAATCTCATTTTCAAGGTTTTGAAATCAGTAATTTTAGGACATTTTTATTGGATCTAAAATACAATAGATTACAGATTCATTAATTTAATTCAGTTGGATTAGAGATTATGTTCAACTTAATTGAAATAGTCCAAATCAACTCCAAACCGCCAATAGTATAACCGCGTGACTACACCTTTTTTGACACGCGGGTCCCTTTTAAAAATTAAAAAAAAACTAAATTGTATAGTCACACAGTTGTACATATAGGGATTTTTCAAAATGGTATTGCCGCCTTCAAAATTGTATAGCCGCGCGGCTATACTCCTTTTTTTTATAAATCGTGCAGCCGCGCGTCTTCACTATGGTATTTTTTATAATAAAAAATCGTATAGCCGAGCGGCTATCCTTATTTCGACTCGTAACCAACGGCTATACTCGTTTTTTTATAAATCGTGTAGCCGTGCGTTTTCACTATGGTATTTTTTATAATAAAAAACCCTATAGCCGAGCGGCTATACTTATTTCAACACGTAACCAACTAATTGCAAGGCGGGGTTCTCTCTCTCTCTCTCTCTCTCTCTCTCTCTCTCTCTCTCTCTCTCTCTCTCTCTCTCTCTCTCTCTCTCTCTCTCTCTCTCTCTCTCTCTCTCTCTCTCTCTCTCTCTCTCTCTCTCTCTCTCTCTCTCTCTCTCTCTCTCTCTCTCTCTCTCTCTCTCTCTCTCTCTCTCTCTCTCTCTCTCTCTCTCTCTCTCTCTCTCTCTCTCTCTCTCTCTCTCTCTCTCTCTCTCTCTCTCTCTCTCTCTCTCTCTCTCTCTCTCTCTCTCTCTCTCTCTCTCTCTCTCTCTCTCTCTCTCTCTCTCTCTCTCTCTCTCTCTCTCTCTCTCTCTCTCTCTCTCTCTCTCTCTCTCTCTCTCTCTCTCTCTCTCTCTCTCTCTCTCTCTCTCTCTCTCTCTCTCTCTCTCTCTCTCTCTCTCTCTCTCTCTCTCTCTCTCTCTCTCTCTCTCTCTCTCTCTCTCTCTCTCTCTCTCTCTCTCTCTCTCTCTCTCTCTCTCTCTCTCTCTCTCTCTCTCTCTCTCTCTCTCTCTCTCTCTCTCTCTCTCTCTCTCTCTCATAATAAGTAGTATAGACGATTGGCTCGACTCGGTTTTTTTATTTTTAAAATTGTATAGCCGCGCGGCTATACTTATTTTGATACTTTTTAAAAAATAAGTAGTATAGCCGCTCGGCACTACTTGGTTTTTAAAAAAAAATTGTATAGCCGCGCGGCTATACCTATTTTGACACGTTACCACAAATTCGCTAGGCGGGTTCTCTTTTCTTTTATAAAAATAGCGGCTATACTCAGCTTTTATTATTTTTTAAAAATCGTATAGCCGCGCGGCTATACTCCGTTTGTAATGTTTCTTAAAAAATTGTATAGCCGCGCGGCTATACCTATTTCGGCTATACCTATTTTAACACGTGGCCGCCTATTTGCTAGACGGTTTTCTGTTTTTTCTAAAAATAGTATAGCCGCTCGGCTATACTCGGGTTTTTGGATGTTCTGGAAAATAGTATAGAGAAAATCTTCTGCCAAAACCGCTCTTGCTATACAAGATACCGCACTTGATAATGACACTCTTGGTAGGTTGCTGAAAGAAGACAGTGCCAGCCGTGAGATTCTTAATGCTCATAACGATTTGGTCAAGAGCAATGATCTCAAAAATCTTCTGCCATATGGTTTTGCTATTCATCATGCTGGGATGAACAGGGCTGACCGGCAACTGGTTGAGGATCTCTTCGCTGTTGGGCATGTACAAGTTTTAGTTTCAACTGCAACTCTTGCTTGGGGTGTGAATCTTCCAGCTCACACAGTGATAATAAAAGGGTCCTAGATTTATGATCCAGAAAAGGGAGCATGGACTGAACTAAGTCCTCTTGATGTTATGCAGACGTTGGGTCGTGCAGGAAGACCTCAGTATGACTCTGATGGAGAAGGGATAATCATTACTGGCCACAACGAACTGCAATACTATCTTTCTTTGATGAACCAACAACTTCCTATTGAAAGTCAATTTGTGTCCAAATTGGCTGATCAACTGAATGCAGAAATCGTTCTTGGAACTGTTCAGAATGCTAGAGAAGCATCTAATTGGTTAACATACACTTACCTTTATGTTCGCATGTTGAAAGAACCTGCCCTGTATGGTTTGGAAGCTGACGTTCTCACAAGAGATAGTAAGTTGGAGGAGAGGCGAGCTGATTTAATCCATTCCGCTGCAACCATCTTGGACAAAAATGGCTTGATTAAGTATGAGAGAAAAAGTGGATACTTCCAGGTTACAGACTTGGGTCGGATTGCTAGTTATTATTATGTGACTCATGGAACAATATCGACATATAATGAGCTTTTGAAGCCAACAATGGGGCAGCTAGAGCTTTTTCGGTTGTTCTCCTTGAGTGATGAATTTAAATACGTTACTGTACGGCGGGATGAAAAGATGGAACTCGCTCAACTATTGGATTGTGTTCCGGTTCTGGTCAATGGAAAGTGTGGAAGAACCAAGTGCCAAGATTAATGTTTTGCTGCAAGCTTATATTTCACGTTTGAAGCTTGAAGGGCTTTCATTGACATCTAATATGGTTTTCATCACTCAGAATGCAGAAAAGGCCTTATGGGCTCAAGTAGCAGAAAAGGCATTGAACTTGTCTTGAAACGAGGATGGGCTCAAGTAGCAGAAAAGGCATTGAACTTGTGCAAAATGGTTGAAAGGAGGATGTGGGGTGTCCAAACACCACTTCGCCAGTTCAATGTGTTAACAGTGAAGTTGGAGAAGAAGGATTTGGATTGGGAGAGGTATTTTGACCTCTCTCCACAGCAGCTTGGGCAGCTTATTCGCATGCCGAAGATGGGAAGAACACTTCATAAGTTTATCCACCATTTCCCCAAATTAAACCTCGCAGCTCATGTCCAGCCGATCACTAGCACTGTACTGAAGATTGAGCTCAATATAACACCAGACTTTCAATGGGATGACAAATTTCATGGATATGTGGAGCCATTTTGGGTAATCTTGGAGGATAACGATGGTGAGTACATTCTTCATCATGAATATTTTCTGCTGAAGAAGCAGTATATTAATGAGGATCATACTTTGATCTTCACAGCTCCAATTTATGCACCACTTCCGCCTCAATACTTTATTCGAGTTGTGTCTGATAGGTGGCTTCGTTCAGAGACTGTTTTGCAGGTTTCTTTTAAGCACCTCATGTTACCTGAAAAGAATCCTCCTCCCACTGAGTTATTGGACTTGCAACCACTTCCTGTGGCCGCATTAAGGAATCCATTATACGAAGCTCTATTGATCATGATTTTAAGTGTTTTAATCCTATCCAGACTCAAGTCTTCACTGTTTTGTATAACTCAGATGACAACGTCTTAGTTGCTGCACCGACAGGGAGTGGGAAGACCTTATGTGCAGATATTGCTTTATTGAGGAACCATCAAAAGGGTACTCAATCTGATAGTCATGCCATGCGTGTTGTGTATATTGCACCTTCTGAAGCTCTTGCTAATGAACGTTATAGAGACTGGGAGAGGAAGTTTGGAAAGGGCCTCAAACTGTGCGTTGGGAAGTTAATCTGAATGCAGAAATTGTTAATGGAATTATTAGGAGCAAGCAAGACACGGTTGATCACCTTAAATGGACATTCTTGTACAGGAGGTTAACACAAAATCCTAACTATTATAATCTCCAGGGAGTTAGTCGGCATCTTTCTGAACACCTCTCAGAGCTTGTTGAAACGACACTGAGTGATTTGGAAGCAAGCCAGTGTGCTGCTATCGATGATGACATGAAACTTTCTCCTTTGGTTATTGGCTTGGTAGCATCATACTTTTACATCAGTTATTCTACAGTAGAGCTTTTCGAATCTTGTTTAATTCCCCAAACGAGGATGAAGGGTCTTGTGGAGATTCTGGCTCAAGCTTCAGAATATTCACAGCTTCCTATACGATCAGGGGAGGAAGAGGTGATCCGAAGGTTAATTAAACACCAGAGGTTTTCTTTGCAGAATCCCAAATGCACAGACCCTCATGTTAAAGCAAATGCTCTGCTTCAGGCCCACTTCTCCAGGCAACTTGTGGGGGAAAACCTTATATTGGACCAGCAAGAGGTGATCCTTTCTGTAAATAGGTTGGTTCTGGCAATGGTTGATATCATTTGCAACCATGGCTGGCTAAGCCTTGCTATCCTAGTGATGGAGTTAAGCCAGATGGTGACTCAAGGTGTGTGGCACAGTGACTCGGAGCTTCTACAGCTTCCTCACTTCACAAAGGAGTTGGCCAAGAGATGTCAAGAGAATCCCGGAAAGAGCGTGGAAAAGGTATTTGATTTGAAAGGCATGGAGGCTGATGAGAGGCGCAAGCTACTTGAGATGTCAGATACACAGATGGTGGATGTTGAACGATTTTGCAACCGGTTTCCCGAAATTGACATGGAATGTGAGGTTGTGGAATGTGGAAGTGCAAAAGCTGGGGAAGATGAAAGGATCACGCTGCAAGTCACTCTTGGACGTGAGCTTGATGGGGGGAGGACAGAGGTGGGCCCTGTTGATGTTCTGAGGTATCCCAAGACCAAAGAAGAGGGGTGGTGGCTTGTAGTTGGAGATACCAAGACTGACTCGGTGTTGGCCATCAAGCAAGTTTGCTTGCAAAACCAGGCAAATGCCAAGCTTGAATTTGATGCTCCTGTTGCTGCAGAAGCTGGAAAGAAGACGTGTACCCTTTATTTAATGTCTGATTCATACATGGGCTGTGATCAGGAAATCCAGGTTGATATTAATTAAAGCAATGGAGAAGCAGCTTGGGGAATATAGTAGTGGTAGAGAGTGAAAAGTTTTGTTCTTCAATTTATTTTGCTTCTGTTTTTTTTTTTTTTTTTTTTAATTTTTAATTCCCTCTGTTTCTACAGCTAGTGCCACCATGACTGTTATACATTTCCTAGTACCATGCAATACAAGGGCATTTATTTGGCATCATCATGTGTTAATTTTTTTTTAAAGTCAACAACACCTTTATAAAAGTTGTAGGCTTACAATATCGTCTATTGGAAGCCCTGCACCATACATTATGCTTTCAGTTCTGTTGAGCATGGTTGAACAGGATTGAAATCATAGTGCCTAAGACAATGTGTCGTTTCAAATAATCAGTTTGGGAGATGTGAATTTGCAATTAAAAGTTTTTTCATTAAGAAATTAATTGGATGATATTTCAGCACTCTTTATATAAAGTTTGATTTAATGCCAGAGGTGGAGCCAAAATGAGCTAATTAGTTTCGTATAATAAAAGGAAAATATATGCTAGAGTTTTCTACGTTTCTTACAAAGAAATAGGAGCTTGGAAACTAAATATTTCGGCCCATGGTGAAGACAAAACTGGCTTGGCAAGTAGCTCGTCATGCACATAAATATATTGCTCGCCAGAGTTCATCAATGAAGAAAAGGAAGAAGAAGATGATGAATGAGACAAGACAGAGTATTTTTTATGTCAACAGAGTTCGTGAGAGTACAAGAAATGATAGTATAATTACAAAGCTAAGCTTGCGATAACAAAAAAAAATATATGATTTAACACACACTTCCAACTTAATGGATTTCGTTTGATGTTTTTTACCAATTTGAAAATGGGGTTTGATTTTTTTAAAGCATACTGGTGGTGGATTTGGTTGTGTTAGACCATCTTGTACATTGCATGAGTCTTGTTTGTTGGTTTTGTTTCCTTATTCTGCTCCTCATTCATGGCCAAAAGAAATTGGAGAAACAAAGATTTGGCATGAATCTGACCCAACTTCTGCAAGTAGGCATGCTTAAAGCTTTCACGTATTGTTTCAAATATGGAGTTTATGAATATTCATAACATAGAACATAGTTCATGTGTGACTTTCATACATGCACTTGGAAAAGAATTGAAGAGTTAGAGCTTAGCAGATAAGAAGCAAGACCCAAAGATCAAACACCTTCAACAAATGAAAATGATCTCTTTTGTAGACATCTGGCTGTTTAATATTTATGATGATTATTAAGGGTGATTAATACAAACCTTACACAACTCCTTCCAGACTGACTTTGCTGCTGTACCCCAAAAAAATGGGAAGGAAAAACAGTATCTGGGAAAAATGACAAGTTCTTGTTTTTTGTGGCGGTTTTTTAGCTTTTACCAGCGTTTTTATTTTTTAGCTGCGGTTTTTCTACTTTTCGCGACGATTTTTAGGTCCCAAATATGCAAAACCGCTTTCGCTGCGGAAGAAACCGTCGCTAACCGCTGCTATAGGAACTTTTATGTACGACTCGGAAAACCGCCGATAAAAGTCGGAACAAATATGGAATCGCCCACTCTTGCCACAAATATGAGTTTTTTGTGCCTAAAAACTCTCCTTTTCAATCGCTCTTTATGTTTATTCACATATTACATGACAATTCTATTTGAAGTCTCGCCAATTATCCAAGTGCAGACCGACTATGACTTCAGAAAAATTATTTTTCACACCAACACCACTATAGAACTGTTTGGCTGAAGTAACAGATATTTGCTATTTCAGAAGTGTTAAAGAGTCTGGATTGCTCCCTAAAGGAAGCTGACGGTCCTTTGCAGTGCCAATAGTTGGAAAGTCACAACAAAGTACGAAAATGTCTCTTTCAATACCAAGATCCTCCACAACTGCCGCGTGTTTAGCTTTCCAGAACCCCAGAATTGATGACATGGTTGAACAGATGTCATCCCAACTCAAGCATAATTTGTCAATATTACGAGTCTGTTGACAGCGAGGCAAGGAGGGAAGATATATCAATCAGTTGATGAATCAAGGACTTATGTCAGGCTCTTCTTCAAACAATGCAGTCATTACATTTTCAAATACAATGGAAACCCAAGATGACAAATGATCGTTCACCCCAAGCTGTGAACTGCAGTATGGAGCGTGGCTCAACTTGGATCGTAGATATACAAACAAGCAAAGATAAAGGACAAGTCTGTGGTAAAATATCATCTGGCGAAGCACTAAAATCAAACTTGAAACCAGTAAAGCCCAGCAAGACAAATGTGTACTGTTGGACCACCAATTGTTCTGTGAGCAGAAAATATTAACTTTGCATGTGATGCTTTTTCCCCTTCAGACTATAAGTGAAATGTCACAAGAAGAATCTCAATATGAAAACCAGATGGAGCTAGAGTTAGCAACAACTGGTGGCTGATCATATCCTTCTGTAGACCACGACCACTTTCACAGAAAAGGTCTCCAAAATGGGCTTCGTCTTCATGGAAAACCACATTTTCCAATTCAGAGATGCAAGTAGCTTTTGTGCAACTAGAATATGACTTCTCCACTTTTGGCCTCAGTTTCACTCCTTCCAAATGAAGGAAAAAGATAAGATACATCAGATGATCAGATCATCCATCCATTGTTTTGAGGAAGGGAATATCATCTGCACTAGATGTTCAAATGCGTAGCTGTTCAAATGTTTTGAGGCATCATATTCAATATATGGATTTTCTTCGTGAGACTTCCAAGTAGCTTTATAATCCTCAAATTAAAGGATGGTCTCTTACAGAAGTTTGTCCCAACCATCTTCTCATCAAACATTATCTGGGAGCACAATGAGTTACTTACACAGCACGATCAAACGTTGACTGCACCCCACATGAGCAACTGCCCAGCCTGAGATAGAAAAACAAATTTTTTAAAATCCTGCTGGAAAGTGGGCCCACCAAACCCACTGGTCTGCCTATCATATTGTATGCACTCAGAAGCTAACAACATAACCAGACAATCCAGCAGTATTTCTGACCTTGAGCAATTGACACCTTCTCAGACACATAAAAAGTATATCAGCAGTACCAGTAGGCTATGAGGCAATATCATAGAAGAAATCAAATCTTACCACCAAAACAATTACCTTGAGGACCACATTTAGTGTGGTTATCAAACTCATTACCACAAGAACTACTGGTAACAGATGGTAACAAGTCCACCAGACCATCAACAGAGCAAGGTTGCAGTGTGTCAGGTCAGGTGCTTTATCCATTTCATCGACCAACGCTATCTCCAAAAGCTGCATCATATTTACTCCGCAAAACCAAACAAAATTTGGACTCCCAAAACAAAATAGAGCCACCACTCACCCCCTCCCCAAGCAAGCATAAACAGGTAGCAATGCAGAGCACTGAATACATAAAAATTAAAAATTAAAAATTATGAAAAAGGATTTGTGGAAAAATCAGAAGCCAACACAACAAAAAAGGACTCAGCCACAAATCCACAAAGATCAGGGCACAGGGCACATTTAAAAAAAAATTCACTCCCTCTCCCTCCTTCACACAAGACACACTCAATGTTAATGTTGCCATTGATTTTCATCTATTAGACATAATAGTTTTAGGCTTCTAAGCACAAGACAACAGAGCGCATAATAAGAGAGCCGTGCAGAGAGCCCCCAAATTGAGTGGTTGCTAACAAGTTAATTTTCAGAAAAGTTAAGGTGTTTCGATGGTAAAGGAGGTTTCTAACTTCAATATTTAATATTGATGAATCGACCAATAGAAATCCTTAAAACCTTTCAGTACAAAATTTTCAGAGTGCACATTCTGAATTAAACTGGCCGTAAAATGATATCCAAATACTAATATTGTAACTAAACGCAAGAACATGGAGCTAACCATTCATAAAATGAACCAACCAAAAAGTAGTCAAATCCCTTAAAACTACGAACTTTATATAATATTTCACCACAGAAACTACTAACTGCTCATATCTTCGCTGTTAACTCTAATATCTCCAAATAACATATTGCAAATTCCAACGACTAGAAAGAAATCAAGTGCATCTATTACCACAACACTTCATTAGCGTTTCAAAAGTGCAACCACTTAGATTTAGAAGCAAAAATGCTAGAAGCTACAGGCATACAGAGAAAACTAGTAACAACTTACAATCAAGTACACAATAGAGATCGAGAGCCGGAAGCGATGGCATAGGCAATCGAATAAACTGCTTGAATTTTAGAATCGGCCCACGACTGGAGCCCTCCCGTCTCCGACGACCTCAACGCAGCGTTTTGGTATCAGAGCGCAGCCTCTGGAATGAGATGGATGAGTGTGGGGTGTTTAGCCCAAAATGCTCAAATTGGGCTCATGGGGCTTTTTTATTCTTCTTCTTTTATTTTTTTCACTAGTGCATGGGGGTTATTTTGGCCCAAGCTCAACACTGGGCTAGTGGTGGAGCCCGCATAGCAGTGTTAAAAAAAGAAAAAAGAAATGGTCAATTGGATGACGAATAGAAAGTTGACACGTGACACAAATTAAAATTAAAATTTTTAATCTATGAAAAACTCATTGCTTCCATTTTATTATTTTCTAAAATCAAATTTAAATATTCATGACAGATGAGAATTAATTATTTTTTTTCAAAAAACCAAAGCAAGCCATACAAACACAAGACAGTTTATTTTTGCCACGTAAACAAAGACATTACACAATTAATTAGAAATAAAATAATTATAAGTAAATAATAAATTTTGAAATTTTAAGCCCTTACCCCTCACCACTAGAACAACAAAAGTTTTGAGAGAAGCGAATTGCCCGCAAGGTAATTTCAAGCATTGACGTGTTTGGGTTTGAGCGGGAATACATAAATTGCTTGAAAATATCCTTCAATTGACATCGAAAGAAGTGAATAGGTGGGGCAAAGGCCTGGAACTAATAAAAATTTTGACGGTAAAGTTAACGACAGAACTAGATTATAAAAAATTAAAAAGATTCAAGTATATGATTGTTAAAATTGAGGGTGTATGGGGTAAGCATGCCTTAAGGATGAGAATTTAGGATACTAAATTGAAATAAAACCTTGAATTTAAATGGACATTAGAGTCCAACATTGATGATTTACATTTTCTCAAAACAGTTTTTATAAGTATGTTGAGCTCCTTATAAATAAGGGGGATGGTACCAAAGAATGAGGGAGCCCATAAGAAGATTATGATTTTTTGTAATAAATGCAAGTGATAGTCTAATAATATTTAAAATTAAGCAGATGATTTTAACAAAAACGTAAGTAATAAGGAGATGGGGTTGGTAAATACTCTTAAGAATAAGAATGGAACTTTTTCTACCATTTGCAACAATTAATAAGATGTGTATCACACATGAATCACCAGAAGCAGAAGGCTTGAGCCTCGTGATCGGATCATATTATTCATCACAAAATTTTACCCCCAAAAAAGAAGATTCATCACAAAAAAGGAAAGGAAACAAACACTATTTTCCTAAAAAGTTATATGATTCCTATCCCTCTTGAATATTTGAGAAGCAGCAAGAACTTGCGTAATCTCCAAGAGGTGGAGATTTTTCTGCAAAAATATGAGAAATTATAAGAGAATATTTGTTTGTGGGAATTCTAATAATCTAGACCATTCTAATAGTCTAATTGTCCAAGATACGTCACTTCAATTT
Source organism: Prunus avium (assembly GCF_002207925.1). The sequence continues at coordinate 248,091 of NW_018921260.1, forward strand.
TTAACCTTTGACACATGTCTATTTATGTAAGTAGTTCTTAATTAAATAGATAGGTGTCAAAAGTTAAAAATTGAAGTGTCTAGATGTCGCGAAATGCGGATAAATGCACAATGTCTAAATGTAGACGCTCAGGATCCGCTAACAATATGTTCATATGAGGGCAAAAATGTCATAATTACAAACTGCTTTTGTAGCTTGTAAGTTAAGTTTGATGTACAGTCCTCAATTAGGTTTCCTCTTCGTAGTTTTAGTTTTCGTCATTAAAAAAAAAAAAATTAAAAACTCTATGTAGATCAACTGTTAAAAATCTCCTACATGAATTTCAAAAAAAAAAAAAAAAATCTCCTACATGAAAGCCCCGATCTGATTCATCACCAAATATGGGAAGAGAACTACTTTCCTAAAAAATCCTATGATTCCTGTCCCATCCCATCCAGAAGAGGAGAAGATTCCTATTTCCTAATAAATTTCGATTATACACAAGAGGAGTTTGAGTATAAGTACAAACCTTCCGAGCAAATTTTTGGATCTCAAATTTTGAAACAAACCCTTTTCTTAAACAGTACATAGAATAGAAAATCTTTCTGGCCTTTCGCTCTATTGCTCTAACAAAACGTAAGTTGAGTTTCTTGTATTATTTCTCATGAGCGAGCAGAGGAGCCCTACTTTATTTTCTCTCTCTTGTTTTTCATCTTCTTCTGGGCCGAGGATGCATCTCATATCTCTTAGTTACTTCTTGCATTGCAGGTTATTTGATTGTATCCCTTATTAAGAAGAACCTAGAGCAAGTTAATAACAAGGTTGAATAATATGTCTAAAAGGAAGGCCACTGATTTGCAGGCTACTGAATGCACACGTCAAACAGAAGGACGTAAAATTGCAATAAATTTTGGTGACCATGATGAGAAGGGAGAGAATTATTTGATTGATGATAAGGAAGATAATTATTTGATTGATGAGAAGGAAGATAATTATTTTATTGATTATACGAGAGACAATTATTTGTTTGATGAGGAGGAAGATGATGATGATGATGAAGATTATTATTTTCTTGATGATGAGAAGGTAGATAATTATTTGGGGGAGGACCGGATTAGTGAGCTGCCCGACGAAATTCTAATTGCCATTGTTTCCCTCTTGGACATTTGGGAAGGAGGAAGAACTTGCGTAATCTCCAAGAGGTGGAGATTTTTGTGGGCAAGTGTTACATGTCTGAACTTTGATAGCAAGGAGTGGGGATTTACTGAGCGTCTCCCGAAACCATGCATCTGTGGTTTGTTTAAAATCTTGCAATCGCATCAGGGTTCAACCTTAGAGAGATTGAGGATTAGTTCTTGCGATTTAGATAGCGAATGCTGTCGTTCTGATGTCGATAATTCAATCGAAAGTGTAATATTGCAGAAGAGAGTTCAAAGGCTTGAGATAGAAGATGTTCGTTTTTCTAACGACCCTTATATCTTTCCAGAGAGGCCATTCAAAACCCCTTTTGGTTTTTCCTGCATCAAGTCCCTTACACACCTCAGCTTCAACAACACAAACATACATAGTCGAATTGTTGGCCCCTTTCTATCTCACTGTCCACTTCTTGAGCACCTGTGTGTGTATACGTAGCTCCTCTGAAAAATATGTTTTGAAAGTCGTCGGTCCCTCTCTCCGGTTGAAATTTCTGCAGATAAGTGACTGCCCTAGCGTAGTTAAAATCGAGATCTTTGCTCCTAATCTGGTGTCGTTTATCTACGACGGAAAAGGTCCATACAGAACAGGAATTGTTATGAAGCATGCACCCTCGCTTGTCATGCTATCTCTTGCAGAACCTGGTGATTGTATATCCAAAGCTTTTCGGTCGGTTTCAAGTTGTTTTTCTCGTCTGCAAACTCTCAGCCTGCGTATTGATCTCGGACAAGTCAGTATACATATGAAATCATTCAAGATTTATTATCAGTCAGTATACATTCTTGTCTTACAATTGGTTTCTTTTTGCAGAAGAGTATTATGCTCCCAGAGTCTCCAGAATTATCTAGTCTCAAAAAGCTATCTTTGACGATACATATGGGACACAATTCGAAAATCCTCATGGATTTGACTTCCTTGATAGAGCGATCTCCTTTCTTGCATAGATTGAAATTACGGGTAAAATTACTTCCACATTTATCTTACAAGTTTGTAACATTTTATCATTTATAAGCAAGCAAGCTATACATTGTACGCTCAAACGTTTGGTGGGTGAAATTGGACTAGACTATTTCAAAGAATGAGCAAGAGTCCTAGCCCTTGTTTGGTGTGCCGAGACAATAGACTTATTAAATTGGACAAAAGTCCAATATATTGACTGTGTCTTACAAATCCCACCTAGAGAGGTAAGACTTGTAAAACTTGCTTGAACTCAACTTCAATCCAATCCAATCCAAGCTCGGCCACCAAATCATAACAAATGATGGAAAACTTGTATACATTTGTTTAATTCATTAGCTTTTTACAATGAGGAATCTTGATATGTTCTTCTCATATATACGCCTGTTTGCAGTTAAAGTGGAGAGGCTTGTTTACGGATTATACGAGTAGTATGCAGAAGATTAACAAATGTCCTCATCCATGCCTTAAGGTTGTGAAAATTTCAGGCTTCATTGGGTCTCATATCGATACTAAGTTTGCCATGTACTTAATTGAGAACTCTCTTGTGCTCGAGAAGCTCATCTTTGATCTTCAAAAGGTAAATGATACACTGTACTGTCATACTTCCCTTTTTCTTACATTTCTCAAAGATATAGAAAACTACATGTTTTTTTTAATGCATATATATTATACATTCACGTATTATACACACGTTCTTTTCAAATATTTTACAATAATATACGTATTATTCACCTATTTTATCTGTATTTTTCAAGTATTATTGGTCGGACTGTATGTTTTTAAGAAATTTGTCGAATAATACAAGAAAACATGCTTTGCAGAATTATGATTTTCTGAGTTTTAAACCCAACCTAAGTAGAAAGACAACCAAGAAGAAAATAGAGGCAACAAGAAAGCATGCTTTGCAGATTGGGAAGCAACTTCCACCAGGAGCCGAGTTAATTGTCATATAAGTTTATTTGTTTCCATTTACAACTATTCCATTTATTTATTTGTTTGAATTTTTTGATTATCAAATTGTACTTATACGGTTTCCTTGGATTCCAAGCATACGATATATTCGTATAATTTCATAAAATATGTTAGAAAATTTACATCGTTATCAATCATCACCATCCAGGTTTCTATGTCAAAACTTATCGAAAGCTTTTGCCTACTTGGGTCAAGAGCTGAGCTCGGATAGGGCTGCTCTTTTTAGGCCCATAGATATATCTATAGGCTTGTTCGGTTTTTATGGGTTAATTTGCCCACTTTTTATCTAGAATTTCAAGTCTTTTTATTTTGATTGTTTATAAAAAGCGATATTTTAAGTTATTCTAAATTAATTTAATTTAATGAGAGGGTTGAACTTAGTGAAGGGGACGAGTTCCCATTGAAATAGGATTCACACAAGTTATTAGGGGCATCTCGAAAACGTCCAGGTCAAAATATGGTTTTTAAATTAAGTTCTGAATTAGTGGATGCTGCCAACGGGAGTGGCGATGCCATACACAAAAAGAAAGAGACTCGTAGAATGGCATAGGCAAATAAAGCTTTTGCACATTTACGTTAATCCATGAACAAGATCTATATAGACACATAGACCCATGGATCTATACATCTCGATCAGAAAAGAATCCATAAAATAAAAAATAAAAAGGTCCTTTGTCCTGCCCAATTACCCTAACCCATATATATAATTTCATATCGATTTTAATTATAAAAATTATATGTAACTTGGTTTATTAGCTCGTATAAATATATGTAATTGTGTGCATTATTAAGAGTCATCATCAGAATGGGTCCATCCCCCTAATTTTCCTTTTTTTCATATGGCTTGAAATTCAATCCAACATTTTCTGATTTTCCAAGCAAAGTCGAGAGTCTTGATTTCGAAGTTTTCCTCTTCATGCTTTAACAAAAGTTGCCCATATGTCCTGTTTTGCTCTTGATGATGAAACTAAAAGATATGCTTATCAGTCGAAGAAATGAGATACAAATTTAAATTGTGCAACTTAGTAATTATGTGGTACCGGGTTACCAAAAGGTCCGAATCCGAAACAAGAAAATGTTACCATTGATTAGCGGAGCACATTACTCCTTCCTTCACCGAAGGTTGCTGCAAATTGCATTGAATCCAACCCATCATTGGCATGTGCGGTAAACGCGTAGAATATTGGAAAGTGCTTTTAAATACAACTAGCAAAGTCAAGTAGTATTATTGCTACAACGTATAGTTCCATTCAGTGGGAATGCAGGAATTGCTACTCATGGAGTTATAGCGTAAACTACTCAATAATTTTTTAAGATAAAAAAAATATATTGAAAATGAAACGATAGTATTTTCATTCATAATTAATGTCAAAAACAATATTACAAGTTACAATTGTCCACGACGAGGTTTCATATTTTAAAAACGTAGTATTATAGCTTCATTTTCAATACGGCAGCTAGCACTCTTGGCGGCGGTGGCAGGGGAGGAGATGGTGGTGGAGGTTTTGGGGAGATTGGAGTTAGGGTTGTTGTCGAGGAGAAATATGAAAATTGGGATTTTGGAGGTCAAATTTCGGATCTGGGTTGTTTAGAAGCTGCAGCTCCCTTTTCTTTTTCTATTTTTTTCAATTCCTAACCCAAAATGACGTCATTTTGCGAAGCAGTTTTTATTTTTATTTTTAATATATTTAAAAACAAAAAACAAAAAAACCCTAGTTGGCCCACCTGAAGCTTCTTCTTCTCCGTGGGGTCGCTTCCATGGCTGCCAAGGGCAAAAATCATATCCTACAACTAAAATCCAATTCTGCCATGGGGTCGTCTGATCCTATTGACCCCATGGTGGATCTGTCACTGGTTCCATTGTATCGATAAAATCTCAAAATGGGATTTATAATGTTGATACTGTCTCATTATTTTGACAGCAAACGCTCTTAAATGGTCTCGATATGATATAAATTATACTATATGAGAATTTTGTTATAGTAATAGTGATATTTGGGAGTTAACAAGGTCTAACTAAGTGAAAGTCTTGATTTATAAATCAATGGTCTTAAATTCAAATATCCACGACATTGTGATGTTGTGTATGAGAAAATCTACCTCCCTATTCCTAACTTGACCAAACACAGAGTAAAATTTTGGAGTTTTTATGTTTTTTTATTTTGGGTAATATTATACTCAACATCTGGCCTGCATTTTAAAAAACCATGACCTTTTCATGGGCATTTTGTAATTTCACCCTAATAATATGAACCGCGTCCGACATTTAATTTTACAAGACTACCCTCTCTCCTCTACCTGCCATAAGTCTTTTATTTGAGAGCTTCGCATCATCAACCAACTATCGTCCCGGGACCCGCTTGTCCTTTTAATAAATCAGAGGGGTAAATTTGGAACATGCGTTGCGTATTTAAGCAAGCCCATCACACTCGTCTTCTTCATACTCGCATTTCTCTCGTTCTTCGAACATACAGTTGAAAAGGAAGACAAGCAAAGGTACCTCATTAGCTTAGCTCCAACCTTCTCTTAGTTGGGTTGTTTTGGTCAGTTTTGAAATCTCCACACCTTGTTTTTCTAGGGTCAGGCAAGGAAAATTTTCTGTATCAACTCTGTAAAGACGCCGGAGGAGCTATTTCTGGTAATTCCAAACCACTTATCGATTGTTTCTTTGAATTGGTACATTTTCTTTGAATATACTAAATGGATTTTGTTAATGGCGCTTATAATTCTTCAGATCTAGTGTCATTTTCCTTTGTTTAGTAGTTAAGCTTGAAACTTTTGATTTCATACAATCATTCGTATATGCGTGGATATGATTTGCACATTGGATTTTATATATGGATCCGTTTTATTGATAAATTCTCATATTGAAAATGTAAATTGAGCTACTTGCTCATGGATCTGCTCCAATTCCATAAGTATGGATTCGAGTTCTGTTGCAATTCCGGGTTGTGCTCTTTCTGATTCTAGATCTACCAGAATTTTTGTGGATCTAATTTTGTTGTTTATAATCAAGCCCTTGTATTTGTTTAAGCAATTTTTGTTTGGATAGTGGGAACAAAGCAATGAAGAAAAGTAGGATTTTTGAAATTTTTTAGTCTAAAGGTCTAGATCTGGGAACCGGGTTTGAAATAGAACAATGGCTATATGAGATGATATAGTTGATAGGGGTATATTCTGGATGAGCCATTTTCGTAAATTGTAAGATCAAACACACTTGATGTCCTTGAATTGTTCTTTACTGCAGCATGAGACTTTTGTTCAGTGGTTGAATATCAAACTCAATTTCTATATGTGGATCGTTTCCATTTTGTTTTGTTTTGTTTTGTCTTTTTGCTCCACTGACATGTATGTGCTTAACTATGGGCAGGTTCTAGAGTGAAACAAAAATGGTGAAGATCTGTTGCATTGGTGCTGGATATGTTGGGGGCCCTACAATGGCGGTGATTGCACTCAAGTGTCCATCGGTTCAAGTTGCTGTTGTTGATATCGCTCAAAAAAGGATTGAGGCTTGGAACAGTGACAAGCTTCCCATCTATGAACCTGGCCTTGATGATGTGGTGAAGCAATGCCGAGGCAAGAACCTCTTCTTCAGCACTGAAGTGGAGAAACATGTTGCTGAAGCTGATATAGTGTTTGTCTCTGTAAACACCCCTACCAAAACTACGGGTCTTGGAGCAGGCAAAGCTGCAGATCTGACATATTGGGAGAGTGCTGCTCGCATGATTGCTGATGTGTCAAAATCTAGCAAAATTGTTGTTGAGAAATCTACAGTCCCAGTCAAAACAGCTGAAGCAATAGAGAAAATTTTGACCCACAATAGCAAGGGAATCAAATTCCAAATCCTCTCAAACCCAGAGTTCCTTGCAGAAGGAACTGCAATCCAAGATCTTTTCAACCCAGACAGGGTCCTTATTGGTGGAAGGGAGACCCCTGAAGGCCAAAATGCCATCAAAGCATTGAAGGATGTTTATGCTCATTGGGTGCCTGAAGACCGAATCCTAACCACCAATCTCTGGTCTGCAGAGCTCTCCAAGCTTGCGGCCAATGCATTCTTGGCCCAGAGAATATCGTCTGTCAACGCCATGTCTGCTCTTTGTGAGGCTACTGGGGCCAATGTTATAGAGGTGTCATATGCTGTTGGTAAGGACACTAGGATTGGACCCAAATTTCTTAACGCTAGCGTTGGTTTTGGTGGGTCTTGCTTCCAGAAGGATATCCTGAATCTGGTTTACATCTGCGAATGCAATGGCCTTCCAGAGGTGGCTGAGTACTGGAAACAGGTCATTAAGATCAATGATTATCAGAAGAACCGTTTTGTGAACCGTGTTGTTGCGTCCATGTTTAACACAGTGGCAAAGAAGAAGATCGCCATCCTGGGCTTTGCCTTCAAGAAAGATACTGGTGACACAAGGGAGACCCCAGCTATTGATGTGTGCAAGGGGTTGTTGGGTGACAAGGCTGAACTGAGCATATATGACCCGCAAGTTACCGAGGACCAGATTCACAAGGACCTTGCATTGAGCAAATTTGACTGGGACCATCCTCTTCACCTCCAGCCGATGAGTGCCTCCTCCAGTACTGAGAAGCAAGTTACGGTGGTCGGGGATGCCTACGAGGCAGCAAAGGGGGCTCATGGTCTTTGCATTATGACCGAATGGGATGAGTTTAAGACTCTTGATTACAAGAAGATATTCGATAACATGCAGAAACCAGCCTTTGTATTTGATGGTAGGAATGTTGTTAATGCAGATCAGCTGCGGGAGATTGGGTTTATTGTGTTCTCAATTGGTAAGCCCCTGGATGCATGGCTCAAGGACATGCCTGCTGTGGCATAAAAAAATTGACGAGGAGTTCAAGTGGCTTGAGGCAGTCAGTTTGGTTCTTTGCTATTTTTTTCATGGGTTTTTCTTCTTTCTTGCCACCACATACATAGTGGTCCGGTTTCTGGTATAATTTTTGTTGAACTTAGAGGCTCTTGTTTTGCCTGGCATAAATTTGAAGTCATATATTGTTATATTTCAATTTATTAGAAAACGTGATATCATATTTGTTTGGTTCAATCCGCCATCATAAATTAGAATTGTGAAATTCTTGGAACCATTTGTTTCATGTTCCAATAATATTCTTTGACATGAAAGTTCCCTGTTCAAAAGACAAGACAAACACTTGGACTAGACATGTTTGGTTAGAGATGCAATACGATTAGAACATGCTACATCAATAGAGTGTCAATCTGGTTGTAATACAATTAAAACGATAATGTTTTATGATACTTTACCACTTTTGATGCAAGCGATATTAAAAAAAAGGAAATTGATATTAAAACAGGAGAAAATACTCTTAACCACTAAGTTACACGCCCCTCGCGACACTTTACCACTTCATAGTTGTAATGTGCTATTGGATCATTAAAGTGGTTGTACTTGTATTCAATTTTAAAAATGTCTTATTCTATAGTCTTCTTCTGCTTCCGCCAACCTCCAGCAAGTGAATATAGCCATTGGCTGAGGCCAAATTTCAACCCGCCATTAAATACGTCATATCGTTTTTTATCACTTTGAATAAGAACGATGTGTCGTTGGCAACAATCTGTGCACTGGACGTGGCGAAAAGCTAGTGGCTGCCAAAATTCTTACACTGACGATTTTATGACATTTATCTGACAGAATCTTTCTCGTGCTCATCCGTACAGAATCAGAGGGGCATCCAACGTAATATGAACTAGATTCTTACCTTTTTAGTAATTCAGGTCACCCAAAAGGTTTCTATCCTCGGACTCGGACCACCCAACAAAGCCATAAATGGCTATAAAACCGCTAGCGCCAAAACTTTACTCCATCCCCGATCTTTATCACTGCGATTCAGATTCCTTCATATTTCTATCTTCAATCTTCAATTCAAGATTGTATTCGTTCAATTCGCTCATTTATCTACCTATTGATCCCGATTTCATGTCTCGCCGTGTCCCCAATCCAATTCTAGGGTTAGGGTTTTGAAATTTCAGAAAACTTCTCGATCTGAAAAGGTTTTGCCCGATCTGTGAATAAATTGTTTGCCTTTTAGTACTTAACTGTCCGATTCTATCTGGGGTCATTCAAAATTTTCCCGATTTATCTGAAAATTGAAGAAATGTTTTGATCTTATGAAATTTCCAATTTTTTAAATTCTTTTTACCTGTATAAATTGGGGATACACAGTTTACTGCTTGCCCCTGTTTTTCAATCGCTTGTAAATTAGTATAAAAAAAAATACAACCATAGGGGTCTAGTATTTTTGGGTTGAGAAGCTGGTTTTTGGGTGCTTTTGTCAATCGCTTGGACGCCAATATTTTCAGGTAAGGACCAGCTCCTTTAGCTCAGTAATATAATTGACTTTTTAAAGTTGTATCTTTTTTTTAATAAGACAAAATTAAGCTGGCTTTGTAGCACAAGTACTACTATAAGGTACTATTGTTTGACTTCATTTTATGCCTGTTTGGGATTATATCTTTTAGTCTCCGCACATACGTTGCTATATATAAGTTGGTATGAGTAAGGAAAAATTGGTTTTTGCAAAAGATGATGCAAGGTATCTGCCATTTCTTTTCCCTTAGAACTTAACATCATATCTTCTGTTTCGTAGGAATGTAGGTCACAATCACATATAAAAGAGGAAAAAGGAAAGAAATGAAAATTGCCTCTTTCCTTTAAATACCTATATTTGTATGTGGGGAATTGTTACTAGAATCATAGCATCTATTTTTTGATTAAGTAGAATCAGCTTTAGAGACACTGAATTTTTTACTGAAGCTGTTTTGATGCTCGTTGTGCAGTAGGTGGTATTCCATGCATTATGCTGACTGTCTGTCTTACCTGATATGATTGTTTGTTTAAGTTTAGTGTCTGTATTTATTGGAAAGGTATTAAGCCTATTATGTTTTGATTGTTATATAGTGATATTGTATTTAGTTTTGATTAAGATGAGTCATCTAGAAGGATTAGTTTCCTGAAGATTGTTATTCTCTTCTCGTATCTAAGATCTTTATTTGCTGCTTTCTTCTCTGAATGGGAGGTTTATATGACTGAGTCCCATATTGCGTATTCAATGCACCACTTCAAATGTGGCTTCACTTTGCAGGGCAAAATGATTAACAAACGGCCTTTTGGTGGTGAGGATTCTTATGAGGTTGCTTGTAAGCACCCAAGACAATTGGAACATTCTAATGAGGATATTTTTCCTTTTAATGGTGCTCCCCAGAAATTTCAAATTTCAGGTATCAAATAATTGGATGGTCATTAATAAGTTGGTTCTCAAGTTGTGCATATAATGATTTGTCTGGATCTTTGGAAGATGTAAAGGCATAACCTGCACCATGGATCTGGAAATGTTATTTAGAGCTGTGTATGTTAATCTGGACCAATTAGTTAATCTGACCTTCTAAAAAAAATAATGGCATCAGTTTTTTCTTTTACCCTGATGTAAGTTAGTATGATGTTTATTGCATGGTTGTTTATAAACTTAGTATAATATGTAGAATTCAGTTTGATCTTATAGCTGATTTAATTACAATATGAAGATGGTGAAGGTGATGGTGATGGGAGTTTTAGTAAATGTCCAGATGAAGGAAGGTTTGCAAGTGACTTGGGAACTTCAGTCTCAAATGAGACCTACAAAGAACTTGAAACTGGTGCTTCTGGAAGCTTTGCCCGGTTTTTGTGGTCCAACAGCAGCATTATTGAAGCTAATGTAAGACCTGAGGCAGCATCTCATCTATCATTATTCCCAGAATTTTTTGCACCTGTAAACCAATGGAGGGCTTTACTTCATTCTGACGAGATCTGCTCATCTCCTGTTGATTATCCTCCTCGAAAGCTAGTTTCTATTGGTGCTCAGCATCAAGCTCATGTTCCAGTATGGGGCTTTGAGGGTTCACACGCTTCAGTTCATCTAGAGAAATTGTATCCTCAACATGAGCCTTCATGTCCTTCCAGTCAGGATCTTGTTCTTGATGTTAACGAGGAGAAGCTGATGGGTACCCGTGTCATTTCTATGCCTGACCTTGAAGCATCTGCAGCAAACTATTTCTGTGAAGATGTGGGAGCTAGAAGCAACTGTAAGTGTGGTGATGCAGGTTCTGTTAGATGTGTGAGACAACATGTCATGGAAACAAGAGAGAAACTAAAAGAAGACCTTGGAGAGCACCTATTTGAAGAGTTGGGATTTTATGAAATGGGAGAAGAGGTTGCAGATAAATGGACTAAAGAGGAAGAGCATGCCTTCCATGATGTTGTCCTCTCTAACCCTGTATCATTGGGTAAGAACTTCTGGCACCACCTCTCCGTGGCTTTTCCTTTCCGAACGCATAAAGACCTTGTCAGCTATTATTTTAATGTTTTCATGCTCCGTAAACGGACTGAGCAGAATAGGTTTGACCCTCTAAACATTGACAGTGACGATGATGAGTGGCAAAAAATTGAGCTTGGAACCGTAGAGGATGATGAGGACTCTGGGGTGGAATCTCCTGTCAATCTAGATGCTCCTGCCTATAATCAGGAAGAACACTTAGAGGGTTGCTATGAACACATTGAGGATGCATATGACATAGATGGTTGTAGAGATGGCAATGATGTGGTTGATTGCGTTGGAATGAAGGACAAGGATGGGGGTGATATAGATGATGGCTCAGGAGCTCATGTTGGGAGTTCCCCTGGTGGTTCTGGTGGTACCGAAACTCAGATTTTGGATAAGATTGCTAGCAATAACAGAGAGGATTATGATATTCAAGATGATTCTTGCACATCATATGAGTATCAGCGAGACAGTTGAATTCTTTTGTCCTCTTATTGACAGAAATGGTTCAAGAGACTGCGGTGTAGAATGACGTGATCCTTTTCTGAGTAAGTACAATAAGCATCGTGACTGACCTATGAGCTTTTGAATGATAAATTTCAAGAAGAAGCCCAATAAGGATGATAAGGTGGCACGGGGCAAGATGAACTACACTAGGATTACTAATTCCCAGTACTGTTGTTCCATTGAAGCCAGCTTTGGGCTGTATGAACTCTTTAAATCCTCCTTTCAGGATTTGGGGAACCCTGAAGAAGGATTTTCAAATGGACGATAGATTATTAACCCTTCAAAGATGCAAGTAGTTTTCTTTCAATTTTTTCATTTCTTGGAAGAAGGCAGCTACGGATGTAGATTTTTAGCGCATGATGGATGCCCATGGGTTAGTCAAAGGGACAGCCATGGTCGATGGACTTTTTCTTCAGTGAACAGGGTGCAATTTCTTTACCTGTGAGCCAGAAATTCTGTTTTTTTCTTGTGAGGATGAGATGTGAAAATGTGAAGGTTTTCATTGGAAGTGAATCAAATCAACAGTTTGTTACCAAAAATTTCACTGTATCTTTTTGGTAGTGTTGCATTTGTCTAAGGTTCATTCAAATTGTTTCTTTACCCTCAAGTTTTATATTTTGTTTTTGTTTTCATAGACTAAATGCTGAGCATTCTACTATGTACTCATCAAAACATGGGACTGTGGGTGGTTGAAAACAAGGAAATGGCTGTGGGTGAAAACAAGGGAAGGCCAGGCATTTCCTTGCAAATTATGTCATAGCCAAGCATCAACTTGTGCCCTTTGTTGTATGCTAACTTCTTTCTGGTTGTTAATGCTTCTATTCATCATTTTTTAAGGGTTGAATGTGGATTACCATTGGAATTATGAGCCCACAGCATCAATATTTTATTTAGAACATATAAAATTATCCTTTTTCCCCAGTATTCTCTCCCCTTATTTTGTAAGACCCTTTTCAATCCTTATACTTTGCTTTTATTTGTTTTCAACATAAAGCATTTACATGGTAAATTAAGTACTCTTTTTCTAGAAAGCTTCTTATATAACTTGCATCAATCCCAAACCCAAACGGTTGCTGGATGGTGACCAATCATTAATATTCTGACCTGCTAACATAGTTAAGGGTGATGAAAACCGGACTAAAAATGCAAACCACCTGCAGAGTTAAAATAACATTCTTAGCATCTATTCTATGGTAATATAAATTAGTTCTGGCAGATCAAACAAGAGACGAAACTTCTTAAACAATTTGGACCTTAATTTTAACATCATGACCACAGAAATACAAACAAACTCATACAATTAAATAATTACATAAGTTATTTTTTTTTCCTGGTGTACTTATTTTGCAACAAATATGAAATTAACTCAAGAAATTACTAGTCATATGCATTTTTGACATTTAGAGGCCAAAGCCAGGATTGTCAAAATTGGTTAAATGTCAAACTCATGTTGACGTGGCTGAATGATTAACTTATGCATGTTTTTTGTACTTAATTAAAAGATAAAATTGTGGATTTAACCCAGTGAAAAGGGATCTTGACTTGCAGATTAAAGATTTCAGGTTTGAACTCTCACAGCATCTTAGTTGTGTGCGTGTGTGATAAACCCTCCTCCTCAGTAGTTTAGACTATTGCTTACTAAAAATATATATATAATTAAACATCCAGCTAGGTACACCTGCCCAATTTACAGTGCACTTGAGTGTACTTTTATCATGCTAAGCTCTTCTCTAAGTTCGGAGACAACTAAAGAAAAACAGTTGGCCGCTGGAGCCTCCTCGAACCTGTCCCCTGTGTGGGGTTTTGCTTAGGAGCAGGACAAACCAAAACAAAAAGAACGTATGGTTCGCATTTGAATTCAGACAATTCAATATGCTCTGCTCATACCTAATGGCAGATAGCTCAGTTCCATTTTTAGTTCATAAATTACTCATTTTTCCTGCAACAGTAATGGGAAATGTGAATTTGACATGAAAGTAGAATGCCTACCCAATTCTTGAGTCTTGAGCCCCAAGCAACACCATAAATGACTCTGTTTTTTGGTTTGGGTATTTAGGTCACTTATCTCACTGAATTTTGAAAGGCACTCTGTAAGTTGTGCTCAATGATATTAATAAATTGTGCCAAGCAAAAAAAGAATAATTTATGTAATAAATTAGAAATCCAAATCCATCCAATTTACTATGATAAGGTCCCTGTGAAAAAAAGAAACAATCTTTCATATATTAATTAGAGAAATGCCAAAACGAGAGTTTTAGTGCTAGCGAGTTGGTGGCTTCTTGTACACAAGAAAGTGGGACAAAAGTCGGCGTCTCGGATTATAACTTTGCTTTCATGCAAGGATTTCTTTTCCTTTTTTTTCTGCTTCCAAATAAGGCTTAGGCTAAAATTTGGAGAGAGAAAATATTAGTACCAGAAAGTGATCCTCATCCTCTCTCTCATTCTCACTCACTCTTTTTTATTCTTTAGTTGTGTCATTTCTTGCCCGCTACTGGCAAAGCAGTGGTCAGTGCCTCAGTGGTCACATAACCAATGTGCTTCAGTTAGATATATTGCTTTGCTTCTTTGCTTGCTTGCATACATTTCAAGCTCCCAAGAGATCACAGAGAGAAAAAAGACCCCTTTTGCTTTGGGACCCAGATCTTGTTCTTGCACACCACTTCTGCGAAACCCAAATTGCTTCTTCTCCGATCACTTTGAGAAAGCAAGAAAGCCTCATGATTGTGGTATAATCGTTTAGTCCTTGGTGTTCTCTGATCTGGGTTTTTTGTGTTCCTCTGTTTCTTGAGCATTCTTTTGTTATTTTTTTCCTGGAATGCGGTGGAAAGATTTAAACTTTCTTGGGAAATTTGGCTTCTTCTTGGTTTTGGGATCTGGGTTTGTTTGCTTTTTTAGTTGGGTTGGGTAGTGGTAGGATGGAGCATAGATGTAAGCTCTGCAACAAGACCTTCTCGAGTGGCAAAGTCTTGGGAGGTCACATGAGGGGCCATGGAACAAAGAATTCGGCTAAAGCAGAGAAAAAGCTCAAAGTGAGCAACGTGGATTTTGAAGGTGATGACGATGAGCATGCTGGTTATGGCCTAAGAGTGAACCCCAAAAAGTCTTGGAAATTTTCTGGCTCAAAGGTTCAAGCTTCTGAGAAAGAAAGCCTCTGCAAGGTCTGTGGAAAAAGGTTTGATTCAATGAAAGCTATGTTTGGTCACATGAGGCATCACTCGAGCACAGAAAGGAAGGAGACTCAGTGTTGCAAAGATTGCGGTAAAGCATTTGAGTCATTGAGAGCTCTAACTGCTCATACCAAAATTCACTCAAAAAGGCTCAGGGCCTCTGATGGATCGCAGAGCATTTCAAGCGAGAAGCTTTTTGTGGATTTCCAATACAGCACTGAGACCATGGGGCTGATCCGGAGGAAAAGATCGAAAAGATTAAGGTACAAGATCACTCCAAGTTCTTATTTTTCTGGTATGAATGAATCTAAATATGCTACTGAATTTGGCCAAGAAGTAGTAGGTGGGGCTATTTGCTTGATGATCATCTCCAGAGGGGGAAGCAATTGGGGTCGAATTAGTTCAGTAACTGAGTCTTCAGATAACAATTCGTTGTCTTTGGAGGTTCAATCGCCAGTCCAAAAGAATCGGATCATGGGAAATAGGGGTGGCATTTCTGGTTGTAATGATACTGGGAACAAAATATTTGAATTTGGTGAAAATGATTCTGGGTTTGCAAGTGATGAGGAAAAGACTGGAAAATTGGAAGTTTCTATTGACAGGTTTTACAGGGGTGCAGAGTGCAAAAGGCCTAAACTAGATGAGGATTCTGCATTTGTGGGGTATGATGCAGAGATTGAGAAGGAAAGTCATGGAGAGATGGAAGCCATCCCCACTGAAGTCACTGAAGTGGAAATGGATGGGGATATTATAGAGGAAGAAGAGCTGGATGTAACTAAATTGGGCTCCATAAAGTCTGGTATAAAGGCTTGTGATTCTGGCAATCACATGTTATATGGTACTGAATCTGAAATCTTTGCTGATTCTCGGAAGAAAAGAGAACACAAGTGCAGGACTTGCAAGAAGCTTTTCCGCTCTCATCAGGCACTTGGAGGCCACCAAAGAGTTCATAAAGCAACTAACAACTGTTCTGGAGAGAAGATTGAGGACTGTGAAGATAAAATTCAGATTAACAAGCTTTCTAAGATTGAGTACAGTTCCAAGCTTGCCAAGCTTGAATGTACTGATAATTCAGAGGAGCAGGAGATGGAAAGAGTAACTGTGACTGGTTTTGAAAGTAAGGTTCACAGGTGCACCATCTGCTTAAAGGTGTTTGCAACAGGCCAAGCTTTGGGTGGTCACAAGAGAGTTCATTTTGGTAAAGATTCTGAGACAGGAACAGAACACACCAGAGCACTGAAGCAGCAGATTTCTGAAATCTGCGATGCCTTTGAACTTAGTCAACCAGTCAAACTTGAGGAAGAGAATGGTGATGTTGAATTCAAGTCCTGGTGGCTTGGAAATGAACATAAACTCGAGCTACTGGTGGGTCTGATGCCCAACTAAGAAGTGATTCCATCCATGGCTCTGTGGAAGTTTTTAGTGGCATTTGTTAGGATAGAGAGGGATAAGAGAGGCAAAAGCTTCTCTCTGCTGCTTATGGCTTATAGGTGGCAACCCAGAAATTTTTTGTCCCTAATTCTGGGATTTTTCCTTTTTCATGTAGAAATACATTCGTATAGTTCCAAACTTGTAGCTCAATGATACATATTTGGAACATTCTTGCCTTAATATGAATTTTTTCGTCCTTTTGAACTGTATACTTGCAAAATATCAGTATACAGAAACAGATTAGCAAAACTCTTACGTTTTCTTTTCCTGTTCTTTGCTTTCTGCCAGTGATTTATTTAGCCACTCTGTAGATGCTGCAAAGATGATCAAAAATGAAGCCCGAAGTGTGAAAAATGGTGGTTGAACATATAGGATGATACATACGTATTGTTTACTTATTTACCTCTATGTATCAATCTTCTTTTGCAAGTAAGCTACAGATACCTTTGCCTTGACCCAAAAGAAACCAGTCCCAACTTTAAATTTGTTCTTGTTGTAAAATTTCGAAGTGCATTTAAACTGAAAATCTAGTTAAATCTTACATGCTAGATGGCCTAACTGGGCAAGCCTTATGAACTCTTGGCTTTAATTAACAGTAACATGTTTTTCCTAGTTTTGGGTTGCAAATTTGGATGCAAGATACGGGCTTAGCTCTTTATTGATGTTTTTGTTAGGTGGCTCACGGGGGAATTGAATATCATGCGAGTGTAGATGGGATCACTTGAATCTGCGCTCTGGCCATGTGCTTGGAATGCCTTTGAAAACATTTTATATATATATATATATATATACAGAAATTCTCTTATGCGGACATCCGGACATTATTATCGTGCAGACGCCGTGTATTTTGTACTACCCCTCTCTGTTTTCCTGCCTGTTTACAATAGGATCCGCACGATAATAACGTGCGGACATCCGGATAAGAGAATAACTGTATATATATATATAAGATGTGAGAGTGGCCTCTGTGAGATTTGCCACAATTCATTACAATTTTACAAAAACCAATGCGCAAAAAGCAAGATCTATCCATGCACCTACAGCTCAGTGACAGTGTTGATAATTTTCTTCTGCTCAGACAATTTGGTCTGGCCAAGTAAATTGGAGAGTCTCCCACCATGGCCAATTATTCTTTCTCAAACAAATTTATTTAGAAAAAAAGGTCCTTGTAAATAGGCTTGAAACCTTATAGCCAGATCCATCAACCAAAATGGGCCACTATGCACCACACTATCAGCTCCAAGCACATAACGGAACCTTACAAGCCCATAGCCTGCCAGTAACTCAGTGGCCCATTAATTCCTAGATTAATCCCATTACTTGCACATTGCAGTAAATCTTCAATTACTGGGAGTTGTGCTCTTGTGAGGTAAATTTACAAAAGAAGACAGAGAAATGTCTCTGTTTTTCTCATTGTTTAAGCTGAGAGCGAATTTGTTAGCGGACCAAACTGAAACTAACCCTTATTTATTTCACATCAAATGCATTGCAGGGTTTGTGTTGTATAATTCATTTTATTGTTGGTCGTTTTATAATTGATCGATCAAGTTGACTATTTGAGATATAAAAGAAAGAAAAACAGAAAAATTAGAATTCTCAGCTAAAGTATGGTACTGCTTATCTGGGGCAACCACCCTTTGTTCCCAGCATTTACTACACATACGAGATGGTGCTTTAATCTGGGATAAGTTGACCACCCTCTCTTTAACTTCGGAATATATGCTATAGTAATGTAGCAACCAAGCGCTACCCTTTATTCTAAGCATTTACCTTTACATGAGAAAGACAGAGAGAACGATGGTTGCATAGCAACCGAAAGCCGAAGGCCATCATGACCACAAGGCAAGGCCGTCTTTGCTCACAAGGAGAAACTTCTATGGCAATTCGAAAGGGTTAATGTTCCATATGTCTTTGGCATATTCGTGAATGGTTCTGTCACTGCTAAACTTGTATGAGCCTGCTGTGTTCAGGATTGACATTCTTGTCCATCTCTGCCCCCAACAACAGTTAAAACATTAGGCACAAACAAAGTCTCAACATCAAGTAGACGTGTAACAACAAACAAGGGCATCCATAACTCACCTTTTGGTCCCGATATGCCTCATCAACCTTCTCTTGGCATTCTATATAACTGGGGAAGTCTTTGCCCACAAGGAAATAATCTGCTTGGCCAAATCCTTCATTTCCTTCCAAGGATCCAATCAGTTCATCATAATTGAACGACCCAAAAACACCACTTCTGATAAATTCCTTCACTTCTTCAAAACGTGGGTCTGGAACGAACTGCATCAATGAGAGAATAGGTCAAAATCCCATGAGACAATGAGTAGATAAAGAAATAAATGATTATCTGTTAACTCTGCCGAATTACTTCTAAGGCAGAAACATTTTCACTGGATTAATGTCTATAAAGAAAACGAGAACAAAGTAACAATTTGGTTATTAAGACAAACCTTCCCCTCAGCTCTTTCTTTTCTCAGCCCAGCAATCTCATGAGCTTTAGCACCAAACAGGAAAAAGTTGTCTGCTCCAACCTCTTCTCTTATTTCAACATTGGCACCATCCAGAGTCCCAATTAGGATGCAGCCATTCATTGCAAACTTCATGTTGCTGGTTCCACTGGCCTCCATCCCAGCAGTACTACAAAGAAATAATAATAAATTTGTTAAAAAGGCCCAGATAACAAAGGGGGCAGGGGTTCATAGTCAGCAGCATGAACTCTTCCTCTAACACAGTTAGATATTACCATAACTGTTTCAACAATCATTCTTAGTGCTCAGAGTTTGCATAGGCAGACAATGATAGACGTAGTGATTTAGACAGGCATGTTCATGTCCAAAAAGAGTAAAACAGGCATGTAAGTATGCTTTTCCATTACCACTCACAGACAGAAAAATTATGTGAACAGAAAAATGAATCATATTAAGAATGAAGCTGAATTACCTGATGTGCTGTGAGAGCTCACTTGCAGGAATTAACAATTCAGCAACACTGACATTGTAATCAGGAACGAAGACTACCTAAAATCAATGATCTAGGGGTTCAGTAATTCAAATGCACTCACAGCAAATCAAAATATGCACATGTAAGAAAATTTTGAGTTCGTTCACAAAGCCAACTTATATTAAGTGTAAGTCAATGAAGTAGGCAAAATCAATTATTTTTATCAAGATATCCATACCTTCAATAGATCACCTATGCCAGGATCACGATTTATAGTTGCCGCGACATCTGTGATAAATTTCACAATTCTCTTGGCTTGCACATACGTGGAAAATGCTTTTCCTCCAAACATACAAACACGTGGGACAAACTTTGCTTTCCTTCCTGAAGCACTCATTTCTTTCATTTTCTTGTAGCGGTAAACAATTCCGAAAATATTCAAAAGTTGTCTCTTGTATTCATGAATGCGCTTCACCTGAACAGAAACATTCTAATTTACAGAAAAATACAAGGAAATTTTGTCTACCGAATAAACCAAAATTTGACAGGTCAACAGCTATGCTTTGCAAGTCCCTATTAAGAAATATTTGAATGATTATTTGAACCATATCAAGGGCATCAACCATGGGCTAATGGAATCTTAGTACAGGGGATTATTCAGCAACAAACTAGTTCTCAATATTGACTATTACAAGTTTACAACCCATCACGGAATTCAACATGACCAACTTTTCCCTTACAGAGAAGAATTCTCTTCGCCATTGCCTGATGCTAAAATATTATTTAATACTCCAAGCTTAGCAGCCATCTATATACCAAGAAATAAATTTGAACGCAGGGAAAGCACCTGTATATCAAACATTGCATCAGGGTTGACAGAATATCCTGTTCTTTCTTTGATCAATGATACAACTTTCAACTTGTTGCTTCTTTTTGCTTCCCTCCATTGGGTTTGGAGATCATTATTATCTGCAAACTATCATAAAACCAAATAACTCCAGTAAGTATATAACTATAACATAGGTGCTGCGCAAAGTTATATAAAAGTAAACATAACTCTAAATGGATCATTCATATGACTTTTACCTTTCGTAATTCTGCCAGATTTTCAGTATTTAAGACCCAGTCTTCCGTGCCAATCCACTTGGTTATAATTTTACTCAAATCTGGATTGCAGAAGCGGATCCATCTTCTTGGTGTCACCCCATTTGTTTTGTTTTGAAATTTCTTAGGCCACAACTGCCAAATTTAAAGATTCGAGATTAATGATAAGATCAAGTTTCAAAGTTTCAAAGAGCCTATCGTTACTAAAATTATTGAGGCTTACCTTAAAAAATGAGTTGAATACTTCATCTTTTACTATTTCACTGTGTATTTCAGCAACACCATTTACTGCATGACCACCCACAACACAGAGATTTGCCATGCGTACTAACTTTGGCGGCGGTTCCACCAACACCTTTTTCTTTTTTTCCTCATCACATTTCTTCTCAGGTCCATTTTCTTCATCCACAGATTCATCTCCTTCATCAACAGATTCATCTCCTTCATCAACAGATTCATCTTCTTCATCAACAGATTCATCTTCTTCATCAACAGATTCATCTTCTTCTTCTTTTGAATCTTCAAGTTCTTCACTGGGAACAACAACGGAGCTTTCTTTGGGTTTAACTAATAGATCCGCAAATGTGGCAGGCAAATCAACATTTTCTAATATTCTCATCTCCTTCAGTTTCTTCTCTAATAAATCACAATCTGCTGTACCATACTCCGAGATTATGGTGTTAATGAGCTGCAGAATATGCAAATGTAAACAATCAGTATGCATAAAAACTCCAAAGGTAAGAATGATTTAATTTTTTTAACATATATTCAAGCATTACCTCCTCATCTATCATTTCTATAATCTCAACATGTCGAGGAAGCAGTTTCTGCATAAGTTCTAAACTCCATTTCTCCAATGCTTCAGGTAGAACAGTATGGTTTGTATATGCAACCGTTCTAGCACACAGATGGCAGGATGAGGGAGGGAAAAGAAGTTGCTATCATAGAGCATGTACTAAGAATAGGTATCCTTAATGAACAAATAACATTTTACATGGGGCAAACAACTCCTTGACAAATATGGCGAACATATGAACAATTTCCTTCTTTTTTTTTTTGGGATAAAGATGGAAAGGTTATTGGACGAACAAAAGCAAAAAAAGAAACCAAATTCCAGACTACTTATGTGCATGGAAACCCAAAGTCAATTGAATAGGGCTACATGTGAAAAGATATTCATGCGTATGCATGTATGTATGATACCACAACTACTTGACTCCCCAATGACATTCAGGAAAAGAAAAAGGAAAAAGATGCTCTCCACTAGTAATAAACAAGAGTCTCTTGCTCGTATTATCATGTTCCAACTATTCTCACAGTAAAATTTAAGTTGCCTCTGAATTCCCCCTTTGTTCATACACTACAAATAGTCCTACATAATCAACCAATAAATGCCCATAAAAGGACTTACCTTTGAGTAATATTCCAGGCCTCCTTCCAGCTCAAACCCTTCAAATCAATCAAAATTCTCATCAGTTCAGGAATGCAGAGAGTTGGATGAGTATCATTCATCTGCACTGCGACCTTCTTGGGGAACTCTTCCCATTTGATATTTGGTCCAGATCTTCTCTCAAAACGTTCAACAATATCTTGGAGAGAAGCAGAACATAAAGTATATTGTTGCTTCAAACGAAGTGCCTTGCCCTCCACTGATTCATCCCCAGGATAAAGTACATAGCAAATCTGTTAACCATTAAATAAAATGCTACTTACCAATTCAATTATATGTGGGCACAATAACAACATAACAAAAAACAACATTTGAAAGCAGGCAATTACTGGTCACTAAAAATATCCCTAATAGGTAGAGAGTACCACATGGAAAAAAAATATATTAAAGATTGCTTCTTTTAAAGAATGCAGTTAGAGTCCTCCTCACTGAGGAACTAGTAAAAGAAAAAGAAAACGAAACAGATAAAACACGAAATCTTTATTTGCTAATTAAATCAACAAAGTGCAGGGGTGGTGAAAGCCATATTCATTTCAAGAAACATTTATGAAATCATGAGCACACAGACAAGCCTGTTTGGTGTAGCGAAAAGGGAAACTGGAAAAGGAAATAAAAAAGGAAAAGAAAAGGAGCCCCGTATAATGTACAAACCTTTTCAGCATTTGCTAAAGCTTCAGATGCTTTAGTGTGCTCTCCAGAATTAAAAGCATATAAATCAAAATCCTGTGATGAAGCTTTCGTTGACCAAAGCCGCAAGTTGATTGTGGTTTTAGTTTTATATCCTGGTATTGGAACATCATAAGCAACAGCATCTATGTCTTCTCCTCCAATCCAATGTCGTTTTCCATCAGATCCAGAAACAACCTTGCCATAAAATTTTACAGGATAGGAGACATCATTTCTCACAATTTCCCAGGGATTCCCCAGCTGCAAGAGTCAGCAACTAATAAGACATGATTTTTCCAAAAACCTATACAGACAATGAAGCAATTGAGACAGAAAGATGAAAACAGAAAGCTTGCATACCTCAAGCCAATCCTCAGCAACTTCCTCTTGACCATCTTTAGTAATTCGCTGTTTAAATAAGCCATACTTGTATCTAAGTCCATAACCCCATGCTGGATAATTTAAAGTTGCCAAAGAGTCCAAGAAGCAAGAGGCAAGGCGTCCAAGACCTCCATTTCCAAGTGCAGCATCTGGTTCCTGTAATCAATTATCTATATAAACTGGTTGCACCAACACACAAACACAAAGCTTACTGCTTTACAAAGTTCATCTAAAGTTGTCAGGAAAAAGACCATTCTCTTACATGGCAAGAGGAAAAAAGAAGAAGAAAAAGATCCTCCCTTGAAACTTCCAAATCTACCTAAATGGTATTCACAATGACGTAGATTTTATTACTGTCTTCTTCTAGACAGTTGTTCATGCTAGTCTTGTTCAAGAAAAGTTTTCATTTTTTAGGCATCTTGTCCATATATTATCTTATTCTGATAGTTACAGAGCCTCTTGCTAAAGCTCCAGCACTCCCTTTTTTCTCATTAGAATTGCAATTTATATGAGGTAAGAGATGTACACAATTACTAATTATGCAAAACTAACATGAATGTCCATAACCAAATTTTAAAAGGTAAAAACTAGATGGAAGCTCACCTGGCAAGCAACATTTTCTAATTTGTGTCCAAGCTTGCTTAAAGCCTCTGCATATGCACCGTCTAGCTCTAAATTACCAATTGCATTTAGCAGCGCTCTACCCTACAAAACAGGACATCATGAACTGAAGCATTTGCAAGCTACATAGGTCACAGAAATGTACATCCACGCTTGTGGGAGCCAAGTAGGAGATTCATGACAAACCTGTAGAAATTCCATTGACAAATAATATGCCTGCTTTGCATTCAACTTTTCATAATAAGCATATGTTGCATTCCAGTTAATGATGAGTGCATCACGAACACTTTGTGCAGTTGCAAAGAAGGCCTTTGGAAGCTCAAATCTCTCTGGAGAAAATGATGGGGTGAACTCTGCATGGTATTTGATACTTGAAGCGATGGATCCAGCATCGGGTATGAATGAGCTGAGTATGGAGGAATCTTCAAAGTAAAAAGTAAAAAGTTACAAAATTAAGTACAATATAATATTTTCGGAATTACTACATCAAAACATAAGAAAGTAAGGAGCAAATCTCTCTCTATATATATCTCAGATATAGAGAATTTGAAAGGGATTATCCTATACTGGTCCAGCGTGCCCCTATGTTTCCAACAACCAATCACACATTTACCATGTCAGCATCAAAAAAGGATCCGAACCCATCAGCTAATGCTTGCCATGTATCAATTCAAGATAGCAGAAAAGCCAGCTTAACCAGATGATTTTCAGGCTTTCAGCTATCTACTTGGCAAACCCCATTTCCAAAAAATCCTAAACGGTAGAGTTTGATCGGAACTGGATAGTGGATTGTCATCAGATAAATAGCATGGATTTTCTTCATACATTTTCATGTATATTGATCCATCAGATTGGTGGGTTCCAATCCTTTTCTGAAACTAACAAGGTAAAATGTGATCGAGGAGCTCATAAAGTTAAAGCATGCGTTTTTATGTATATTAAAGAACAGGGTGTGTAAGGAAACAAAAAGATGAGGACCTTGTTCGATGATCGGATCCTTCAGCTTCTGGGAAGGCTCACTGGACGCGTTCTTCACCGAAAATGAAAACGACCTCCTCTGGTTCAAGTTCCTCCTCGTGAACAAAAGCTTTGATTTGTTCTTTCTGGAACTGAAATCGATCAATTTAGATTGAGATTTGCATTGCCAAACTGTCTCTGCTCCTCCCCGAGTTGCAGCGAATTGGGAAGCTGCCATTGCTCTAATACTCTCTGTCTCTCTCTCTCCCTCTCTCACAGTATGATACTGAGTCTCTGAGTCACTGAGTCAGTGACACTCGTTCGTTTGTGAAGGTGATGCGGATACTGAGAGAGATAGTATCTGCCTTCTTATCTCTTTTCACGAGCTCGCTAACACTACAATCAAAAAGTCCATTTTCAAATAAATGGATCCAAACATGGGCCCCACCCGGTTTCTGTTTGATTGTTACATACACTTTCCACTTCTAATTTCATACGATAATTGTGATTATTTGAGTTAATATAAACACCAATTTTGACATCCACACGCCATGCCCTCATTTGTTGATTACGATGAGTCAACCGTTGACTATTGGGAGCCAGCTGAGTGCAACAACATTTGCATGGTTTTATGTTGTAGTGGATCTCTCTCTACTATCAATTCTCCTTTTTTTTTGTCTTTATTTTTGTGAATTTTTTAATTGATACAGACAATAATATACTAAATTTACACACACTACACGAATGTTAGGACTCAAAAGTACGATATTTCCTCGGAAAGTAATTGCTCCAAACTACTACACTAAGTCCTTTGCTCTTTTTTAATTTTTTAAATTTAAAGAAACTAGTAAGTATGAAGTAATATGGCGATCTTTTCGGATCACACAGTATAATTTTTTACAGGCTATCAATTTGAGCTATTTTTTAGGCCGTCAGTTTGAGCTAATTTTGGGGCCGTCAATTTGAGTATGAATATTGAGAGTTTAATATTGTATTCGGTGTACAATTTGCGCGGGTCCATAGCTTTGGTTCTTTCAATTTGGACCGTCTGAGCATGTCATTTGATGAATTGAAAAATAAAGAGGCAATGAATGAGGAGTGGACAAGGTGGTGCCGACGATGAGTCACGAGAGATGAGCACCGTCGGTTTGGTGCTGCCGCAGATTTTGGAGAAGCTACCGTCCAAACAAAACTTCTGGTGAGCTGATTTTAATAATCACTCTGAGGACTCTGCAGATTTTTGACTTTCTTGAAATTCATAATGGGTTTGCTCAAAGCCTCATAAAAAGCCCATGCAAGTTTCGTTCAATTTGGACCCTTTGTTTGGTCCAGACACAGCAATTTATAGGGACTTGTGAGCATGTCATTTGATGAATTGAAAAATAAAGAGGCAATGAATGAGGCGTGGACAAGGTGGTGCCGACGATGAGTCACGAGAGATGAGCACCGTCGGTTTGGTGCTGCCGCAGATTTTGGAGAAGCTACCGTCCAAACAAAACTTCTGGTGAGCTGATTTTAATAATCACTCTGAGGACTCTGCAGATTTTTGACTTTCTTGAAATTCATAATGGGTTTGCTCAAAGCCTCATAAAAAGCCCATGCAAGTTTCGTTCAATTTGGACCCTTTGTTTGGTCCAGACACAGCAATTTATAGGGCCCAAAATATGTATACAAATTGGGCCTATGTGGCAGCTGGAATGCTTGCTTGCTTGCCTGCCTGCGCCCACTTCAAAACCGTTGACCATACAAAGACCAAAGTCATCATTAATTCACTCAAAAACCAAACAAAACAATCAGAAAAACATCTCCGGCGGGCCCATGGCATGTGATCCTCAACCATCACTGTCAGATAAAGTCACAAGCTATAACATTGGATTATCCAAATGCCTACCTTTTTTTATCTTTTTTTTTTTTCGAGTCTTGCTGCTTGACTGCCTCAATGTCAATTAGTATCTAATTCAACCCCAAAACCCAAACCCCCAATTTGTCCTTCTCGACCTCGAGCATAAACCCATCATTTCCCTTCAAAGCTTTACCTTGTAGGCTTCCCAATGGCCTCTCACCACCACCACCATCCCCACCCCCACCACCACCACCAAACACCACCTCCCAGCACCATTTGCTGCGCCAGCTCCTAC
Organism: Prunus avium; assembly: GCF_002207925.1. The sequence goes on from NW_018921260.1 coordinate 274,892, forward strand.
AATAGTTGCTGTTGCACCCAATCCCACCACCCCTGCTCACCTCAACCGCCACCGCTAGTCACAGACCCACTTCTCCAAGCCATTGCTTCTCAGCTCCTCCAATCCAACCCACCAGATCCCCACTCTTGCCATCCCAAACTCCGCCACCAAAACCCTCAACCCACCCACAAATTCCTACACCCAAAGCCTCGTTTGCATCAACAAGAACAGCAAGAAGAACAGCAGCTGCACGCCCACTCAATTATCTCCTCCCTCCTCTCCCGCATCGAAGCCCTCGAAGCCTCTCTTCACCGCTACTCTTCCTATCGTTCACAGTCTTCGTCTTCGCGCTCTCTCAGAGACTCAGCTGCTCGAGTTATTCAAACCCACTTCCGTGCCTTCCTTGTTCGCAGATCAAGAACCCTCAGGCAGCTCAAAGACCTCGCCTTTATCAAGTCTGCTTTCAACTCTCTCAAATCCTCCATTTCCAATGATACCCACTTCGATTTTCACGCCGTTTCTCAAAAAGCAATCGACTTGCTTCTTAAGCTCGACTCTATTCAGGTAAACAATTCATGGGTATTTGTTCATTTTTATTTATTTATAATCAAGTTACTCTTCTGTTTCGATTTGCTTAGAGATTTTGTTTGGGCACCTTGTCTGCAGTGTGGTGATCCGATTGTTAGGGACGGAAAAAGGTCTATTAGCAGAGATTTGGTTCTGTTCTTGGAGTTCATTGATGGGGTTGTCATGAAAAGGCATGGGCTTTCACTGAAAGCAGTGAAGAAAGCGAGGTTTGGTCAAAATGTTAACAAATCTAGGGTTTTGCCCACCAAGTGTGATGATTTGGGAAGGGATCAGAGGGAAATGATTGGTAAATTGAGGGATAGAATTGAGAAGATTCGTGGGTTTGCTAGAGTTTCTGAGAATGATGAGGAAGATGTGGAGCTTGAAGGGTTTCAACATGTCAGTGATGAAGATGAAGAAAACCTTATGACTCGATTTAAAAACGGGGTATTGGTGAAAAGGCATGGGCTTCAACCTAAGGTGAAGAAAAATGTGAGCTTTGCAGAGAATGGGAATGTGTATAGGGTCTTTAGCAACTCTGATGAACCAGTTTCAAGTGGAGATGGGAGTGATTCTAGCGATGATCATGGAGAGCTTGTGGAGAACCTTCGCAGTGAGGTGGAAGATGTTAAGGGCTTTGCTCAGGAGACTGAGGATGATGATGAGGCACACACCGAGAATGATGGATCACCGCAGGCCAGTGATGGAGAAAGAAACCCCAGGGCCAGAATGACTCAGAGAAGAGAAGACATCTATGAAACCAAAGTACATGATCTGGGCCAGAATGGTTATCTACTATTCTCTGCTCCTTTGCCCGTGAAGATGGAGTCTAAAGCAGATATCATAAAGAGAAACAAGGCTGTGAAACTAGTAAAATGAAGGGCTGTAACCTGAGTTTATGTTTTAGGTTCTCCAAATTTGTTGTGGCTATGGGGGTGGATATTAGGTCTTCGCAATTGTATTTTCCACAAATGTTTCTGATTATTAGGTTAGATTGATTAGAAAATCACCATGAAATAGATATGTAGTGTTTGTCCGACCCTTCCTGTCTACTGCTGAGAGAGGGGGTCCCATATCTATTCTGCAGATGTAACCTTACCCCTGAAGATTCTATGTTTTTTGGATGATGACTTTAACCAAGTTTCTTTTGCGATGTTGACCTATGAATAGGGCTTACATATAGCTAGCTTTTTCCTCCATTCCTCCTTAGTCTTACCATTAGTTATGTTTATATGAGGAATTATTGGCAATGTGGCCTGGAAACGTGTTTTCATGCCAAAACTTTTCATTTCGTTGCCAGAGAAGGTTGTCTCTCGTGGAAGGGTTTTCGGAGTACGAGGAAATTAAAGATAAGGGTGACATCAAAATTCCAGTACCACAAATCTCAAATTCAAATGGTTTAATGATAATTTCATCAGTTATCACTCCACTAAGGGTATGCAGATGCCAAAAAATGCAAAGACACCATAATGAAACTTTCTTACAAATAGAGAACCAATGCAGACTAACGAAACTTGTTTCAAGGGGATAAAAAGGACTACAGAAGGCCAAGTTCTTCTGCTGCTGCTCCAAACTTATTGCTTATATTTCTTTTAACATGAATTGTAATCAACAAACACCGAAAGAAAGAATGAAAAAAAAAACCTTAGACTCGAAGGAATGTCATCTCCTATCTTTCTCGGGCTTGCTGTGTTGGCAAACATTTGATTTTAATTCTCCTACAAAAGAGGGTACTGAAGTTTGACACAGAGGAATGACTATCTCAACAAAAGTAACTTGCCATTGCATATTCACCTGAATCCTTCAAACACAAACAATTACTATCATGTCCAGGGCACTTGCAGTAGAGCATAAGTAACTCAGCTTGATGACTGTTCTGGCATGTATTTGGTGAAGTTGTTTTCTGTAGAAGAGTCTCCTTGTTTTATGTTTCTGGTGGTTGAGGGGAACTATCAGTACCTGAGTAGCAATTGTGGCATGATCTCCTCAATGGCTTGTCCCGGCCCTAGTTTCTAGTTTTGGGGCATTGATTTCATGGCATTTCTTTTTGCACCAACAATTTTAACTCTAGCCTCTCTTAAGGCGTTCAATGCCACCTTAAAAATTTGGTCAGATGCCATCCCTTCCTCTGCACATTTAATGGCTTCCTGGTAGAGAATGTTGTATTGCAAGTTCCTGCCTTTCTGAGAATTGGCCTGTAATTCGACACAGGGAAGTAAATCCAACATAACCTCTTCCTTGGCATTTCTTGTCCATCTTTTCAAGATATAACACTGTGGGAGTGTAAAGACATTAGTTACTTTAAACACTGCAAGCACGTGTCTGCAAAGGATCCCTTCAAATTCAAACATCTTGCAACTACAACTAGCTAGTTGTTCTGCTATATTAAAAGCCACAAAATACGTTTTATGTTCTTCATCAAATCTTGATACCTCATAAGTGCTGGTTCCTCCATCCTCTGCACTTAATTTCACAGCAAACAAAAGAGATTCAAAAACCTCATCCTGAAATATGGTGAACATATTTCTTGTGTAGATATCTGCTCCTTGTTTTTCCACAGGAAGTGGTGTTTTTAGAACTGGTTTAGTATAAAAAGTTTCAAACTCTGCCTTTGCTTCTTTCTCATATCTTTCATCTAAAGCCTTCTCATATTGCTCCGCAAAATCCTGTAAGGTAGTTCCTGAATTCACATAGCCATCAAAAAGTGAGTTCACACTTCCACTCCGCTGGGCAGCATACATCCCTGCAAAGAATGTATCTCTCATGTATACTGGGACCCACAATTTGTGATCGATATAAAGTGATTGAAGCCAATCATTCCCTCTAAGATTGTACTTATCAAGGAGCATCTGCCAAGTTGATTCAAATGCATCAGGCGTCTCACTCTTGTTAATGCATCTATCAAATTCAACTTGAAAAGTCCTTGGGGTTACACTATATACATGTCCCAATTCCTTCGGCATCTTGCTTATGATATGCCACTTGCAATATCGATGGCTTGATTGAGGAAAAACTTGTTGCACTGCTCTACTTATGGCAGGATCATAATCAGTTATGATTAAACCTGGTTGTCGTCCAGACATTTCCTCAAGCCAAGTTGTGAAGAGCCAACTGAAGGTGGATTCGGTCTCATCTGCAAGCAATGCACAGCCAAAGAGAACTGAATGTTTGTGATGATTTACTCCAGTAAAAGTTGCAAATGGCATTTTATACTGATTCACTTGATAAGTAGTATCAAAGGCTACAACATCAGAGAAACAGTTGTAAGCGATTCTTGATCTTGTGTCAACCCAAAAGACACTACTCAGCCTCTCTTCTTCATCAACCTGTATTGCATAATAAAATGCAGGATCACTGGCTTGCATAATCTTAAAAAACCCAAGCAAACTTTGGGCATCAATGCCAAAAGTGCTCAACCGGCCTCTTCCAATATAATTGACATTACTCTGTACAGAAAATTCCATTTTGCCAAAACTGCTACAATCAGTCAAGACATCCACAGGAGCATCCAAAGACAGTCCAGGAGAACTGAAGGAGTTGCTACAACTTTTTTCAGGAGCAAATTCTTGCTTATGTGACCTAAGAAAATGCCGCATCGCAGGAGTCACCAACTCATGATTATGGTTCTTCTCTAGTTTTGCCACATACCAACTTCCACAGTCACGTCTCCTCACAGTCATCAGCGCCTTGCAACCTTCCCTAGTGAGTGCCCTAGCACGCCTCCTTTTTGCATCCTCGCCTGAATCTTTCTTTGCATATCTCTCCCGGCGAAAGCCTTCTTTTGAACAACAAAACTCTCGAGATATAATCGAATTGTCCTTTTTTGAACGATAGTATGAGTTCACACGAATACTAAATCCCGTTTGTTTAGCATATGCATTATAAAAATTCCTAGCATCATCTTCAGAAGTAAACTCCATACCCAGTGTAGGCTCTACAACCCCACCTCCTATATACTGCGACAAGTCAAAATCCACATAACCCTCTTTGCCATCATCCAATACCACCGGAGCTTCAACCTCCTCTGCAACAGAATGTTCATAGCCCTCATCTCCCAGTGCCACAAAGGAGTCTACTCCTTTAGCTTCACACTCACTGGAAGGCACTACCTCCATGATATATTGCTCAATCCCCTCTTGCATTAAAAATTAGGGTACCCTTCATTTCTGAAAGGCTTACAACTCAAACAAATGGGTATCCTTCGACTCTGTTGCAAATTTCTGCTGTTTCTCTCACTCCAGGCTGTATAGAAATCAAAAGAGACAAGCACAGAAATTCCAATTACTTCCGAATAATTCAAATGGAGGAACTTAACAGTTAGCAGGCTCAAAGTTTCAATCTAAGCATACAAAAGATGAAGAATTTGTGAAAACTTTGTCACAAAATTTGACAGTTATCTAAAAACTCACATCACTAACTAGTAACTCCCTCAGAAAACAAATGCATGTGCCAATAACCGCAGAGTCATTATTGGGTTTCTTATACTTGCAGGGGACAAACGGCAGAGAAATGCAAATTTGATCAATACAGCTTTTTGAGATTACCTTCAAATTTTGGTGTTGCAGAGAGTGTGAGAGCGAGAAGAGTGTGTGAGAGTTTTCAAGGGACGAAAACGCGCGCCGCCGCGGACCTGAGGGAATGGGAGGACTAGAATTACGCTCTGCTTTCTCTTACCGAATATTAACACTATACTAGCCGTCGGATTGGTTAAGTTGTGTGCCTGTATCTCGAGATCGGATGGCTGATACATTTCGTTTATAGGCTGAAACTATGATATGGAATCCCTTACTGGGTCCTCTAACCGTCGTCTCTTTTTTTATTTCGTCAGCAAAAAACAGGAAAAATGAAGCCTGAAATTATTGGGTTTACGGTGAAGCCCATTGGGGCATGCTTTGGACCATTCGGGCTCGGATAACGTCCAATATTAGAGCATCTCCAACTGATATGTCAAAAGTGCCACATAGACATTTAACAGCTAGAATAACATCTCACACACTCCAACCGATGTGTCAAAGCTGATGTGGAATGAAGGCTGAAGATTGAGATGTTATTTTTGACATCCCAAAAGCAAGATGTCAAATGAATATTTTATTATTTTTTCTTTTCTATTCTTTTGAATTAAAAATAAATCAACACTAAAATGTAATAAAATAATAATTTAATTTGACATATCGGGTGGAGGGTAAAACTGTGTAAGATGTCAAATTGCCACATCAGCCATCAAATTTAAATTTGATGTTTGGTATTTGACATCTCCAACTACGCTTGTTTGAGTCCCACCAAAACATTCGTAGGTCCCGCCTACTCTATTAGATACTGTTTAGAGAGACCGTAATGAGGGTTAGTTATAGTAATTCGATTAATTACAGAGTTATTATGGGCCGGTTGGATTCAATCCTCAACATGTCCACTCCGCATAGCGGCCTCACTACAGAAGCTCCCGAGAGGTGTCTCCCAGCATTTTTCTTCCGGGTCTGCTCAGTTATAAGATTAGTTTTTCTTTTGATTTTGTTTTTTTAATGTGTCGACTATCAGCTATTGAACATCTTGGAATAAGATAAGCCACAACAACTCACCATCTCCAAGGATTTCTAGTTCTGCATAATCATTGATGTTATGAAATTTAAGCTTTACGAATCCGTACCAAAAGAGAAGGTCACAAAATTCTTCTTTATTATAAAAAATGCAGACAAATATTCATCAACTGAACTCAGTTTCCATAACTAATTACACCTCAATAACTCCGGTCTTCAAACTCAAAGGCTTAACATACAAAGTGTAAACCCCCAGGTCTTCAATGAGCTACAGCATTACAAAGTTCCCTGAAATCGTGCATTGATATAAGTGAAAAGGCCGCAAACCTGCACAAATCACAGAATTGCAGCAACAGTATGTCACAACGACTAGAAATATCAAAAGTACAAAATTACTTTATATACAGATCAACAAGATGTTAGCAGCGACGCCATCTGAGGTTACAAGCCTCAGATTGGGTTGGTCATGTGCAATGCATAACAGTGGTCAGTAGTAAGAAAAAGTTATGGACACGACCATGAGTACTAAAAGGTAAATGATGCAATGAGAGCTGAAAGTTGAGTTTCGAAGTAATAATGTTGGATTGTCTTTACACTTGTAACAATTGACAGAATGTTTTCATGACCAATGAATAGAACTTGTCTTTGCAAAAGCAAACGCTTTTTGTACAGTTTGCTCAAGTCAAATGGTGGAATTTGCTCTGATATCAAAATATCATGGCTTATGGGTAGAACTTGTTTTAACAAAACCGGCTTGGCAGGATCTTTTTAGAGAGTAAGTACCAAATATCTTAGAACATAACTTGTCTTAACAAAACTGGCTCGTAAAAGAGCTTAAAGATATAACTGTCTTTAAAAAACTCGCTTGGCAGGATCTTTTGAGAAAGTAAAGTACTGACCATCTTAGAACTTAACTTGTCTTTACAAAACTGGAGTGTAAGGGTATTTTTAGAGAGTAAATGTACTGAACACCTAGAACTTATTTTCGCACACCTCACTGGCAAAGAATAATGCAAAAGAGCATTTGGGACAGGACATCTTTCTTAACATTCACACTTATCAAACACTGGGGTGCAAAATCACAAGAAGGAGAAGAACAAAAACAAATAAGGCTCAAATAGGATAGAGTCGGATAGTTCCCCCGGTAAATCAAGAGCTAACCCCCATTTCAAAACCAATAATGTTCGCTAGTAATTTTATAATTATATCTATCTGTGCATTAAGAAGAAGATCACTACCTATAATGAAAAAATCAAAGAAGCTCTACAGTCTTATGCGGGGTGGGATTGTAAAGATATATAACCTTGCCACAAAAGAAAGTGAGCACTGAGAGATAGGTTAAGCTAAATAAGCACTATATCAAGTAAGGCATTTTCCCCATAAGGGAAAAACTAACACTTAGGATTAGTAAGATATACAAAGAAACAAAACAATCAGTGACCCAAATCAAAATATGCAAAGTTGGCATTACAAAGTAAAGGCCTTTTATGAATCCCAATAATTCCTAGGGCCAAAGCTATACTACATGAGACCAAAAATTTCCATTTTCATTTCTTTGCACACACCACAAGTACTCAGAAACCAGACAAAGCATCATTCATGTCCATTGAACCCAACAATTACCCAGAAAAAAAATTAATTAATTGTGGCCACAGAACCTATTAATCAGACATAACCAAAAACCCCAATAAAACCCAGACGCTAAAGACTAACAAAAACCCAACAACAAAAAAAAAAAGATAAATGCTCATAGTTAGTGTAGTAGATAGGGTACGGTACCTGGAGACGAACCAATTCTAGTGCTTGATTTACTTCTGAACCTCCATGACGCTCTTGAGATTTGGAGCGTAGAGAGAGTAAACAACAGCCTGCCGATTGGCGACCTCGAACTGAGCCTTGCCATCTGAAAACGCAGCGGAAATGGCAGATGGGTCCGTGAGGTTCCGATTCTGACGAAACGCGTCGATGGTTCTGCGTTTCGTGTACTCTCTGATGTTGTAGTCTGTGAATTTGCGAGCCACGCGAAGAAAAGAGCGGAACAGCGTGAGCACCTCCGCTCGAGAAGGAGCTCCAGCCGCTATACTCATGTCGAAAATGGCGCCTCCTCTAAGCTTCTCTAGAAAACCAGAAAGGGCGAGAGATAGTTCAACTCTGAACGAAAGTTTGCGGCTTTCGTTAATAGAGAATTTTCCCAATATTGGTGGGATAAAACGCAGCGTTTCGTAGCTGCCAACTTTTTTGTTCTACTATATTGACTAGTTGACGAACCATGACCGTTGGATGAATAATAATCACAAAACGACCGTTAATACTCTCAAATGAAAAATTAGCGCCAATTGACTGATGAACGGCCCAAGACAAGCTTTTGCCAAAGCCAAGCACGTCCTCAGTACCAGACCAACCACTCGATCCCTCACCAAAACGAAACAATTCCATGCCCACACCATCACATCAGGCCTTCTCTTACCGCAAGTCCACGCAAAGCTTGCCAGGTTGTATGCTTTATGTAGTCACGTCCCATATGCACGCAAACTGTTCGATGAATTGCCTGACCGGAGCACATTTTTGTACAATACGGTGATAAGAATGTATGTATGCAATGGCTTACCCTATGAGGCACTTAACGTGTTTTCTCAGATGCTGGCCCTAGGGCAGAGCTGCCCGGATACGTTTACGTATCCTGTTGTTATTAAGGCATGTAGTGACTTGTCTTTGGTTGATGTTGGTGTTGTCATTCATGGAAAAACAGTGGTTTGTGGGTTTCATTTGGATGTGTTTGTTCAGAACACTTTGCTGGCGATGTATATGAGTTGTGGGCAGAAGGAATCGGCGAAAAGGGTTTTTGATGCAATGCAGGAACGAAGTGTGGTGTCTTGGAATACCATGATCAGTGGGTACTTTCGAAATGGGTGTGCCAAGGAAGCTTTGAATGTTTTTGATTGGATGATGAATGTGGGTGTGGATCCGGATTGTGCCACTGTGGTTTCTGTGTTGCCGGCTATTGGTTCCTTGAAGGCAGTGGTGTTGGGAAGACGAGTTCATGCCTTTGTGGAAGAGAAGGGTTTGGGGAAGATGATTTCGCTGTGGAATGCATTGGTGGATATGTACGTAAAGAGTGGTAGCATGAGTGAGGCTCGATTAGTTTTTGATAACATGGCTGAGAGAGATGTCGTGACATGGACGACTATGATCAATGGGTACATTTTGAATGGTGATGCAAGAGGTGCACTGGGGCTTTGTTGGCTGATGCAGTGTGCAGGTGTAAAACCCAATTCCATAACAATAGCTTCTCTTCTTTCGGCCTGTGGGAGTTTGTATCTGTCAAAGCATGGACGGTGCTTGCATGGCTGGGCTATTAGGCAAAAGCTTGAATCTGATGTTATAGTGGAGACTGCTTTAATTGACATGTATTCAAAAAGCAATTGTGTTGGCCACAGCTTTCAAGTGTTTGCAAACACTTCAAAAAAGAGAACAGTTCCCTGGAATGCAATGATCTCTGGCTGCATTCATAATAGGCTTGGGAGAGAAGCGATAGGACTTTTCAAACAGATGCTCGTGGAAGCAGTACAGCCCAATGAAGCAACCATGAACAGTCTCCTTCCTGCATATTCCATTCTTGTTGATTTTCGTCAAGCAATGAATATACATGGTTACCTAATAAGATCTGGTTTTCTTTCAAGTATTGAAGTTGCTACTGGTTTGATTGATTCATATTCAAAGTGTGGAAATTTAGCATATGCTCACCAGATTTTTAATGAAATCCCAGAAAAGGACAGGGATATTATCCTATGGAGTGTGATAATAGCTGGTTATGGAATGCATGGCCATGGTGAGGTTGCTGTTTCACTTTTCTATCAGATGGTTCAATCTGGGGTGAGACCGAATGATGTCACTTTTACCTCTGTTCTTCATGCTTGCAGCCATACCGGTTTGGTTGATGAGGGCTTGGGATTGTTCAGATTCATGCTTGAAGATCAGAAAGTGAGTCCTCAGGCTGATCACTACACATGCATTGTTGATCTTCTTGGTCGAGCAGGTCGGTTAGTTGAAGCTTATGATCTGATTAGAACAATGCCGTTTCAGCCTAACCATGCTATTTGGGGTGCACTACTTGGTGCCTGTGTGATACATGAGAATGTTGAACTGGGAGAGGTGGCTGCTAAGTGGCTGTTTGAGCTTGAGCCAGAAAATACAGGAAATTATGTGTTGATGGCTAAAATCTATGCTGCAGTGGGAAGGTGGAAAGATGCAGAAAACCTGAGACATATGATGAACGAAATAGGACTAAGAAAAACACCAGCTCACAGTCTGGTTGAGGTCAGAAATATTTAAAAAAGCAATAGTGTAATAGTTCTTTGCTCCAAGTGGGTAAAAATCAAGGCTTCAACTAAAGCATCTAGTCAAAACAGAAACTTGTAATCCAGGTAGAGTTTCATACATGAAACATTTGTTACCAACACAACACTTGATCAAATGGAGAAGTGGGATGTCTTCTCAAAGAGTTCATTTCATATGCACAAGATTCATATATCTCTTCTGGTGAATTAGATTAAATCATTGCTGCAGCAGTGTCAGTTTTTATAAGCATTTTGGGTAAAGAGTTCAAGATTACTCTGAGAAGGCAATTCGTTACGAGGTAGATCGTGCTAAACTTTGGAAGGCCCTAGCCTGATCAGTGGCTCTGAGGTACTCAAAGAACATCTTAACTTGGATGTATATTGCAAAATGTGATGTAAAGATTACATGTATCTGCAAGAACTTGACTTCAACTTCTTCTGTTTTGGGTGATTATTTTTGTTGGCGACATAGTCAATTTAGATCAGTTTGGGGTCTGCTTTATTATGTCAGAATATGCTTTTAGATTGGCCCACATATTCTCTGCAAGGCTACCAGTATGTGTAGGACTTGAGAAAAAGAATAGACAATGAAATCTGAGATCTAGATGTCGGTATGGCTACCTTTTTTGGCAAGCCAAGGCCAATCAATTCAATTTTCCCATCCCATGGTATCAAATTTTGGTCATAAACAATTCCTTTTCCTAATTTTTATGCCTTTTTTTTATAATTACACGACAGCAAAATTGAAGGACTGCCAAAAATATAATATGCATCCAGTCAACATTACGCGTCTTTGTTAGGGGGAGATTTATTACTAGTAATTCTTCCTACCTCTGGAAAAAAAAAAAGGTAGGCCAACCTTTTTGTGCAAATAATAAAAAACCCACCAGATCATCAAATCTCATAAGTTAAAGATGGGCAATATGGATAAACACTTGTATGAAACAGGGATAGCATTATTTTGCTGTTCACAGTCAATCATGACATGCTACACGTAATAACTTTTCCATGTGGCAATCTGTGATTGGATGGGAATAGCAAAATAGTGATATCCTCGTTTCATACAAATTTTTCTCGGGCAATATGACTCAACCGACAGGTTACATTTTCTTTTGGTCTCAAAAATTGACTCAGCACTTGGTCATCTGGGTATGAATGCAAGTTTGGAGGGATGGTACATTGGGTATTCGTAGTAGGTACACCTATGGGCCAACAATAGCCTATAGGTGGTGGGAGCAAATAGGATTACCCTACAATATTAAACACATCCTTTTGTTTTAATTCAGGCTCTCATTTGGTCCTCATTCAGTATTATCAGACAAAATTAGATAGGTGTAATTATTCAATATTTTTGTTTTTGTGAGGGTTCGAACTTAAAACGTTTACAACTTATTTCATACTCACCTTTTTATTATCAGACAATTCGTGCCCGTTTAAACGTCCATTTTACATTTTTCAGCAATTTGGGTGCTGATGCTGACTAAACTGAATTTGCATGCCAAGTTAACAGTCTTTCTACCAAACTAAATTTGCACTAATTTGATTTGGTATAAAAGCTAACCCTAATGTGCCCTAACAACACTACATATATAGTGCAGAAACTATACAAAAAGGTCCCATGACCCACAGGTTACCTAGTTTCCTTCTTTTAGTAATAAATAACTCACCTGCTGCTCCTTTTCTACATCAACCTCTCATATCATAATCTCGTGTGTGGAGGAGGTTGCATTAAGACTTTAGGAAGCTTCTAATGCCAATTACCAAATGGGTTTACTACTTTAATTTCTTGCATTACTTCTTCTAATCATCTTTCTATTATTGCTAAGTGAGAAATCTAATCAAATACGTCATTGACGTGCCGCTATAGTCTACAGATAGCCCCATTAACATTATTCTAAGTAGTGATGTTGTTCTTACTTTATTTGGGAAAGTTTGATTTCCATAATAAGCCAATAAGTTTGCAAAATTGGGAATGGCCGGCGAACGGCACAATTTGATGCCGGAAAACGACAGAGGTGAACAGAAAAAGGCACGAAGCATAGCATGGATTGGTTGGCTGGCCTTTCAAGCATTGAACTTGAAGCCTAATGAAAACTCCAAAATAAATCAAAGTAATGAACTTTGCTTTCAACAGTGACAATAGTCGATGTTGTTGTAGCAAATTAAAAGAGAATGACCTTTTAATATTCTCAAACATGTCATAAAAAACAGAGAAGAAAATGGTTTTTATGCTTGTGCCGGCCACAAGAGTAAACACGAGGCCCACCGTACTAGATAAATAAAGAGTCGTATGATTTTTCTTCCTTGTTGTGGTTGTGTGCCAAAACGTATAAGAATATCTCACTTATTAATAGGTTTGATTGTTCTGTGCATTATTAACGACTTCCATGACATGAAATGTTATGACTTAAGACCCCATGGCAATGACTTTTGTCAAGCTAGATTAACTTGTTCATTCCTTTAATGCATCATCACGCTCTATTGATACATTATACAATCTATCATGAGCGCAAATAATGCTTTTCTTTTTTCTTTTATGCAAGAAGATTTATATGACTCTTTTGACATGTTTATTGGCGTTCATAGAACAAAACTGAGTAATATAAGCACTATTTTATCTTCAATATTTACTATGAGCGCAAATAATGCTTTCCTTTTTTCTTTTATGCAAGAAGATATATATATATGACTCTTTTGACATGTTTATTGGCGTTCATAGAACAAAACTGAGTAATATAAGCACTATTTTATCTTCAATATTTACCCAAGTAATTTTTTATTATGCCCAAGTAACTATCTTAATCAACCAAAAAATAGAAGAGAAAAAAAACTAAACTTAACCACACAAATTACATATCCTATCTTAAAATGCAAGCCCATAAACGTAGGAGATTTATTTCTAAATTTAGCACCTAATTATCACCCCACTCACTCTATTCGTCCCCTACCATAACCTCAAAGGTCAAACCCCTCCTCCCCCCCTAATTCTCTCTCTAAGCCCAACACGGTTTTGAGTTTTGACTTAGAAATAAATAAAAATCAACATTGAAATTAAAATTAAATTAAAATTGCTTTCTTTTTTGTAATTAGCAATACTTTATTATTTTCCGGGAAAACGAAATTAGATCGGACTGATCAACCAATCAAAGAGGTCCTCACATACCCGGAATGGAAAACTTTGCACAAAAACTAAAACAAAAGCAAAAACCCAATTTTCTCTCTCTTCATTCCCTCTCTCTCTTTCTGTCTCTCATCACTCTCTCTCTTTGATCCATGCTTCCCGACCCAGAAACCCAAATAGATTGTTTGTTTGAAATCTCGGATTAATTGAAGAGAGAAAAATAAAACCCAGTTGTTGAATCTCCAATGCGGTCTTCCAAAAGACCACAAAGAAGCAAAGATTTGAGCAAGGGCCATAGATCTGAATTAGGCAGCGTTGAATCTCAGAGTGGGTATTGTCGGTGGGGGATTGATATTGGGGTTTGTGGGTTTGGATCTAATGGTGAGGGCATGGGTGGTAGTGGCATTAAGTTGGGGTGGTTTCGGTGCTATAGGTATTGCTAGGGTGTTGAAGAAGAAGGAGGGGCTGCATAGACGACGATGCAGCTTCACTTCTCGCCTAGTATGAGAAGCATAACGATCTCGAGCAGCAATGGGTTTATTGACTTGATGAAGATCAAGGTCGCAGCTCGCCACATCTCTTATCGAACCGTTTTCCACACCATTCTAATCCTCGCTTTCTTATTGCCCTTCGTCTTCATTCTCACTGCTGTTGTTACTCTTGAAGGTGTCAACAAGTGCTCCTCATTTGGTACTCTTTTTATTTATTTCTTCAATTCCCCAATTGCTATCTCAATCCCAAATTATTATTTTTTTGGTTTTGTTCGTGTGTATTGGTTTGTTTATGATATTAATGGATGGATCTTGACTTGCCCATTTCATGTCTATTGTTATTGTTGGCTTGCTTGGATGAACCCGATTGATTGGTTTTGTTAACTGGGTCCATTTGATTCACATCGAAATCTAAATCAAATCAAATTCTGGTTGTTGGGTTTCCACATATTCGATTCCTTTTATTCAGAGTCCGTTAACATTGGAATTCTATGCCATTGCGTTGGATTGGTTATCTAGTTCTGCATTATATCACATATTTGGTTAGATTTGAGTTGGATAAATTGTTTATGGGCATTTAATGTGTTGATTGGTTGGATATGAAGTAAGATTTAAAACATTCTGTATGGTATAGCAAATAAATTGTAACTGATTCGATTAAATCATCATCACCAATTTCATATTTTTAATCCATGCTAAAGCATTTTGTGAATTCAGTTTCTGAACTGGAACCATCTGTTCATATCTTAGGGATATTAGTTATAATTTTGTCTTTCAGTTCATTGCCTTCAGCCATTTGAACTTGGTTGGTCAAATCAGTTTGAGGTATTGTCTTGATTTGTTGATTCAACGTTAATATTTCTTGGTTGATGATAAGATTATGGATTTGTTGTGTTGATATGGTATATCATTATTATGTTGATGTGGTATAACATTATTCTTTGTTTCATTTTAGTTTCTGTCAATATTTAGCGTCTAATAGTTGGATTTTCATTTGTGCTATTTATTCTACAAAAACTAAGTTGGAGAGAGAATAACATGTATTCCTTGGTTAACCAAATCAACAGAATGGCTGCTAAGCTTGACCCCATATTTTTTAAGTGTTCAAGGAATTTCGGAGTAGGTTAGGTATCTCTGATAGTTCAACCCCAAATTTTGAATTCTAGGTGTTTCTTTGCTTTAGATCTTTAAGTTTGTCATCCCTATCAATGGATCTAAGTTCTTCTCTTATTTTTGATACTTTAACCATCTATAAGTATTCCATAATTGATTCTCTGGTTTTATAGAGCATCAAATTTTTTATTTATTTATTTTAATAGTAACATTGTGTTTCTTAGGTCATGGACCACAATTTTTCTGTAACCTCTGATATTGAATTTGTGATTTTATTGTTGCTTTACTCCTGTGCTTCAGATTGTTTAGGTAGGCGTTTGGGACCAAGGCTTCTGGGTAGGGTTGATGATTCAGGGGTAAATAACTTTTTCTCCAGATGCTGTAATTTCTTTATTTTTTTTTCCCGACATTATATTTAAGTTTTGATTTGGGTTAGCAAGTCTATTGAATGATTATCTAAGCTGGATCTTCATGGTTGTGGTGACGGCACTGCAGAGACTGGTTAGAGACTTTTACAAGATTCTAAATCAAGTGAACACTGAAGAAATCCCAGCTGGTCTGAAGCTACCAGATTCATTTAATCAACTTGTTTCTGAAATGAAGAACAACCAGTATGATGCAAGGACCTTTGCTTTCATGTTAAGAGCAATGGTATGTTGTGTGTTATAAGAAACATGGTTTTATTCATGTTTTGTATTGTGCATTATCTTTTTGGGAGTGGTAGTGTTGGAGTTGTTCCTAATGTGGTCATATCACATCTCATTATTGCAGAGAGGTTTTGTGGGAAGGATGGTCTATTTGTGTTTGTGTGTGTGAGAGAGATAGAGAGAGCACCATTAAACCTAACCCCCACTCCCCCCTAAAAGAAAAAAGTAACCCTTGTTAACTGTTGGAACTTTAAGAATAATCTTGTACTTTTTTTGTGTGTAGATGGAAAATTTTGAAAGGGAAATCAGAGAGTCCAAGTTTTCAGAGTTGATGAACAAACACTTTGCGGCAAGTTCTGTACCCAAAGGCATCCACTGTCTGTCTCTACGTTTGACTGATGAATATTCATCCAATGCTCATGCACGCAAACAATTGCCTCCTCCAGAGTTACTGCCATTGCTCTCTGACAACTCTTATCACCACTTTATCCTATCAACTGATAACATTCTGGCTGCTTCAGTTGTTGTTGCTTCTGCTGTCCAGTCATCTCTAAAACCTGAAAAGATAGTCTTCCATATCATTACTGACAAGAAAACCTACGCGGGTATGCACTCATGGTTTGCACTCAACCCTGTCTCCCCGGCTATTGTTGAAGTGAAAGGCGTGCACCAGTTTGATTGGTTAACAAGAGAAAATGTTCCAGTCCTTGAAGCTGTAGAAAATCAAAATGGGATCAGGAATTATTACCATGGGAATCATATTGCAGGGGCTAATCTTAGTGCTACAACTCCACGAACATTTGCATCAAAATTGCAGGCTAGAAGTCCAAAATACATATCCTTACTCAATCATCTTCGTATATATATCCCTGAGGTAACTCCCTTCCCTAAGTTGGAGATGTGGAGTCTTCGATACTTTTGCAATTTTTTATATATGGTTTTTTACAGATGATGCTTAATATTAAAGTGGTTTCTGTTTGTTTGATAATGTTCTATAAGATTTTCTTTTAATTTTGTAATGTCAAAGTGCGTGTGCTGATCATGTATACTGTGACAGCTATTTCCCAACCTTGACAAGGTAGTTTTCCTAGACGATGATGTTGTTATTCAGAAAGACTTATCACCACTTTGGGAAATTGACCTTGGGGGAAAGGTCAATGGAGCTGTCGAAACTTGTAGAGGTGAAGATGAGTGGGTAATGTCGAAGCGGTTCAGGAACTACTTCAATTTTTCCCATCCCCTTGTAGCAAAGAATTTGGACCCTGAAGAATGTGCATGGGCTTATGGGATGAATATTTTTGATCTCAGTACATGGAGAAAAACAAATATAAGAGAAACTTACCATTCCTGGCTGAAAGAGGTAAAGTAGAAGTAGTAAAAGCTTCCCTTACACACGTGGGGTTTTGTTCATCTTTTTCATTTTTTATTGGAATGATAGATCTGGTAAACTTTGCAAATTCAGCAAGGCTCTAATGGTGATGTAAACTCTGCATCATTGGGTTATTTTATTATAATTTTTTCTTTTCCATATTCTTTGAGGTCATTTTCAACCGTATCTTACTTAGTCTTGAAAGTCAGTTATTTGCGCATAGCATATGGATTATTGCAACTTACTTTAATTGATTTTCTTGTGCAGAATCTGAAGTCAAACCTGACAATGTGGAAGCTTGGAACCCTACCACCCGCTTTAATTGCATTTAGAGGTCATGTTCACCCAATTGATCCATCATGGCACATGCTTGGATTGGGTTATCAAAATAAAACCAATCTTGACAGTGTGGCAAGGGCTGCAGTTATCCACTATAATGGTCAGTCAAAACCGTGGTTGCAGATTGGCTTTGAGCATCTTCGGCCATTTTGGACCAAGTATGTCAACTACTCCAATGATTTTGTTAGGAACTGCCACATCTTGGATTCATAGTTGATCATCTGGAGGTGCTAAAAACAGGAGATGGGACAGGAAATGACAAGAGTTATATGGGATTCATGAAGTTTTTTTGCAGCGCAAAATTTTTTCGAGATCTATTTGAGAAGACAAGCAGAAAATTCACCGATAGGGTAGAACTTCCAGGTTCAAGAATCACTTTCATCCCTTGAAATTCTGCAGACAATGACCAGCATCATATTATCACAGCATGAGATTCATTCTTTCATTCTGTAACATAGCAATCTGTCCTCATTTTTTGGTTCGGAGAAGGATAGTATTATTGGTCTTCATGGCTGGGGTTTTGCTTGATTCCTTAGCACATATATCAGAATAAAGTGAAATTCAGATGACAAGTGCCTTATGTCAATACCATCATACTGGTTGGTGTAGGGAAGAGAAAGGCTAGGACAGGTCTTTTGTGAGGCTCTCCCATTAGCCCAGATATGTTTTTTCACTTTCATTTTTTTGCCCTTTAAAAATCTTTTCTTGTCTTCATTTTTGTTAGCACCCATTTCTTCCCCTCTTTATTTGATATCATGATGTTGAACTTTAGGAGTAGGACATGGAGATTGCTCTGTTACAGGTCCCATTGAATTGGGGAGCTGTTTTTAGGTTATATATCGGTATTTGTTTATGTACTGTTCACGAGAGATTTAAAATGTGCAGATAAATTCTTTTTCCTGGATTTTATAGTTAGTCTCATTATATTTCTAAATTCATGTTGTTTTTATGCCCTCTGTATTCATTAGGGTTTAGTACCCTACAAAGTTTGGTATCCTTGATTTCTTGTCGGCCGTCTAGAAGAAGTATAATAACCCTAAAGGATTCAACTCTGGTGGCAACCATCCAAAACGTGTACAATTTATCTGGTCATTTTAACTGTAATTTTTTTGAACCGTTGTGTTTGGCATGGCACTCTTGAAGACTCAGTCTTGACCTTCATCAAAGCTTTGAGAAACATGTCTTTTCAAACTCAAGAAGAGATTCTCTACCCAAATATTTTTCTTTATTAATAAGAGATTCTTTACAAGTGGAATGTTTCTTAGTTGATGATGACAAGAAAGCCATCAACCTACCAATTTGATATTTTGCAAATTGCATTAGACGACCAAATGTGCTAGTTTTCTGATATTTCAATGCGTATGGCGTTTCCTTTTAAGCCACCCGCATTTCCTATTTAATAAAAATTAATTGGCCCACAGTTGATCAGACCCTTTCGGCATTTTGCTTTCCCATAATAAAATATATAAAAAATTTAATTTTTTAAGTGAATGATTAAGGATGCATTGAGTGGCACTTATTGTAATTGTATAAACAATTAATAGATTATTCCAAAGCCTAACAATTCAAATGGAAGAATCTGAGAGGTTCTTGCCTTCTTGGACATACATACATATCATGGTCTCATCTGCCCACCTACCCAATCATACATTGCAGTTGTATTTTGACATGCAGCTCATAAAATTCAGATTTTGCCTCAGTAAATATGGAATTATTACACCCTAGTGTAGTGGTCTGGAGCATTTACTCCCCCAAGTAAGGTTCTGGATTCGAGTTCTAACATTCGTGTAGTGTGTGTGCATTTAATATGATAACTATCGCCAATCTCAATAAGAAAGATCCTCAAAGAAAAAAAGGAATTATACAACCCACAATAAGTCCTCCTAACCTAATTGGTGATTGCTCAAAGGCTCAGAATTCAGATGCTGCAATTTAGTCATAGGGCATGACCCAAAGGCCAAAGGCCAAAGGAGAATGTTGAAGACGGTAATGTTTGTTGTTTGTCTTGTTGTCCTTCCACCAGCCATCAGCCTGTGTGTCGACATAGAGTTGAGATAACTTCAAAATCATAACTTCATTATTGACAGATATATGAGATAACGACCATTCTCCTACTACACCCCCCCCTTAAATTTTTGGACCACCAATCCATTCTAACTTTTTATTTATTTTTCAAGTTTTTTTTTATTAGTAAACTCTTTTTAAGTGGATTTTTCTACAATGCGAATTTATATGAAATAGGAACACATTTGTCGTGGTTACACGCAGTTTCACCATTTTTTTACTAATGTGTAGGTAAATCACAATTCATTGGATTGTGTTTCCGCTAAATGGGAAATTTTCACACTGAAGATAGAATTGAGTTGGGTCTTAAAAAAAGGTATTATTGGGTCATGAACAATGAACCACAGGCTGGGATGAAGCATGTACGTGTATGTACATGTAAGGTAAGTTGTTGAGTGTCTGATTTACTGTATTGTCACTAATGTGACATTGGAAGTTGGCACTTTAACCCCAAAAAAAGAAAAGGAAATGGAAATAGAAAGACTTTGGAATTGGAAGTTTAGCAAAAGCCAAAGGGTCACACTTTTAAAAGGAGAGAAAATGTGTCCATTTCCATAGCCTTAGGAGATTGCAAGGAGAAGGCAATGGAGTCATTGACCACAGATTTAGAAGACTTTGAAAACTCCGAAACAGCCTCGTTTGTCTCCTGGAACTTCTTACTATTTGATCTCTTCCACTCTGACTTCCCTTATTAATTATACCAAAAATCCCATTTTACTTCTTCTTCGCTTGGATTTCTGAACCACTTGACTGTTCAAAACATACAGAAGGACCCAGATCAGTTTCACAGCCAAGTAAGACAAAACCATCAAAGTTTTCATTTTTCTCTGGTCTTTGCTTTGTGCTTGTTTTAGAGACGACCCAGTTGAGAATTCTTGTAGCTTTTTGGATTCTAATAGCACCCATTTGAAGCTTTGCTGGTTTAACGGATGCTAACAGTTAAATCATAGCTGTTTTTGATTTTCCTCTATGTACTGATTTCAATACTGAATCACAGCTCCTTTTCTTTGCTTGAAAGTTGAAAGCTTTAATCACCATTACAAATATACGCGTCCAGAGTTTAAAGTGTTTCCTTATTTGTCTTAGTCTTTATTCTAAGATTGTTGCAAATTTACGTAGTTTATATTGTTTCCTTGTTTATATTCTCGTTGACCAATTGGAGAATTCGTTATATCGATTGCCTGTAGAAAAACCCGAGACACTGGGATTTTAATTCTTTTGAACAAGTAGAAATCCTTATACTTCTGAACTCTTTGAAGATGGCTGGGGTGCAAGATCAATTGGAGATCAAGTTTCGGTTGACTGATGGATCAGATATTGGCCCCAAAAGTTTTCCTGCTGCTACAAGTGTTGTAACCTTGAAGGAAAGCATTCTTGCGCAATGGCCTAAAGGTTGGTTTTTTCAATTTTCTTTAAAAACCAAAAACTTCTTTGCTTTTTTGTTGGGTGTTTGATTGCAAAACAAATCAGTCTCAGCAAGCTTATATGTAAACGTTGCAGGAGGGACTTGGAATTGGTTAGCGTCAGATCATAGTTCATATCTCTGTTCTATGTTAGATTCTCTGAAGTGATACCTTAACCAGAACAGGATCTCTTAAATAAGTGACTATGGGATAGTCTTCTCAACACTTGATATTGTGAACTTGTGTTGTCTTTGCAGTTCAATTTTTTATTGGCTCTAGGTGTACTTCTTGGTAACTTAGGTGCAATGTTTAGTTGCATTTGCATTACATGTTTATTACCCTTGAGACATTCTAACTGATATCTCCGCTTTCATATGAGCAACCAAGCCAATGGATAAAGACTTAAAAGCACCTTAGAGCTGCTTATGTTACATGGGCTAGTGATTGAGGACATATACCATTCCTTTTACTGGCAGCCTTTTTTAACTGTCTTAGTACTTCTCTCCTACTTGCACTTGGTATCTGAGCCAATTGAGCATGGCTTCAGAGCATTAGATAGAAGCAATGACACTATGAAATCATTGAATCTCAGATTTCTCCATTCTCTTTAATGTTTCTTAATTACCATTAGAATACTGCTTCTTTGTCAAAAAAATTTGGCATGCATGATGAACTTTTGTGACTTGTTTAATGTATTTGAGCTGATTAAGCATAATATTATTGTTTTGAATCAGAGAAGGAGAATGGTCCAAGGACTGTTAAAGATGTCAAGCTAATAAGCGCAGGAAGAATATTGGAGAACAACAGAACAGTTGGGGAGTGCCGAAGTCCATTATGTGATGTCCCTGGTGGAGTTACAACTATGCATGTCGTTGTTCAACCACCTTCATTGGAGAAAGGTAAAAGTATATTCTGAGACTACAGAACCAAAGTTTTCTATGTAAACCACTGTGTGAAACTAGAAATTACCGAAGTTTTATTTTTATGTTTTTGTTTCTGGCTAAAGTCTCAAAGAAGATATAGTCTCTGTTACTTTCTTTTCTTTTGGAAACAACTTACAGGTAAAAAAAGAAACCATGTTTTTTTTCTTCTGCTTTTAACAGTAGGTGTTTTTTTTTTGGCGGGGGTGTTTTTTTTTTTGCCAAACTAAGCAGTTTATCTGATTTTTATGTGCTCTTGAATAGAAATCATGTGTATAACATCAAGAAGATTTTTTTTTGTTTCCTCTTTAATGTGTGGTGGTCCTGTTTGAGGGAAATGGAAAAGACTAGGCAATGACAGATTTTGTGAGGTTCACAAATACATGCTGTTGTTGTCACTTATAGTTGTTAGGCCCGCACTTCTTTTATTGGCCACCTCCTGAATAGGAGAAACACCAAAAGAAGGCCTGAATCATCTAACTACATGTCATGAGTCATGACAAATAGAAATTATTTTGTTTTTATGCTTCTACATGATCTATAATTAAATGTGTATCTTTCAACTGTAACAGAAAAGAAACTGATGAGTGAACCGCAGCAGAACAAGTGCGTTTGTGTTATATTATAACTTTTTCTCTTCAGATAGTGGGGATAACATCATTTTTCGGTGGGTGTATATACTTCTATCCCTTTCATTGCTTATCTTCTCTTTTTGCGCCTCTAAACTTCACCGAATCTCAACCTTTATTTTGTATTTCTCTTCATTTTCGACTATAGGTAAAGAGGGTTGGAGCTAGTAATGAAAATGAAGTTGGTAAAATTGCACAGATTGATGCAACTCGGTTGGAATTATGCAGGCTTGCTGTCAAAGGTCACAGTTTGGTGCAGGTCCATCATCATACTCTGTTTGTTGTCAAGTCCATGAGACTATGCTACATCATGCATTCATATCTAATATTTTTATGTAAAGAGTTCTTGTGGTACGGTACCTATCGTATTTATTTTCAAGTTTTACACTTGAAGAAGTTGTTTCGTTCACAATGTAAATTTTTGATGCTATTATCTTGAATCATATTTTGTCAACAAGGAATTGCCAAAGCTCTTGAGAGGTTGGGCTCCAAGTTCCAACAGATTGCTATGCTCCTCAGCTTGGGTCATAAGCAATAGTTTGTTTTAGGAAAAGATCTTAAGAACTAAAGAAGTTTATTATGTAATCCGGCAACGGTGCGGCTATAATGAGGGGGATTGTGTGCGGGGTTTATTTGAGGGGGCTACCTTGCTGGCCATTAGTTTTGGGAGGTAACAAAAGATGGGTTGGGTTAAGGGCTGGTGCCTCTGTCATCTGGTCATCGGCTCCATGTTAAGCCAATAGATTTTGCGCAACATAGATCCTCCACGTTGATACCCTCCAAAGAGAGCAGGCTACAAAAGCTAAACCTAAACCTCCAAAGAAAGAAAGGCTTCTCATTCCTCCAATAAATTGGGCAACCAGGTAACGATTATCAAGAATTGGATGTGCACTAATCTTAACTTGTGAAAGCGTTTGAATGTTTGCAGTTGTTTGATTGTTGAGCCAACATCCCTCCAAGCTATCCAGGAAAAACCCATCAATAATGAAGAAATCTTATAACTAAAATAAAATATCAAACCAAGAAAAACCCATCTTTCAAATTTTTAGTTTTTGTCAAAGCTTGAGTTAATGTTTAGTGGACCAAAATCTGTTGATGTTTTTTGAATTATAAGTTTTTAGGAGTACCCTTTAAGCTTTTGCACGATTAGTTCCTGAGTTGGCTGGAATTTTTAGTTCTTTTTACTCTTTACACTTCACTTGAGCCTTTAAAAAAAATATATGTATATAGTCGCGGAGGAAAATGGCCATAGCAGAAGGGCTTTTATTTTGTTGAAGACTTCTCACTCAAAAAATAAAAAAGGAATATTTATTTGGGAAAGAGAAGCTGCCATATGATGGGGAAATAAAATACATGGATGAAAGCGTCAACTTCAGCCTGGGCAAGCCTCTCATTCATGTTCAATAACAATGATATCCAACTTCAGGATGTACAATGATAAGATCCAAACAGACTGGCTTCC
>NW_018921260.1:298940-373137 GCF_002207925.1 Prunus avium
ATCCAAACAGACTGGCTTCCCTTCTATATGTTCTTAATCATTTAAGGTTAGCACTTTCACGGAGAAAAGAAAACTACACGTCTGATTTTGAGAGAATTAAAAGTGACTTTACCACCACCACAACACTCTTCCCAGCCTAATCCGTACAACTGAGCTTCTATTAATATATAGTTAGGAGATTGTAATCCATTATTCCCAAAAAAACAATTTTCATGCTAACATCTTACAACCACCACCACAACACTCTTCCTAGCCTAATCTGTACAACTGAGCTTCCATCACAATCTGGAGATGACGCAAGAAGTCCTACTTATAGTTAGTTCTTGCAGCTAAACTTCCTTCCAACTTGAGGCAACACCTTCAAACAAGACGAGTCCTTCCAAGGACAAAAGCTTCCTTCTTGGGCCACATTCTAACAAAAGTTTAAAACAATTAGACAAATCGATGCAATTAGCAGAGAATGCAATAGTCATCACTGGGCATAACTGATACAGAAAATGTGCACGATGCAAAGTAACACATGCCAATTCATGCACCAACATATAAACAATGTAAAGGCGTGTCAATCTGTGCATACGCCATGTGCATGATGAATGCTGCTTTGGTTAGTAGCTGCTGTGATCTAATGCAGCAGATTTGTGATTGTAATGTTCAACACATCTACAGGGAGAAGAACTGTGTTGCGGATGGCCTCGCTAATTGGAGCTACAATATGGATTTAGGGGTTTGTATGTTTGAGGATGCTCCTGTTTGGATTAGTTCCTTGTTAGCTGATGATTTGTTAGATCTCGTTTGATTTGTTCTGATGTAGGTTAGTTGGTTGTTTTCTGGGGCTTTGCCCGCCTTGTTCATAAAAAATAAAATAAAAAATTCCCCCAGTCCGTTGAAAAAGAAGTCTATGTCAAAATGGGTACTGAAAACTGGACAAAATTGCAATCAACCCCAACAAAATTCTAGTCAGTGTATCACCAGATTGAATGTCAACTAGGGATTGCCGCATTACACCAAATCATTTTCCTACTTTTTTCTAATGGATGGTTTGCTCAACAAATAGTTCGGCTAACAAGATACCCTTGTACCAAGCACACACAGGCAACAAGATATAAAAACAAACTAACCTTCAGCCAGTAGAAAAATCCACGCAAAAGATTTAAAATTCTAGGGCAGTCACTGCTAGCAGCATCAAGCTTTCTTGCTAGGACTGCAAGATTAGAAAACAAATTAATTAGATGTTAAATACAATAAAATTGAAAGAATGCAAAACTGGTAAGTTGTACACACAAGCATCTAAAACAATAAGTTTCAAAGAAACCATGGAAAATGAAACAAAAAAATAGTCATAAAAGAAATCATGTTGGAGAACACTCCCACTCCAAAAAAGATGACCTACATCTCTCTTAAGATAGCAGTCCTCATTAAATGAGCTAGAAAGCAGATGTACACAAAGGCAATGGCATTACACAAACAACAAGGCCTTACACCATCAATCAATTTACATTTTGTGTACACACAATATATTACTGAACTTTTAAGTCATTAATATTTAAACCTAAACCAGGCAATAGAAGTACATATAGTTAAGGCATAAACGCAGCAGGATTGACCCATAATGGGTCCAATCCAACTCTGGGGACCAAATCTAATAGGGCCCCAGTTCATCCCTCAAAAGGTTACAAGGAGGGGCATGACAATTCTAACTCTAGAACTTCCCAATCAACAAGAATCAGAGTTCTATATAATCTAAATATGCATATAGTGTATGAAGCATCTAAATCCTTGTACTTATGGTATTAATATGTAAACAATATAAAATATGAATCTAAAGGAAAGGATCAGACCACATTATATACCCAATGCTCAATTCAGTTCATTTAACATGTATACACGCAGTGGAGCATACAAAATCCTAGACTTCCTAAATATAAGAGAATCAGCAGCCACAAAAAAAGTTCATATTCAGCATACCCCTTATGTACCCAAAAAATGAAGAAGAAAAATGATCAGTTGCACGCATAGGAAAACAAATGCATTTGAAAGAAAACGAACCTATGTGCTGCTTTCGATATGAAGCCCTTAATTTCCCTGACACTGACCTTCGTCGGTTCAGTTGTTTCAAGAGCCTTTTATACTCTTTTTCGTCATAAGGCCGTTTAAGATCCTTCATAAGCCCCTTCCTAAACTGGGTATGACCTGTATCACAAGTTTCAACGCACCATCCACCATCTACGCCCACCTTTTTATTTCAAAGAATTAAAAGCAGAAACAACCATTAAAAAAAATATCAGAAGCCACAAATTAATAGCATGCACATGTGTGCATGTGTGTATGTGTGCACGTGATAGCATAAACTAGAAAAACAAACCAAAGCTGAAACAGGGAAGATGCATACAACTGTAGATGAGGTAAAATACTCATCGCATGGTTCTTTCTTAATTTCTACAGCTGAACTCTCCACATCCTCCTCAAATGCACATGCCACTGGTCCAGCAGTTGTAGGTGTATACACCCACTTTCCACCGTATTTTCTTAGACCATTTAGAACCTCTTGATAGTCCAAGTCTATTTGATCAGACACAGCTCCATGGTTGTGTCCATGCTCGGCCAAATGAGGTCTTTTAACAGGATGCCCCTTTGTCCTACTATCTGCACCTTTCTTATTTACTTTCTTCTTCTTCACACGAGAACTTTTTAAAGTTTCTCGAGTAGTGGGAACCTCTAAATCATGCATTTTATTAGAATGCCCTTTTGTCCTATCGGAAACAGGATCCAGAGCTTCCACTTTTATTTTCTTCTTAACCCCTAAACTCTTTTTATTTGGCAGACCCTCTGAATCTTCCAGAATTCCCCTTGTTTTTTTCCTCATAGCATACCTAACAGTTCTTGGGCTAGCTTTTTTTATTTCAGTCTTCTCTTTCACATGAGATATTGATGTAGGACACGGGTAAATTGTCTTTCTTTTGTAAACCCTAATGGGTTTGACAAATATGTCCTCATCAGATTTTTTCACAGTTTCTGGGGTATCTAAATTGGTCTCGTCTAGTTCCCCATCTTCTTGTTCATACTTTATCTGCTCCAAATTCTCATTCTCTCGACCAACCACCAATACATAGGACTTTCCATCTTCCTTCAGATTTTCCAATAATATCTTATACTGAGGATCCACATCATCATCAAAATCATCCCCATCCACAGACCTACCATTTAGGTTGACATCACCATGATCCATCAACTGAGCATTAGAATGAACATTCCCATCGGCATGAACTATCCACCTAGTGTCATGATAATCTTGACCATCATCACCACCATGCAGATCTAAACCCTCAAGGAACACATTATACTCCTCATCCAGCATTTCATCGTCCACTTGGATGGTATAGTTTCTTCTTTTCTTCGTGGCACTGATCCAGGAATTGGGCTCATAAATCCTATCATTAGCTACGCACTTTCTCTTCCTCCACCTCGCCAGCCTCATGTCATCCTCACAATCTCCCTTATAATCCTTCTTTAAACTGTTAAGCTCTCTTATCCCCTTACAGGGCGCCATTTACCAACAATCAGCACAAAAAACCCTCTTCGCTTCTGTTTCAAAACACGTAGAAACAAAAATTATAAATTGATAATGCAAATATCAGAGCATGCATTGTAACCCACAATTCTGTAATGTCGATCGAACAGAAAAACCCCGTTTGGTTTCTGAGAAAATACAGGAAATGAAAAGCCAGTGACGATCCCAATTCCTACACTTTCTTTGAACAAAATAACAAAAACCCATCATCAGGAAACCTTAAACAAGCAGTAAAGTTTAACACTTGAAGTTTATCACAATAAAAATATATAAAAAGATTTTCCCGGGTTTTCTCAGGAACCAAAAGGAGGTCTTGGGCTGAGAAAATACGGGAAAAATAAAAACAACGAAGATCCCAAGTTTTACACTTTCTTTGAACAAAATAACAAAAACGCATCATCAGTGAGACACAATAAACAAACATTAAAAACAGACTTTAACATTAGCGCAATAAAAAAGTAAATAACTTTCCCGTGTTTTCTCAGGAACCAAAGGGGGTCCTGGGATGATATTTCTTACCTAAACCCCAACGAGGATTCCGTCGAGATCGAGTTTCACAATGAACCATAAGGTAAAGCCAGAAGCATCACTGCACTTCGTGAGCTTTGGGGACTTGAGTCGACTGGCGGAGGCCTCAATAGAAATGACTGATAGTGGGAGTGAAAGAGCAAGAGAGACTGAGACACGGGAGAGAAAGAGAGAATGCAGACTCGGGTTTTAACTTTTGTTATGGGTTATTTCAACCCGGTTGTAACTTGTAACAATAAGATCATTTTGACCATTCACTATCGGACTTCTATTAAGAGTCAAAACTTTCGTTGGCTCACTCATCAGTGGGCTAAGGTCTTGAACTTGGACCCAAGATTATCATCTCACAAAAAGAAAAGAAAAGAAAAGACACAAATTTGTCCTCTTCTTGTTAACGAGACTTCCGGAAACGTCGAGAATTGTTCCGTACGCTAGGGCCTACGGTGTGTGGTGAGCCTCTTCTAATATCTTCATACACGTGGCCTAATTCAGCGGATCACTGGATCTGATGAAATGGGGACCCACAAGATGCTTTGGATGGAAAAGAAAAGTAACGTGTCACGCATTTAGCGAACATAAAAAAGTACTCTCTTAAAACTTCGTTCCTAGTAGAAAAAATAAAACAAGAAAAATGAATCTTATATTGTAAACGGACACTACACAAATAATTGCTTGGATTAAAAAGTCTCGGTTTTAATCTTATCTAATTTTAGGGTGCATTTTTGCTCACCACTTTAACTATAGGTGTACCCTCACCACCCTCCTCAATGCTTGACACGTGTCCATAGACATAACTATGATTCCATAAATACAAAGCAAAAGTTAACTATGATTATGTCTATGGACACGTGTCAAGCATTGAGGAGGGTGGTGAGGGTACACCTATAGTTAAAGTGGTGAGCAAAAATGCACCCTAAAATTAGATAAGATTAAAACCGAGACTTTTTAATCCAAGCAATTATTTGTGTAGTGTCCGTTTACAATATAAGATTCATTTTTCTTGTTTTATTTTTTCTACTAGGAACGAAGTTTTAAGAGAGTACTTTTTTATGTTCGCTAAATGCGTGACACGTTACTTTTCTTTTCCATCCAAAGCATCTTGTGGGTCCCCATTTCATCAGATCCAGTGATCCGCTGAATTAGGCCACGTGTATGAAGATATTAGAAGAGGCTCACCACACACCGTAGGCCCTAGCGTACGGAACAATTCTCGACGTTTCCGGAAGTCTCGTTAACAAGAAGAGGACAAATTTGTGTCTTTTCTTTTCTTTTCTTTTTGTGAGTATGAGCAACAAATTAAAAAATTAAAAAAATTCGAAATTTGAGCTTCGTTAATCGGTACTTCGCTTCAGTGACAGGAAGTTGCGAGAAGCCTCTTCACCTCACCTCATAAATCTCCACATCTTTTCTCAATTCCCACTCAAAGTTTCTTCTTCCTTCTCCAACATTTCAAGGCAAGCTCCTTTTCCTTTTCTCAATCCGAAAATCCAAACCCACTTCACTCTCACAAACTCCACAACATCAACGATAAGCAGCTTTCCGAGCTCCACCAATGGCGTCCGCGACCTCCTTTGCTTCTGGGGTCGGTCTTCCTCTTCCCCAATCGGTTTCTTCCAAATGGTGCAATAAAGCTGCTATCTTTGCTCGCCCACACCTCTCCCTCCGCTTCCATGCCAGACCCGAATCCTTCAGGGCCTTAACTTCGCGGCAATTGAGCCAAAACGGTGCGTTCCGAACTGGGTTGCGGAGAAATAGTCGGAGTTCGAGGCCTTTGGTTGTGCGCTGCGATGCTTCAACTGGGAGGGTATTGTATATTTTCTTTTTCT
Organism: Prunus avium; assembly: GCF_002207925.1. The sequence goes on from NW_018921260.1 coordinate 304,863, forward strand.
CATGTTGTTTAGCTTAACGGACTGTTGGGTTTTTTTTTTTAAATTTTGCTGTAAAAATTATGTATATGACGGGTTTTGGTATTGATGGAGTGACAGATTACACAGCAGGACTTTACAGAAATGGCATGGCAATCGATTGTTTCGTCTCCAGAAGTGGCAAAAGAGAACAAGCATCAGATAGTGGAGACTGAGCATTTGATGAAAGCACTTTTGGAGCAAAAGAATGGCCTTGCTCGTCGCATTTTCTCCAAAGCTGGGATCGACAATACCCGTCTTCTTGAGGCAACTGATAAGTATATTCAACGCCAACCAAAGGTATTTGCCATTGGTGGTCTCTGTAATCCTTAAGCACATAAAGTTAGTTATTTATGACCTTGGCATTGCTTGTCTTACTGTAAAGTTTACTAATTGAGATGGTAAGAGGATAAGTTAAATGTCTTAAACTGCAGTAGATTACTGGCTGAGGATAGATGTGAGCTGCAGATACAACCTTAGATTTTGATCTGTTTGAGATTGCTGTTTCTAGAATTGACCAAGGCTCTCTTATAAATTATAAGCAGGCACCCAAAATATTAGTTATTAATTGATGCACAATCATTTGACATAAAATTATGCTTTTAGAGGCCCTTAAAGAGCATGATGGAAGTGGAGTGACGTTTTCATCATAGTTTTAGACAGCCTATGAGATCCTAATATATGCAGTTGACTGGTTTGGCTAGATCCTAGATACATTCTCTACACTTGTGGAAAACCTGGTTAACTTGTGTCCGTCTCTGTTTAATTAAAACAGGTTCTTGGTGAATCTGCGGGCTCAATGTTAGGACGTGACTTGGAAGCCTTGATTCAACGAGCCAGGGATTACAAGAAAGAGTATGGGGACTCATTCGTCTCTGTGGAGCATTTGGTTCTGGGTTTCACTCAAGATCAACGATTTGGGAAGCAATTATTTAGAGATTTTCAAATATCCAAGCAAACTTTGAAATCTGCTATAGAATCCATACGGGGACGCCAATCAGTTATTGACCAAGGTTGCAATGTGTTTCATTACTTTTTATCATTGTAGAGGATGTTTTTTGTGTATACATGTGCTGCTTGATCGAACAATGCAAAGTGGGGAAACCAAAAGCAGGTTTAGTGTTTAGTGTTCCAGTCTTCTCATGGTGCTTGATAGCAATTTCAGTGTATGATCGTTAGCTGCCTTTTCAATCTATTTGCATGTAAGTCTGACCCTCCATTTTATGTTGCAGATCCCGAAGGAAAATATGAAGCACTTGAAAAGTATGGAAAGGATTTGACAGCTATGGCAAAGGCAGGAAAGCTTGACCCAGTAATAGGAAGAGATGATGAAATACGCAGGTGCATCCAGATTCTCTCCAGAAGAACAAAGAACAACCCGGTGCTGATTGGCGAACCAGGTGTTGGAAAAACTGCAATTTCCGAAGGGTAAGTACCTGGTTGTTTGCCTGTGCGTATGTGTCATTGAGATAGGGATGTCTTTGAACAACTTTTGGTTTTCTGGATACACAGCTAGCCACTTCTAGCTTATCTTATCTGTGATCTTATAGTTATTCTTGTTGTTTCTGGTAGCCGTATTGAACTTCTAAAGCTAGTAAAAGCTTAAAGATTAATCTAATTTTCTTCATATGTTAAGCATTAATGTTATGTTTAACATGATTAATCTTAATACTAGTAGTAATACAGTTGAGTATGAGATGAGTACCGAGTTTTTACACTGGCTTTCATTAATATGGAAAATCAAATTCAGGCTTTATAGATAAGTTTGTTAGGATGCCTCTTAGTGACTTATTTCTTTATTGGGCACATCAATCTAACTCAACTTTTCAACAGGCTTGCTCAAAGAATTGTGCAAGGGGATGTCCCGCAAGCTTTGATGAACCGTAAGGTGTGTGCTCTATCTTGAGTTTGATGCCCCATACCAGGAACTGTGTTTATTTACATGACCTACTTCGCTTGACAGCTAATATCCCTTGACATGGGTTCACTAATTGCTGGGGCAAAATATCGTGGAGAATTTGAGGATAGGCTGAAGGCAGTACTCAGGGAAGTAACAGAATCAGAGGGCCAGATAATCCTTTTTATTGATGAGATCCACACAGTTGTTGGGGCAGGTATTCATTTTCTATTCTCATATTCATATATATTGGCAGAACAAACTTTAATCCTCAATCTTTAGAAAGCATCAGTGGAGGCTTCACCAATTGTTATTTGTTCAGGTGCAACAAATGGTGCAATGGATGCTGGCAATCTCTTAAAACCTATGCTTGGTAGGGGAGAGTTGCGGTGTATAGGTGCAACAACACTGGATGAGTATCGTAAATACATTGAGAAAGATCCAGCATTGGAGCGTCGTTTCCAGCAAGTTTATGTTGATCAGCCTACTGTGGAAGATACCATTTCAATACTCCGGGGACTGCGTGAAAGATATGAGTTGCATCATGGAGTCCGCATTTCTGATGGTGCACTCGTGGAAGCTGCGATTCTCTCAGACCGTTACATTAGTGGGCGATTTTTACCTGACAAAGGTAATACCATCACAATGTATTCAACAACTAAACATTTGAACAATCTCTGCTTCAATTAGAAACTGATCTAAGAAATTATATGCAATTAATATCTTAGCATTTACATGTTACATAGAATGCTAATGTGTGCCCTACAATTGCAGCTATTGACTTAGTTGATGAAGCTGCTGCTAAATTGAAAATGGAAATTACATCAAAGCCCACAGCCCTAGATGAGATCAACCGTTCAGTGTTGAAACTTGAAATGGAGAGACTATCTCTTACAAATGATACAGACAAAGCTTCTAAAGAGAGACTGAACCGCCTTGAGGCTGAGTTGTCTCTCTTAAAAGAGAAACAAGCTGAGCTGGCTGAGCAGTGGGAGCATGAAAAATCAGTCATGACTCGCATTCAGTCAATTAAGGAAGAGGTATGTACCAATACTATACACATGTTTTCCTTATTGTGTTTCTTTTTAATTTAAAGCCCTGTTTCTCTTTCTAATACTGTTTTCTTAGATCAGTCATCATGACATTTTCTTTTTCTTTTTTTTCTAAAAAGAAGAAATCCAATTAGTAATTCAAGTGGGAGGAACATACAAGTTTCCAAGTCAAACAATTACTAATTAATTGGTGAAAATTGAAAATCAGAAGATAATGGGGTAAGCTTTGAACGATGTGGCTAATAAGTAACAAGTCTGTGTTATGTTTCAGATTGACAGGCTAAATCTTGAGATCCAGCAGGCTGAACGAGAGTATGATCTCAACCGGGCTGCTGAGTTGAAGTATGGGAGTCTGAATTCTTTGCAGCGCCAACTTGTTGGTGCAGAAAAAGAGCTAGATGAGTATATGAAGTCTGGGAAGTCCATGCTGAGAGAGGAAGTTACTGGAAATGATATTGCTGAAATAGTCAGCAAGTGGACTGGTATTCCTGTTTCCAAGTTGCAACAATCGGAGATAGAAAAGCTCTTGCACTTGGAGGATGAGCTGCATAAACGTGTTGTGGGTCAGGATCCTGCAGTGAAATCAGTAGCTGAAGCTATTCAGCGGTCTCGAGCAGGTCTCTCAGATCCTCATCGCCCAATTGCTAGTTTCATGTTCATGGGTCCCACTGGTGTTGGGAAGACAGAACTAGCTAAGGCCCTTGCCTCCTACATGTTCAACACTGAAGAAGCACTTGTAAGAATTGATATGAGTGAGTACATGGAAAAGCATGCTGTTTCCAGATTGATAGGAGCTCCACCTGGTTATGTGGGGTATGAGGAGGGAGGACAGCTGACAGAGACTGTTCGCCGGAGGCCATATTCAGTTATTTTGTTTGATGAGATAGAGAAGGCACATTCTGATGTGTTCAATGTGTTCCTTCAAATTTTAGATGATGGGCGAGTGACTGACTCACAGGGTCGCACTGTGAGTTTTACCAACACTGTCATCATCATGACCTCAAATGTGGGTTCACAGTACATACTAAACACTGATGATGACACCATGCCAAAGGACTTGGCTTATGACACTATAAAGAAGCGGGTAATGGAAGCTGCAAGGTCAATATTTCGACCTGAGTTCATGAACCGAGTTGATGAGTACATAGTTTTCCAGCCCTTGGACCGCGATCAGATAAGCCGTATTGTCAAGTTACAGGTAATTTCAAAAATTCTTTTTGGCTCAGTTATTTTCCTTGTTGACATGTATATAGATATAATTATGTTCTTCCTAGGATTTGGGATTAAATCTCTTTTAATGATCTCTAAGACAATGTTGATTGGTCAATTTCTCTCTTTTTCCCCTGTTGCTTCCTGCATTACCTTGTTCTGTGGTAGAGCATCATTTTTTGGCTCATAGCTTTTACATGTCCATCGCAGTTGGACCGAGTGCAAAAGAGAATTGCAGACCGCAAGATGAAAATGAAGTTGAGCGATGCAGCTATCCAGCTTCTTGCAAGTCTCGGGTATGATCCAAACTACGGTGCTAGGCCAGTCAAGCGGGTGATACAGCAGTATGTTGAAAATGAGCTTGCCAAGGGCATCTTGAGAGGAGATTTTAGGGAAGAAGACACTGTGTTTGTAGACACAGAGGTTACAGCGTTTTCGAATGGCCAACTCCCCCAGCAAAAGCTATTGTTCAAGAGGCTCGAAACTGTTGATTCAGAATCTCAGGCTGCAGAGGACCAAGAGGCTTTCTCAGAGGCTTTATAGATGCTAACGAAGTTGGGGAGAGATAGTCTGGACAGTCAGGAGATTTCTCTCTTGTATATGGCATAATGTTATGTTACAGAAACTAATAAGCTTCAAAATATGCGTTAATAGTTTGTTCATATCAATATTTCATGTTTCCAAATTCCCATCGTTACCGATTTTGTTAGGCTCTCGACATAATAAGCTGCATTATTGCCTTCACATTGCTTGAATTATTAAGAATAATAAAGATCATATTTTACTCTGCTTTTCTCTGATGTTGTTTGTTTTGTGTTGCATAACCTGTTTACCTGATCACAGAAAATTTAACCAAAAAGAAGAAAAATAAAACTTTATTTAAAACAAAAAACAACTGCACACGCATGACGTGTCACGTTTGTGCGGTGTTTTTGGGCAACGGACACCGCTTGATTAATTGAGCACGTGACCCACATTGATCAAGAGCCTTCTTCGTGATGTTTCGATCAAATGCACGTCATCTGGGCCGTTCGATAAAAGCCCATGTGGTCTGTACCGTTGGATTAAACAACCAGTCAGACTGGTATAGTACCGCCAACACTTCCACTCTTGAGAGTGCAGAAAATTGACATTTGAGCAGCAAAAGGAGACGAATTGAAATGGGTAAAGTCCCTTTTGTTTTCTTTCTCGTAGATGATCGATCAATCTGCTATCCTCTAAGAACAATTGGGTAGATGCCAAGTTCTTAAATTTGTTTTTAAAATTTTAATTTTTGTTAATTTTTTATTGTTGGCAGATGGAGGAGAAGAAGTGAAATCAAAAGGAGGGAACTTTGGGGACGTAATGGAAGGAGTGGCTTCAATAGCACTGTTACCATCTGGGGCCATATCAGGCCACTTCATCCACCGCCAAAACTCCATTAGCATTTGCTACGGTCTCTTTGGAACTGGTAATTCCTTTCTATGTTTTCTTTTCATGGTACCCTTTGCGATTTGGATGCTTAGCCATTAATTTCTTTTACCATGTTCGGTAGAGTTGGCATGTGAAAAGGAGTGTAGCAGGGGTGAGGATTATCGTCTGATCAAGCTTGAAATCATAGACTACAATGTATGAGGGATTTTTCATCTTTCTTCTATTGTACTTGTACACTATTTATTTACCTTTTCCTCTTTTTTGTTTCATTTTTACCAAAATGGTACGTTGCCTCTCTATAATGTAATTCTCTGTGTGGCCTCTAATGGGTTTTCATTTTGACAGAGAAAGAAAGAAAAGGTTGTGGTTGTAGAGTGTAGAGGCCATGATGCTGCTAGGTTGCAGAGCATTGATCATGCTCATGGGTAACCCATTTTAGATCTATCTTGCTGGTTCTTAATTTATGTTAGATTATTTTGCATATTGTATTTTTGGGTCTTGCCCGTTAGTATATTTGAAGTTACAGATACTTTAGCTTATCTTTTGTTAAAAGTCTTTGCTTTTATAGTCTTGTATCTCTCTGATTTCTACAATGATAGGATAACCTTTGGATGAACCATTGTCTTTCATAACGTGATCAAACTATCATCTAAGATTTTGATATAGCTGAGTCATTTTTCCTTTTCCAAGAATAACCTTTTCTTACAGCCTCACTCCCTTTTTATGTAGTTTCATTTGTGAATTTCTGTTTTCATTTATAATTATTTCTTTCACGATTGATCATTACATGTAGATAACATATTTTGCCTTTTGTTTGCATTCAATGGTAGGCAGTTGGGAAGAGGATGTTGTGGATCTGGTTGAAGAACAGCATGGGAAGGACAAGCTTTTGGTTTCTTTCAACTGTGAGACTCTGAAATCTGATAAAGCAGCAGAAGATCATATCAAACAGTTTATGCCCAAGTTAGCTGGCCTAGATGCTATTGTGTAAGGCCTATTTTTTCTCTTATCCCGTCTCATAACTCTATATGCACAATAACATATGTCAAACAGACCACAGTGTTGGCTTTCCTGCTACAGTATGGTTTTCCAGCACTTTGTATGGAAAGTCCTCTCACCTTTCTTGCCTATTTCCTAGTTCTAGGACTTTCGAGAAACCAGCCACAGTTAGTAGCATGGTTTCCTTGAGGGCTTTTTGGAAGACAATCCAGAGAGAAATTAACTTTGATTGTCTACTTTCTAGTTTAAGGCTTCAACCTAAACTTGTTAAGCCTTGCTCGTGCTTCTCAGGGTTACTTCTGTATTTTTTGTATTAACCCTATGCTGATTTGTCAAATGTTTCAGTTTTTATATGCCTTGTACAAGCCCTTACTGTGAATCTAAATTTTGCAGCAACATTGGTAAGATGACCATTGCTGGGTTGAACTTCGAAGTAGAGGAATGAGCACAGTATATGATCGGATGTATATAATGTACTTCTGTATTTTTCGTTTATGTAATATAGTTGTAATGTGTGACCAACTTGAGACTGATCAAATGTATGTGAGCTCTGTTTGCCAATTTTGCCGGTTTTGAAACCTTGTATCCTGCTGCCTCATCTGTCTCGCATGACCAAGTTAAAACAGAAAGACTGATCATATATAGCATTGATAAATAAAAAAAATCATATATATCATTGTGTTATTAATTTTTTCTTATATGCTTCACACTTGCAAATCAAAACATGGTCTGAGTCTGCGCTATTAGTAGGGAGGTTTTATAGAGGTTGCATAAGTTGAATTAAAAGATCCGATTAATCGTGTGATCTGAAAATCTGATATTGTATTTACAAGTTTTACTCTTCCAACAAATTCTGATTGCCCAGATGCAAATGATATTTAAATGATCAGTATCATGCATTTCCCCTATAGCAACAGAGTTTTAATCACTTTCCCTTCTTTGTATTACGAGTAATTTAAGTCTTTAAACTCTTCTCTTATCACCGCTCAAAGTCCCCAAAATCACGCATGGAATTTTCTAAGCTGATTCAAGATTTATTGGAAAGGTCAACGAACGAGAATGTAAACTAATTGCACAAACCAATATCCGATCCACATTACATATATAGGCCAAACATAGATTTACATCGTATTACAGTCCCCACAGTGAACATTTTAGGTAAAGGAAAATTGGAAAAGAAATGGTTAGCAGCAGCTTCAAGCACTTTCACGGTAACCCACCAGACCAGGGCAAGACTGAAAGCTTCGACACTTAATGGGATTGTAATGGTATGATTTCAGCTTCCACAAGCCGAGTCAAGATCCCATAATATTTCTGACTTTCCCAACCTTAAAACTTGCAACGCCAAGAGACCTGCCAAAACAAGGGGGAAAGAATAAAGTTATCTTATGATTCCAGCAAAAAGAAAGGGCAGTCAGCCCGAGTAGAAAGCATGTTCAATTGAGCTGCAAGAACTGAACATATTCTACTTTTTTAATGAATTAAGGCACATTCAAATGGAACTTTCACATATTGGAATACTAGTTTTGCCATATCCAGCGAAATGGGATGCTCTTGTTGAACTTATATTATAGGTATTGCATCCACGTCATCCCATAGAAAAATCGCGAATCTCCCTATAGATATAACTCAATTTCCAAAAGAAAAAATTTCTAAAACTTCAAGGTGGAAGAGAGTACCTCTTTTTTGTTTCAACTATCACTCCAACTCTGATGCCTCTTCTGAATCAGATAGAGGTAGCAGGGTACAGATCCCAAGCATATGTCCATTAAGGCAAACAAAATACTCAATGCAATCCTCATAAGCTCCCAATCTGCAGCTGGCACTCTGCGGTATCATTTTGGCTTGCAACATGCTCCATAACTTAGCTTTACAGTAAGGGCACACCTCTGTTGGATGAAGTTGGGCCTCCTTCTTAATCAACATCTTCCGAACCTTTGACATTGAGAATGACTTGAAGACTCCGCGGAAAAAACCAACATCCCCCTCTTCACCTTGGTCAAGATGTTCACAGGGATCAGACACATACAAAACATCTGTTCTGCATTGTGGCAAGAGAAAGCTCTTCCCAGATGTCCTAGAGAACCTGGTCCTATAAACAAAGTGACCAGGGATTTGAATGGTATTAAAGAGGCCACCCTTCTTAGATCCTGTACAGTAAATAAGCAGCTTCCCGAGTGCCCTCCAGTTCCCATCTACACTGTGACTCCCACTAGATTGAAGATCAATCATCATCTTTGGTGCTCTTGTTCGGCAAAATTCCTTCCACAGTACACGCTTGGCAAGATCATCAAACCATTTGCAGACACAAGAAAGTGTAGCAATTAACTTAGGATTCCAATTCAACTGTTGGAATACTAGGAATATTGCATCTTCACTTAGATGCCCTTTTGTGCATTGACAGCTTGTTGAGTGTATGCAACGATACTGCTTTGTAAGAATCATTTTGTCCACCTAGAAAGATTGAAAAATACAATAATCTCAAATCCCTGTAGTTCATGAGACTGTCAACATGTAGCATACATGCACTCACACTATTGTTTATCAGCCAAATAGGAGAACAAATGTTAGATTTAATAGTATTACAATCTGAGAACCCAGAGGTACTTCGCAACCACAAGCACATAAATGCTCTGTGGAATCATTTTGTCCGCCTACTAAGACTTTAAAATATAATAATATCAAATCCCTGTAGTTCTTCATGAGACTACAAATATTGCAAATGCAATCAAACTAAAGATTATCAACCCAATAGCAGAAGGCACGATCAATTTTAATATTAGAATCTAAAAACTCACATATGTTTCAGAGCAACAAGAATTTTCCAGTTTAAAGTTTAACTAGAAATCTTAGACACACAAAATGGTAAGTAAAAGAAACATTTAAGTCCCGAAAATTCATTGCAAATTAAAACTCCAATCAACTTCAATCACAAAACAAACGACAGGGTTTTGCTATTGCATGTCACATATTTCCAAAACCATAGATCCACAAGGCACTCCGCATGAAAAACAAAGCTTTTAAACAAAATATAGCAACTACTTAATCCAAATAAAACCCACATTAATTCGTGTACTGATTGAGCAAAAAAATAAGATTAGACAAAAACTAAGAACATGCAAAATGTCATATCAAAACCCACCGAAACGCAGGAAAAGCAAGCTTAAAGTGGACTAGATCGTAATTAACATGAAATGGGTACCCAATTTCTCACCTCAACCTTAACCTTACAAATGGATTGGGTACAGAAAGCTTCATCACTCGCGGTAGAGCGGATATCCGTAGCTTACAAAGCCCTTTCCCGGCATAGTTTCGAAACCCTAGAAAACCCAACTGTGCAAAATCGAACAGAGATTAGGGTTTTCATAAGCAATAGAAGAAGGAAAAGAAAATTAAAGAAATCAAAGCTAGAAGAAATTTCCATTTGACAAGCGAGGAAGCAGTGAGAAATTGGATTTACTTCAGGGGCAAATATGTCCAAAGAAAAATTCAGTGACAGAAGCACAGCCGCACAGGTCAGGTACTGAAAGCAAACCCAAACAGAGGTGGTATCTGGTGGTAGACACTGGAAAGACGAAGGCAGGCTTGGCTTCCAAAATAGAAGAATTGCAATTTGCCGGAAATGTTACAACGCCTTGCCGGTCCTCTATGTAAGGCAACAACAAATTGCTTCATGCCACGTGTTATACGGGGAGGTGGGGACCACATTGTCTTATCTGTCATTCAGACAAGCAACTCTCATCGTTTTTCACAAATTTACTGTTGGGGAGTAAGGTATTTATCGTGTCAGCCAAAAGCGCAAAAGATTCTTCAAGCACAATATCTCTCGGTGAAAAAAAAACTTACATGTAACGTGGATAAGACTGTTTTGCTATTCCCAAACAATAACACAATGACACGTGGAAAAGTTATTCTATATGTCATTACATTATTGATCGGATATAGCAAAAAGTGTTATTCCTGTTACATGAGAGTTTCTCTCCTCCCGATGGCAACCTTTTGCTTTACCTTTTTTAAAAATAATTATATATTTATGTTGCTTTAATATGATACCCTAATTTTTTTTAAAGAAGATTTTACAGTGGAAGCAAAAAAATTAAATTAAAAAAATAAAAAGCTTGATCGTCAAATTTTCAGAAGAATACATGTTCTATTCTAGCCTAGGACAAGGTATTGGCCTTCCTTGGCATGCTTATTAGCTTTGATCTGGTTGGCCTTTGCCATTGCTACACCTAGGCTTCCACTAAGGCTTTCCAAAAGCATTGTATATTTGTATTGTCGTGGGTGTTTCCAAGGTCCAACCACATTTCACAGATGCATGCATCTCATACAAAATTCATTCAATAAATGTATGGCAATACATATCATCTGCATTATGAACACATTCAAGTCAATGCTGCATAATTTAAACACCACCATTTTGTTACAAATCAGGTAATGGAAAAAAGCTTGGATCAGTCATTGTATTGGCAGAGGAAAAGCTAAATCCAACAAAACACTGTGTCAAACTAAACAAAGTACAATTACAGTCAATATAGTAACTCTATTTAAAACCAAGAAAAACGATATCACAAGTAACCAACAAACAGTTCTGTAATTTTTCTTTTCTCACTCAGTATATGAAGTCATGAGTATAATTGTTTTATTCACAAGATAACAGTCAATCATATCTGGTATGAAACTCAAAGGGAAAGGGAGAAACCACAAAATACAGATGCGGCATGTTAAGATCTAAGCTTGCAAGACTCCACTTCAACTCCGCATCCAGGCCATCTAACGCCAACGGAAGCAATCTTCCTTCACATTTTTGCAGACCATAAGCTTGTTAACTCAAATTCTCACATTAGAAGCTTAGGTTTATTTTCTATTGTTCTTTTCCCCCACTCAAGCAACAGAGCTTGCTGAAGGTTTGCGCTCTTGGAGTGAGATCACTGTTTCAAAAGCACCAACTAAGGCCTTAACCTTACTCTTCCGGGTTTCAACAAGTTTACTCGCTGTTTCTTCGATCACATTATTAAACAGACCTTTCTCATCTTTCTTTCCTTGAACATCTTGATGTCTCAAAACGACCTTCTCTGCACCAGGTTCAGTAGCGAGTGTATCACCATTAGCACCTCTCTTCTTAAAGCTTCGCCTTTGCGCATCAGCTTTGACCTTCTGGTTCTCTCCCAACACTCTTCCCCGCCTAAATTTGAGTCTCCTTGGACTATCATTCTCAAATTGCCCGTCAACCACCTTTCCCCTCCTAAACTTTAACAGTTGGCCATCCTTCTCTTCCGAACAAACCATTCCAGACTTTCTCGGTTTCCCTTTGTCACCCTCCTTTAGGGTCTCTGCATTCTCTCTATAGTCAACTTCACTGTCTTCTGAGAAAGAGTAGTCTTCTGTTTCACTCATTGTATATTCAGACTCGTGATCTTCTCCTTCATGGGATGAAAAGGACACAGCGTTTGGGAGGCACAAAGACTCGGGTGAAGATGATGATGAAGGTGGTGATGGTTCAACTTCACAATTTTTGTTTTGACCGGATTCCAAAGGTTTGTTCTCAGTTTCAATCTTGATGACATACAAGGTCTTCTCCTGTATCTCATCATTGTTGAGTTGCTTGGGTTTAGCTTTTCTGATCTTGTTATGATTCTTTAGAGGAGACACAACTTTCACAGTCCTGTTCTTCTGTGCTTTTAAGCTTGCAACTCTCCCGAGAGAAGGTCTGGGGGACATTGGTGCTGTTGGGGGCACCAATACTTTCTTCAAAGCCACTAAGGGCGTTCCTGCCCTCTTGCTTATCTTGACATCACTGTTTCTTTGGCCTTTTAAACCTCCTGAAGATTCAGGAGAAGACATTTGCTTCAGAGCTAAAGATTTTGGCTTCAGAGAGGTCCCTGTCCTCTGGCCTATCTTCAAATCAACGCTTCTTAGGGCACTTGAACCTCCTGAAGTATCAGGCGAGGACAATTCCTTCACTACAAAAGATTTTGGCTTCGAAGACGTGACATGTTTTGCAGACAAACTCTTGTCCTTAAGTTTTATTGAACCCTTCTTTGAAGAGACTTCCAGCTTATCAGGAGAAGATGAAACTTCCTGCTTCATGGTTTTAGGCGCAGCATAGACATGGGGTTGTGAACACGATGACGATTTGAGCTTGGTCAATGATGTCTTCTTCCTATCAGCCAGAAGCTCACTCCCAACAGAATTTTGGCTGTCAATTGAATTATTTGACAGCTGCTGCTTGGTAATGTTACATGTATCAGGTAAATGGGTTTTCGAATCAGGTGAATGTTTGAGCTTGATCACTGCTGTATTCTTCCTCTCTGGAAAAACTGCACTCTCTACTGAATTTTGGCTGTTAGGTGATTTTGTTGGAAGTCTTCTTGGTACAGACTTTATGGGACATCTTGCCTTCACTTCCAATTCATGTTTCTTCCCATATTTACAATGATCATGACAGGAACCAGTAGAAGCTCTGAGATAATGAGGAATCCTTTCTTCACTGTTTAACGAGAATATTTTCCCTGTAGAATTTCTTCTTGAATTACCCTCATCTGGCTTTGTTGTTTCACAGGTCATTGATAAATTGATACTCAATTCATCCATCAGAAAGGAGTGAGATACTTCAAACAAAGTTTAGACCAGATAATCCTGAAAACCAGCCAAAAAGAAAATTATAATGGTGCAAGACGAAAAGAGAAGGGGGTAGGGGTTGACAGATCAAAGATGCATAATTTACGAAACAAAAATGAACACAAATAGGTATAAGAAATCAATCAAAGCAGTGGTGGTGGTAAGAGTCACAAAATTGAGTTGATAAATGACCTGGATAAGCATGGGACAACATAAACTGCCATGTTAGTTTGTAATTTTTAAATCGGATTCTGTAAAAGTTCTACTATAATGAGCACTTACAGATAGCTTCATGCAGGAAGGTTTTCAACAAAATTTTCAACCTGGTGAAAGGTATAAAAAGCATGCATTTACAAGGTTGCACCACTAAGTGAGATCATAAAACTCATACATAGAATCAGTTTGGTAAGATTTATTAAACGTTGAGGGAGATTAGACACTGACATGGACAAGAGGAAAACCAGGAAGAACAATGTAAAATGGAATTGGGGATTATGGAGGAACCACTGACCTCTAAATAACTCAAGTTAACCGGCCTAACAATTCTCTTCTTTTATTACACTGCGTAACATAACGTAAAATAGGAGATTACATACAACTAAATGATGCAAAAACAAGGAACGACTAACCCTGGCAACTATATTGGTGTGGGAAACATCCTGCTAAAACTAACCACATATTCCTAGTTGTGCTCCTACTAATCATATAGTAGCAATACTTATTTCAACTAAAAAGATAAGACCAAAACATTTTCAAACTTAAAAGGAAAACACGTCATGTAAAAGTTAAAAACACTCACACACGACACCAACATAAGTAATGGAATCAAATTCCATGCTCTCTTGATTTTGAAATTAATTCCAGATGGGGCACCTATTATGAATGGAAGAAACAAGAATCTACCCCATAATAAATAAATATAAAAGTTTTTTTTTTGTTTCCAAAGTTAGACATTCGAGTTGATTGTGCAAATTTTGAAGGTTTAGAGACCACAGCATCAGAAAGTTGTTGAATTCAAAACTTACTATGTAATCAATTTGTTATTGTATAAAGAAATACCGACAATGTAATCAATTTGTTATGGTATAAAGAAATAAACATGAAAGTGTTGGCAAGACATAAATGCTACAGGATGCAATAGGAAAACAAAACAAAAAAAAGCAACAAAGTAACAAAGTAACAAAACAAATTAGTTGGCATCTGAATTAACACCGTGATTATCAAACAATCCCATCGAGTTATAAGCTGATACAGATAGAGATATCATGACTCTGCATTCAAAAACCCCCTACAACCAACTCCAATGTCAAAAAAATAAGAGTCCACTAAAGAAAAAATCCCAGAAAAAGCTATTACTCAATGCATTCAAAGCCCTCTACCACCTAGTCCAATGTCAAACAAAGAAGATTCGGCTAAAGAGGAAATCCCAGAAAAGCTGTTATTCAATTAACTTTTTTGTTGGGAAGAAGACAAACTAAAAGCAGCCAATTTTGGGTTGCATTCGAAAAGCAAAACAAGTTGAGAAGTAGCAGAAGAGTAGCTCCAAACGTCCAACCATACAAACAGTAGATAAAAATGGAGGAACATCCAATGAGAGCTAACAAGTAACCAGAACAACCACCCGTAGATAGCACGAATGAATTAACTAAGATAGTAATTATATTATGCAAATCCATCACCAGAAATTTAAAGACAGATCAAAACCCGCATCATATTATCAGTTATAAAAAGTTCAAATAAAAAGCATGCCTTTGAAAAACCACCATAAAGAAAATCTTAATCCCAAGAACCTGTACAGAGGAAGAAAACTAAGGACGCACCCCAAATAGCAGAACACCATGAGAACCAAACTGAGCTTAGTGGAAGCATTGATGACACAAAACCCATAACCGAAATCACAATATTAATCGAACCCAGTTCTTTTTTTTTGTGGACTGAAAACCCAGTCTTCTACATGATCGAACCCAGTTCTGATCATGTAAAAGACTAAAAATCCATATCGCATTATGTGCCGAAAAGGGATTAAATAGATTCAGAAACGCGTAGAGAAGCTGCAAAAGCATACCTTTATTTTCTGCTAAGCCTGCTCAACCAGAAAGCGAAGGAAGCGGAAACGGATGATGGAGTGTGAATGAATGAGGCTGCTCGAGGAGAAAGAAAAAAGGAGAGAGAGAAGAAGAAGAGAGTAAAGGCCACTCCTTTTTGCTATGTTTTTTGTGTGAGATTTTGCTTCACAGATCGTGCAAGCAACTGTTTCTAGTTTGCATTGCTTTCTGGTACGGGGGGGTTTTCTCGGCGCTTTGCGCGTTTGTTATAGAATCCAAGAAAAATATAAAAGAAGGAAAGAAGGAGGAAGTGTGAGAATTTTGTTTGGGTCCCACTCAAACTGCCCTTTTTAGTTGAAACAAATATGCTTTTTTGGAAGTTCCAAAACTCAATCCCAAACTGAAGATTTATTTGTGAAGCTGTTCTTACTTTTTCTAATGGTGCTTATGACTTTTGGATTTCTTGCAAAAAGAGAAATTAGTTTTGGGATTTTTATAGCCTAAATCATAGGGAGATTAGCCCTGTTTGGTATGAAAAATATGAAGAAAAAAAATACATAACTTGTTTTGGATTCTTAATACCATCCTTTTTCAACATTAAAAAGTTTGAAGATATCTTGCCTTTTATGTATTTTACATCTCTTTCATGCTTTGTTTGAATAAATGTTTGCTTTCAAAATTAACTTAACATAAACAATGGTAACTTAAGTTACTTACCCAAAAGAAATCATAGTAACCGGTAACTTTTTGGTTTTTTTTAATAATTTTAAGTTTTTTTTTTATACAAGCGATATTGGGAGAGGGGGGAATCGAACCTAAGACCTCATGTACAAGATAAATGCTCTTAATCACTTGAGCTATAAGCCTCTTGCTTGTTTTATTTTAAACAGCCGATATCGAACTAATGAGGGAAAGTTTATGTCTAGAGAACTATTCCAACTCTTAACCTTAATTAACACTCGTATAAAATTCTTAATTTTTAATATATAAAAATGTATATAGATGTCACACCAATGTATTTCTTAATCTTCCTAGTTGTTTTTTTTAACAAAACCTAATTACGTTCTTTTGATAAAAGCGAAATACCTAATTACGTTTTACTTATGTGGTGAGGATATTTCAACACTATTGATCATGTTGGATTAATGATGTAATTAACACCATTTGAAAAGTACACAAGACGGTTTATTTCCAAATAATTTCAGGAAATTTATAATGAAAGTGAAGTTGAAAATCCATTAGAAGGATTTATGTTTGTCATATTCATCCCTTTAATGGGATTAATTATACATAAACTCATCATCAGAAAGCGTAAATGAAATTATCGAAATTGCTTTCATGATTGATAACACACAGATTTTATTATGAAAATGCAACCAACTCCTTTGATTTCAGGCCGGATGGTACATTTGTGGTTGGCCGAATTCCTATTAACTCATTAAGCTCCCATTCAAAATGCATTGCCAACACGTCTACTTAGTTTTTTTTTTTGTAGATTTCTATAAGAAAATCTTGGGGTCTCCTTCTTAAAGAAAAAAATAAAAAAATAAAAAATATATATATATATATATATATATATATGTATTAGGCCAGCTATATATTATAAGTTGAGGTTCCCATTTTCAATTTTTTTTTTCTGAAGCCAATTTCAAGGAGAAGACTAAATCAATAATTAGCATATTTCGAAGTTAGATCTTTCTTTTTGTTTTATCAAGTTTGGTGCGATTAAATCAAAGGTCTGACTAAATCAATAATTAGCATATTTCGAAGTTAGATCTTTCTTTTTGTTTTATCAAGTTTGGTGCGATTAAATCAAAGTTCTGGAATATTCCTACATGTACTCATACTTTTTCTATATTTATAAATAAAATTATTATTATTTGTTATTTATTATAGTCATAAAGACTTATCATGGGGTCAGGGGTCACCTTGTTATAAGAAATAAATATTGCAAAAATATTGTTTCTGCGATATAATATCGGTGTTTATTATTTTTTTTAAAAGTGATCTTTGGATTAATATTTTTCCTACACTTAACCTTTAAACAACTAATAAAAAGGCGGTTCGTAAATCTCAAAAAACAAATAAAGTGCTTCTATTTTATAAAGCATCTACTCCAATACAAAAAAAAACTCAAAAAACAAAAGGGGGGCGGTGCTTTTATTTATTTATATTTGACTATTTAATTACTAACAAATGGGTGTGACCAACCTTTTAATCACACCTAGGTAAGATCGTGTCGGTGATGTTTTCAATTTCATTTTCCCCTAACCAACCAGGTGTGCGTACATGATTGTTATCGAGGGTGACAATTTAAAATACAACAGCTGCATAAGTAATTTTGATTAGTCGATCATTAACAATTTCATTACCATTAATTATTATAGTATAAATCTAGCTGCACTTGTTGAGTCCATAAAAAATTATAGTGCCAAAGAATGATTGTTTAGTAGCGCATGTTGAAGGAGTCCTTACAAGATCCATTCTATTGACGGTTCACAATCATCCACGCATGCTACACGGGAATGATTTTTTTTCAATATCCATTTTTAGTTCCCCGCCATAGAGAAATGTGCATCTTAAAGTTTCATGTAGAGCATCACACAAACTTGGAGGGTGGCCAAGTTGATGTTTAGCTTCCTTTTGGGGTGAAAATTATGCTCCTTAATCATTTTAGTACAACATCATCATGGAGGAAGAAAAGCAAACAAGGTGGGTGGGTTGCATCAGTTCATGGAGGCATGCCCCAAAGCTTTGAAAAAGTTGTGGCCAAAGATAAAGCATAACAAGAGCAAAGAGACAATAAAGAAATAGGAAAAGGTCACCTTGGATTCTCTCTCTCTCTCTATCTATCTATCTACCTTCAGACTTTTTTACAAGTTGAGATCTAGACGTGCTTGCTCCTACAGTGCAATTATAAAAAAAAAATATACAAAGCCAGTTCTTTACTGATTGCTGGGCCAGCAAAAGACACAAGAACTTTTCTTCTTTTCATCTCATATCAGTTAATACTTTATGTGAAACCTACTTTGACAGCTGATAATCAATCTCCAAAAACTAAATGCAGTTGGTAGCAGAACTTAGTTGGGGAGTTGACCTTCCAACGAAAAACTAGATTTTTTTATGCTCAAGAATTGATTAGTATCTTTCAGTCGTATCAATTGATCCTTACGTCATCCATTGCAGGACAAAATTTCCACCTTCTGTTGAAACAACTGGTCGTATATCCTGCTAACTTTCCTTGAAGCTTTTGCCTACTTGAATCCCATGACAACTGACAAGACAACCAAGTCATGTATGGCCACCTACCAGTCATCTATCTCTAATAAGTAGTAGTCAGTGAGCAAAGAGAATGAATTTCGTATCTAATTGTGCCCAAATTTCAGTATTGCCCTAATGAAATCCAAATTAACTGCAAATTTGTGCAGGGCAGATGAGGGACATGCCTTCTCTAGGCTCTTTCCATGGGGCATATCTTTGATGGTGTTGTAAGTAATTGTAACCTGAAGCAAAGTTTTGGTTTGTTCTGGTTTTTGACATGTTTTCTTAATGACCTGGTGTAGGGCTCCCAGCAACCACCTTTATTGTTTATTCTTTGCTTAGTTTCTACAACCATTGAAGAACAAGAGGACCAGGCTTAAAGAGAATAATTTAATTTTCCGACAAAACACCATAATATTATGCTTTCTATTGCACATTTACTTCTGTACTATTATATCATGCATCTTCTACTATAGGTGATCGAGTACAATTTTAAGATGTTATATAACAAAACCATGGTGAGTCTCAGAACCATTTTACCTTTTTTGTTTGGCCAAAGAACCTTTGTAGCCGAAGTATAGAGGAGTACGTAAATTGAACAGGTGAAACCTCGACCGGCACATTTGCATGCTATGTTATGTCATCGTTTCCGGCCTGAGACAGTCTTCTTCACAGCTCCCACCGAGACCAAAAACTTATCAAGCGATGATAAAGTCTTCATGTCATCCGGAGGGAAGTAGCTGGCAGCCTTTCCCATAAGTGATGCGAAGAGAAGAGAGAGTGAAGGCCGAGTGACATAGCGTTCATCCAAAAGGTCATCCAGAAATGCAAATGCAGCTAACAAATCAGACCTGCTTGCATTGATTGGTGCAGCAAAATGAGCGGGGATTATTCTCTTGAACCTCCACTCCCGTACAATTCCATCAACCCAATCCCTGACCTGAATTATTAAAATGCGAAGTCATTTTTTGGGACACAAATTGCCATAATACTGAATTTCATGTACTTATATAGTTTCTTGTCATATTTGTTTGGTGAATGCACATCAACCATAGTATACAAGCGCAGAGTGTTGGTTTGATTATTTCACACAAAAACAACACACATGCACACACGGACAAAGAAATCAAGATATCATTTAACCACACCTTTGTGCCTTCATCAGGCATGCTATATTTGGTGATTTCACTAATTAGTTTGCATACCAGAAGACGAGCCAAATTGAATATAAGATGTGCAAGATCCGGCAAAGAAATTTGTATCAGAATGGTTCAACTACCTTTTCAGGGACTTTGCTGAAGACCAGAGTCTTTACAATGGGTGAAACAATCAGCTTTTGTGACATCTGAGCAAAGCTAGCATTAGGTTCCAACAGATTCGATGGACCAAGAAAAAGAATTTGAAGAACCATTCTTTCCCATCCTACACCAAAAATTCGTTTTTATTCAATATTTTTTTTCATTTCAAAAAACATACATGATAACCCTCATATTGGATTATCATTTTAGTAACATTCACTCAAGAATAGAATTTTGGATTGGAAAGGGGAGTGAAGATTCAACCTTTTTGACGGTTCGCCTTGTTGTCAACTACTGGTTCTTGAGGTACTTCTTTTCCTTTACTAAGAAGTTTTACAGCCAAACCATTCTTTGCGGATGCCAACAAGGATTCTTTGCTAATACAATCAGGTGGCTGTCTTGGCACAAAAATTACCGCATCCGTAACCAGTAGAGTTCTGGAAGGCTTATGATAGAAAGCTACCTCTACATATGGCCCAATACCTGAAAATTCACAAGAAAATGAGTTTTCCCAATAATTCTATAAAACAAAGTCTCAGATAGTACTTTTGCACTTTGTATTACCAACTTCTGGAGAACTTAGAACTTTCTGCTCAATCTCATAAGCCCATGGGGTGGACAAATCATCATCTTTTAAGGTTTTAGCACGAAAGATACCAAAAAACTCCAGTGGCAGATTCAAAGGCCAACTCCACTGCCTTGGTGCCACCCATACCTGAGCTCGAGGGAACTCCCTAGAAAATGGACCAACAAAAATTTTGTGCTCATAAGCAAATGTAGGCAGAACTATGTATTCTACGGGAGCTCCCAACTCTTTCAGAAGCTGCCAAGAGACACAAACGCTCATAAGAAGAGTATAGTTGGTTAGCATAAGCACCGGATATGCAGAATTACGCAGAGTCACGAACAAAAAACATATGGGAGAAGATTCTGCAAGCAAGATAAACCTGAATACACTCCTTGGTTGGAGCGATGGGGGCATGAACCCACAGTCCTCCAGATTTAAGTTTGATGACTGTCATTCTAATGTTTGTTGACACACTGCTGAAGCCTAATGCTTGCTCTTGTTCAAACAACCATATGCAGCCTTTCACAGCCTAAAACAAATGCGGAAAAGAGAGGAAAAGTTATTGTAAACGCTACAATAATACAACTACTCTGATCATCCAGAACAAATATCTGCTCTGAACTCAAAGATCATACCTTTGTACACTCAATGAAATACCAACCATGCACTTAAGGTTACACTTTTAAGTCAATAAAGCAACCCATCAATTACAGCAATTTGCACATCAAGTATGAAAAGCTATAAGGTCATCTTTGAGCAATCAACTGTGAAAGTTTCTCTCTTCATTGATTAATATCTGTTAAGCTGTAATAAACCTGGCTTCTACTAAAGAGTGATAAAAAGACATGAAAATTGAGAACAGCAGAGGACCAGGAATCAAATGTGAGCATAAAGAAAGAAATTTGTCATGCCGTAAGCCAAAATTACCAAATTTTAAGCGAGTCTCAGCTGAAAACAAGTACAGATATATTCATTGGAATAAAAGTTCAGACCAAAAAGCATTACAGTGATCACTAAGGTAACAGAGTCAAGAAGAAGGTAAAGAATAAAATGAGCTGACCTCAGTCCTAGTGGTGCTTCTATTGAGAAACGGACCCAGAGGAAAAGGAAACCCGGTGAAGTTGATGTAAAAGCGGCCACCACCTCTGCTTCTACTGGTGTTTGCTGAGGTGGTGGAGTTTGTTGAAGCAACCACCAAATTGATGGCATCTTCTCTGTTCTTGTTTCTGGGTTTCAATTGTAAACAAAGACCCTTCAAGGACCCACCAAAAAGACTCCAACTTGGTTCTCTGAGAGAGATTGGGTTCTGCAAAATGGCGGATTTTGGTGAAGCAACGGCAATGGCTGCCATTATTTCTTCCAAACTCTCTTAATACTTCGTCATAAACAACCAAACCACTCAGAGAAGTGTGGTACATAACACAGAATCATAGGTTGCAATGCCAGGTTATGCTTTTGACACGTGGATGATCTTGTCGGATTGCCTGACATGGATTTTCTGTATATTTTAGATTAATTGTGGATGGTGGGGAAAGAAAAAGACGCTTTTGGGCGACCTTTTCTTGTCATCTCAAATACAATCAATGGTAGTTTTCTTTTGGCACAAGATTAATTATTTGAGAGCGAATATAAAAAGTCTTTAAGATCAAATAGCGAAATTCATACAAAATTTAACGAGGTCGAAGTCAATACACACAAATTTGATTTGCATTTTTTTCTTTTGGTTGAAATGGAGGCAGGAAAGATTTTATTTACATATAGACCTTGCCTAGGCTAATTTAGATAGCAATTATTGAAACAGAAAAAGCAGGGGAAGAATGAGTTCTCTGTCATTCATTGCCTTGGGTTATTCACATCGCAGAATTGCAGATTATATCGAAGAAGAGAGAGACTCATCCTCAGTGTCAGAAATATGTACAACCAAAATTCTTTTCTAATGAAATAACCATAATAAACAATTTCGTTCAAAATCCACCACCATCATACCTAGAAGTACGCAGCACAAAAGTAATAGAACTATAAAAACATATTATTAAACACAAGTCTTCATACAAACAAGAACCCTGTATGTCCTAAGTATTCTGTATTCTAGCAAGAGCATTGCATATGCATGAAGCAATCCTCTGCTGGAAGATGTGATACTTGCATTGCATCTAATCTTCCTGAACCAAAATTTGAGAAACTAACATGCCCAAGTGAACATCTACAAGAGCTGAAATGATTCTGACAATATCAGAGAAGGGTTGTGTTGAGATCAAGCAGCTTTGGGAGAAAAATAACATTGCATCATGGAAACTGGTACGTCGTCGAATTGCATACTAGAAATACAGATAGGAGGCACCATCATGTAGAAGCAAACTTATATTCACAGTGCTTGTAACAAAGCAAGCCAATAGCACATCAGGTGATGATTTCCCTGACAAGCCAATCCAAACTTGGATATGCAAAGTACAGAAGAAGAAACGATGGGAGAGCAAACACAACCGTGATAAGTATGTACAAAGCCAATATAGCTGCACAGGCAGGTATTACATATAAGATGATCAGAAGAAATATCACAACCAGTGGAAACTTTACTGTCAAATGAACGAAGAAAAACAGCGACTTCCGAAGGGAAGAATGCAATCGCTCCACACTAAGGTAATTAGGGGCAAGGACATGATTCTGACCCGATGGCTCGATATGGCGAATATGGTGTACCCTCCGGTGGTGAGTGTGGCTCACTTGACTTCCCACAGATGCATTTCCATTTGCCGGCCAGACAGGATGATTATCACCAGAGAAGGTAGAATGAGACTTAACCCTATCACCATTCATGCTCTCAACCATCCAAAGAAGAAAGTAGTTCTTGCGAGGGAATTTGAGATTTCCCCTGTAAACCAGCCGGAAGGACAAGAGATTGCACCATGGGCATGAGATAAAAAGCGGAAGCTGAATTGGTAAAGTGGGGAATTTCACAACAGCCCATTGCAGTCCCAGAATGCAATTTTTACAGAGGGTATGGCCACACCATAAAACGTAGGGCACATTTTCGACAATGTTGAAGGACTCCCAGCATATGGGGCACTCTAGTCCTTCCTCTCTCCCAACAACAGAAGAACCCTCATCATCCGAACATTCAGAAGCAGCTTGTGTCGGCCTTAGAGAATCATTTTTTAATCCAACACTTCCAGCTATGTAGCTGGATGCAAAATTCCACATATTGACCACAGCCAACCGTCTCACTAACACATCACCACTAGAAAAGCTTATTGCAGCAGTATCTCAAAGCAAGTGTGATGAAGATTAACTGGGGCATTGAAGGTGTCTTATAGCCAATAATGTCAGCCAACATCACGCATTTCTAAAACTCAGAACTGAAGAAGAAGACGAATACACAGTAAATTTGGCAGAAAACTAAACTTTTTCCACTGCACTTGGAATTAAACTGATCTCGTTTTCTATTTTGAGATCATTGACGCATCTACCAATTTCACCTATGAGTTCAAGTAAGCTGAATATGCATCAGGCAAGCCACACACGCAAATGCAAAATGAATCAGCCAAAGAAATACAAAATTACTACACCTCAAAACAGTGATTTAAAACCCCGAGACCCAATTAGACAATCAAATAATCGATCATTCATATAAACTTCGAAAAAAGATCCAAACTTTAGAATAAAAAAACCAAACCCATC
Organism: Prunus avium; assembly: GCF_002207925.1. Next base: position 328,919 of record NW_018921260.1, read on the forward strand.
TCTGAAATTTTGAGCCGCAGGTCTGTAAAACTAACCCAAAGATCTAAAACAAAAGTGAAAGAATCAAACGAATAAAAACAGAAGTAGATGAAGATCTTACTGATGGTAGGGAGCGATTTGGAAGCAAGTTTTCAAGTGAGAGAGATGGGGAGAGTTGAGAGAACCCTCAATCTCTCTCTGGCTCTTTCTCGGAGCTGTGAAGTGTGAAGAGAAATGAAAATTGAGTTTTTGTGGTACTTTCTCCTCTTTCGGGTTCTGGAACTCAATGTGTAACCGAGGGAGCGGCGTGGGTCACCATTCCAAGCCTGTATGCATGTGTGTGGTCCAAGTGGCTGTGATTAAGCTAGATAACAACGACGTCGCGTCGACGTCGGTCTTCTGGACCATTAAAAATTTGCTAAACGCTGCGTTTTGGCTACTCTTCAGTTGGGCTCAAGATAGCATAGCCCATCTATTGGATTTAGCCCAAAACCTAGCAATTTTGGTGGATATACTACTCTTTATATTGTATTTAAATAATTTGGATTACATTACCCATACACAAAACTGGGTATGTTGCTTATTCTTGCATTAAACAGTTGCAATTTTGCAATAACTCTATTTACTGGGGCATCGGAGGTCTTGTTTCGATTCCTCCCTTCCTAATATCGCTTCCATCAATTGGCATTTTTATCAAGTGCTATTGAGTTCCATAGTAGCCCATGGGTTCTAGAACTTGGAGATTGATGTACTTGGGCCATATTTGGAGACTCACTTTCGGGCTTCCTATTTGTACCCAATTTTAATCAACTAGGCATGTGTGCGGAAAGGCTATAATGATTTGTTTAGGGTGAATGGCTTATTTGAGGGGGTTCAATCTCATCATCAACAAATGTGAGGAAATGAATTGACTCAAATATTTTAAATGGTTTGATGGTGGGATTGAACCCTTCAAATAAGCTCCTCACTCTAAACTCCTCATTGTAGCAGCTTCCGGCTTGTGTGAGGCCTTGATGTCCTTGTGATCACATTCCAATCAAACCGTAAACGTTCATTAAGGCGCTTATATACCTATATTTCCTTTGAATTACAGCCATACAACTAAGGACACTTTTGTGATAATGATTAATTAACAAGTTCGGTTTATAGCTAATTAATGTTGGTAAAAGTTTTCAGTTTAAGGCCCAACATAACATTTTGTGTCAAAGTAACATTGTCGATGGCACGAATATGACGGTCCACAAGAGCCCACCTGATGTTTCCCTTAATTGCATTATTGTGTCCTCGCATGCCTCATATAATTACATATGCTAGCTGTAGGTCTAGATATCAAATCGCATTTTGTAGGTTATTTTAATTTGGTACTCATATCATATGGCATGAAATATGCCTTATCTTAACTGAAAATTCCGTATCCTTCCTTCTTCATCAACAAGATAAGGCCAATATAGAGAGTGGGTCACTTGGTTTTTGTTTTCATCTTGCAATTGGCTTTGTCCTTCGGATGGTTGGGATTCGACCACGTACACACATAACTTGCCACACTAGGCTAACAGAAATATGAGCCAACTAGGGATTTGAAAGTAACATATTAGATAGCAAGTGTTGGGTACTTGTTAGGTTTTGTGATCAAACAAATAAATAAATATCTCGATTGCTATATATATGGACATTCTGCAATAAGTATTTAAGTTAATGATTGATTACATATTTCTAATCTCAATCGTTGGATTGCATCTAAAAGACCACCAACGCATTTAATAAATGTAATTCAACAGTAAAAATTAAAAATATGTAACCAATCTTTAATATAAAATACTTATATGTTTGATAGATGCTTGTACCGCAATTATATTAGACGGGGATTTATTATAGTGATGGAAAATGATATCTTGCTGTAATTTAGAGGTCCCACGCGAGGCAAGTAACCCTAGCTCTGATGTCTTTTTCTATTATTTGAGCAATTGATTGATCAGTAGGGATGCCTAAATGTTTTGCCTTCACCTCCAAAACTCCAAAAATGAGTGGGACCCAGATACAATGCAAAGAGTGTTGTTGTGTTGCTAATAAATAAGCCTTTTTAAGTCTGTGAATTAATCATTGAGGATAAGACGCATATCCTTGTGTGTCTTGTGAAGTTCTTATTATAATAATTTTTTCTTTCATGCAAACTACGAGTCATTTCTCTTTGCAGATAAATTACATTTCAGATACGTGCATCATTTTGTAATTTTACAGTCAGACTGTAATTGATTGTAAGGAAGAATAACTTCTTACTTGTCTTATAGTCGTGCCACCTCATCAGAGGGATGCTGTAATTGTCTTTCTTGGGTAATAAGGTATAGTAATTTTGATAGGGCAGGTAAATAATTTTAAGACCAGTTGACGATTATTTGATGATGATGTTTTCAGAAAACAAAGGCCAAGTTGGCCACTGGGGGACTTCGAAAGCCAGCTGAGATTTTGTATATGCAAAGGATCTGGACGCATATGCCGATTCTTCTTGTTCAGCCCGATCATGATCATGGTCTTAGACTCTTAGATTGATCACAGCCGTTGATTCACAAAAAGTTATGCGTCAAGTGGCACAAACTGGTAGCTAGACAAAATGAAATTGTGGCCCTGCTCGATGCATTTATGTGCACGTGGAACTCTGAACTATTTATACGCATGGCATGAGAGACATTGAAGAAGAATAATGCAATATATACGTTAACTCTACGTGCAAAAGCTTTCAACGATTTTTCTCCACCTCCCCAACATAAGTCTCTAATTTATCATTTTGCTAGTTATTTGGTATAGGCACCAGGAGAATTAAACCTAGGATGGAGTATTATTCTCTCTCAAGAGGTACCCTAAGCTAAGGCTCTCGTGGTCTGCTGAATTATTGTATATTTAGTTCCATTTCTTTATTTATATGTACAGGAAGAGAGATTGAATTCGGGTGAAGAGAACGGACACACTACCTTAACCAACTAACCTAACCCGCCTCATATATATATATATATATTTTAAGACGTAAATTTCTATAGTAAATCGTTGTATTACGTTTCAGCTACTTCTTTTACTAGCCACACCGTGCACCACGTTTTGCCTTGAATAATCTGATGGATCCTAACTTTTATTGCCTCCAACTCCATCCTAACTTTTTATTTCCTTTATGTTACATCAGAATGAATGAGAAAATAATTACCTAGAAAGGGAAGGTCCTACTCTTCACATGTGAGATTCCCATAAGTTGATAAAATAATTGGGCATCTCTAGTCCCTATCTATCTACAAATTTAATAATTCTTCAAGTTTTGACACATAAGGTTAATGTCATAAATATTTGTTAGAGACTGATCATGATGAGAGAATCTTGGAATATAATACTGCTCTAATTTTGGAAATTTATTCTTAATTTATTTGACGACTACGTACTACAAGTGTAGAAAATGTTGATCGTGAAGTATACTAGTAAAAGGGATAAGTACTCATGCGGATCCCACTCTTTTTATTTTTTTTTATGAATTATCATCATATTTTATTGAGACGAAATGAAGATCAGGAGCATTGGACCCTACTTCATTTTCCTTTGGTGTTTAGAGTAGGCTGCCCTAGTTTTGGCTCCTAGTTTATGGGTCATTTGTTGTTGCATACAATTTATTGCAAGTTTTATTTTAAGGAACCTTCCACTCACACCAAAAATATAGGCCGTGAAAACGTACGAATCTGTCATGCCATGCACAAGAGAAGTTTTTATAAGTTTTAGTTAGTGGAATTATTCTCTTTTGATTTCACCAGATTCAAGCTGCATAAAAGTTTGATTATGGGTTTCTGGCCTCTATATTTATTCTAAGTAGGATTGAATCTATGTTTGGTTTGGTTTGGTTCATATAATTCTTTTGAAGAAAAGGGCACAAAAGTAGTAAAGAAGATTGCGTTTTTCACGTTCTAATTTCATAAATAAAAGCTGAGTGGTGGGCAAAAAAACAAGGCAGATCAAATATGAATACCAAGGACCCAAAGTTATTGCTAGGGTGAGAGTAACTGATGGTGACAACAGGGTAAAGGACAAGTTCCTCCAACTTCTAGGAAGATTCCATTTCCCTCGTTTTCTCACTTCTCCCAATTTGCTGCCTAGCCAGACTGCCAAACCCTCTGAATAAAACACCACTCGAATTCTTTTTTATTTTTTTTCTCTTGGGAAAAAGATAGGTACGGCATCTAATCAGTACGGAAAATATTGTATTTGACTACGGATTAAATTAGATTAAATGGTGCCACATACGCTATGTTCTTTTCAATTATTGATGAAATACAGATCACTATTGATGTTGGGTGTTTCTTGTCTCCATTGTTTCCTTTTATCCTAATTAGAATCCAAACTCTGTGGGACCCCAAAACTAGGGTTTTCTTGTTTATATGCTTTTGTTTTTTCAATCATTTTGAATTTCTGTTTTCTTTGTCTCCAGTTAATAATTGTATGACTAACATGGGACGTGCCCCAAATTTGTTGTGGCCACACTTGGGAAAGTTGATGGTGTCAAATTTATACTGGAAAGGGAGACAGATTTCTACAACCATTTGCACCGAGCGAGCCCACGAGATTAATTTATGGTTCTACAATGCTTAGTGGTCACATTTTGGTTTGAACGATGCTTTTCTAAAAAGGAAACCCAGTACAATAATTCTCTACTGTTGCTGTCAAACTTTTTTATTCGAATTTACCCTCATGATGCCTACATGCAAGTTTTTAGCATATAGATTATCCAATTACTAAACAATTCTTCTTTTATTTAAATTACTCATCATTGGATGATAATGAGTCCAAACAAATTGTTTTTTTTTTTAATTTTTTAAATACAAGTGATTGGGGGTGGTTTACGCACAAACATTCTTTTATGGGGATTTTGAACTTCTGTCCACAGAATTTGAAGCCAAAAAGCTCAATCAATTGAGCTATACCATACCGATTACCGACCAAACAAATTGTTAAGTTTAATTGCCCTTTTGTTGGGAACTAATTATTGATGATACCTTTTCGTGATACCTTTATTTGAGTTTCAACTTCTACAGGGCACAGCCGTGCATCACGTTTTGCTTTTAACTAGCAATGTGACAAAAGACATCAATAGTTTCAAAAATACTTATGTGCAGGAGGGTAACGGCATGCATCGATCCATGCTTTTCATTTTGCTCTTTTCATTTCACTTTAAGACATTGACAAAAGATTCTCGAAGAGGCTGTAGATTTTAAAGCTAGATGTGATTTGCAAAAATGAAAACTACATGATCCCAAAATGTAGCTTGTTGTTTGCAGTTAATGAAGACTACATAGTTTGTCACCTGCGTTTTGGCTTCGTATGAGAAGCTTCCACTCGCAAGCAACTCGGGAGAGAGCTCACAGTACACAAGCTATATGTTTTGCATGCACACAGAGGAAAGGGTTGAGGGAAGAAAGCACTCTCGTTCGCAAGCTTTGAGAGTTTTTTCTCTTTTTTTTTTGGTTCAAAAGCTTTGAGATCTTTCACACTAAGTTTTTATTGGATTCTGGTTTCAATATTATTAACGTTCAATTTAATCAATTAACAAGATTAATTATTATCGCGTGAGAAAAGAAAAACGTACGTAAGAGTAAAGTAACAGATAATTTCTTGGATGGATGCAGAAAAAAAAAAGAAGTTGCAAAGTAATCAATAAGGTTAATCAGCTTTAAACAATGAAAGATTGAGATGATATTGATAATTTTGTCATTAGATCTCAGACACCTATTTGCATCTTTCTAATTAAATTGATGTATATAATATGATTGTGATTATGACACTTGACTTACCAAAAGCATGATATCAATGTGAACCTATGCTTGGATTTGGATTACCACCTTTTTTATTTGATCCCTTTCTTTGCATTCATTCACACACAATATCTTAATACAATCTGATGATTCTGATTAGTGTTGGGTCTGACTTAATATTCCTAGAAAGGAATATTTCATTCGTTTATGTATAATTAGTTACTTTCTGAATTCACGTACAAATAATTAGAGACGAGAGACGCCAATGGACGACACCTTTTTATAGAATCGTGTGGGAACAAGTCTAAAAAAGAAAATGAAATCTTGGAGCCTACAAATAAATGATTCTCATTAAATTTATATATATCTATTTTCCTTAGCCATACAAAAGGGGAAATAATTGATCGGATCAAACCCAACAGGACGGTGAGATAATATGAGAGATCTGATGAGAGGGTGTGGTGGTGATTCCGCCGGCCCAGCCAATCAACCATCACCAAATTGAATTATTGTTTATATTTTATATTTATTTTTTGGGGGTATATTAATACCATCAATGATGCATAAGGATACTAAGACCGACTTTCAACTCAATGATTGTGCTCTCATCTTTCTAGTTAAATCATATCGCCTATAGGGCATATGCCCCTTGATACGTTGTGTGTAGGATTTTTTCTTAATAAAACCTAGACAATTAGGATTTATATCTAATTTTGCATTTTTTTTTTTAATACCAGGGATAAGGAGATTTCTCGCATACACACTACCAAAGTGTCATAGGGGTTCGAATATGAGTTCTTAAATCAACAAAGAAACTATATAACAAGTTCTTAAATCTTGAACATTTAAAAGAACAAGTTCTTAATTGAATCCAAATCTTCGTAGCTGGTTAAGAAGAGAGAAGGGAGTTAGGTCGATTAAAAGTAATCGAAAATTCTTGAATTTTAACACAACTAAAAATGGGTTTGTTATTTGTAAACTTTCACTAATTCAATCCAATTGAAAACTTGTCTTAATTCATTCGACCTAAAGATTGTTACATACAAAATTGTAAGGGTCCAGGCATTATCCATATATTATAAAAATGCAAACTCCCATGAATGTATTAATACAGAAAATCTATAACCAGAAAGAGAAAATGATGCTTATTAATTTCATGAGTGACCCTAATTTCACAAACAAAAAGTGATACTTTCTAAGTTGATTATTTCAAAATTTGGGACGCCTTGAATTTTAATTGGACACTGCTTCTCTTCTTATTTGGAAGGAAGTATTCATACTTCCTGTAAAACACACTCTGACATGTATATAAAAATAATTCATAAAAAATACAAAAAGATAAATCTCTACATATATCAAATTGTGATTGACAAAAAAGTAAAGTAAGAGTTCTTATTTCTAGGAAAAGAGGCAAGTATTTTTCATTTTAATTTTTAATAGAAAGGGATGTTTTTAACTTTGATGTGCGACATGCAATTCGGGGATTGTATTTTGGGCTTAAGTTGGCTTGGGATAAAGGTATCTCTAATCTTCTTGTTGGGATGGATGTTGCAGTTGTTGTATCACTTGTTCAATAAATTGGTACATTGAATTGTCACCCTCTTGCTGCGTTCGTTCAAAATTGTTTGTGTTCTTATGAGGCGTATTGGCAACTGTCACTTTGCTCATGTTTACAGAGAAAAGAATTTTGTAGCAGATTGTATGGCTAATTAACTAGAGCTTTAATTTGGATATGGGGGTTTGTTATTTTGGGTGAGGCTCCTGCCTGAGATAGTTCTTTCTTGGCAGATGATTTATTAGGTGTTGCTAGACCTCGTTTAATATGTATTAGTTAGTTGTCGTTTCTTTTTGAGGTTTTATCCTCTTTATCTCATTAAAAAAAAATAGATATGAACCGTAAAGTGTAAAAGTGCAGTTGTTTTTATTTACAAATTCATATGATTTTACAGTGTAACCTTAAAAAAACAAAAAAATAAAAAAACAAAAAAAAAGGTGGTGGTCCTGGAAATATCGGCGGTGATAGGGATTGAACAGTCATGGACCCCATGAACAGTGGGAAAAGCCAGTTCACCACGTTCCCCCTTCCTCAACCCTCTTCATGTGCTAGCTGACACAATTCACAATTGACGTTCTCTTCCTTCTTCTTATTCTTCTTCTTCTTCTTCTTCCGTATATCCTCTTTTATATAATTAATTTCTTCCCTTCAAAACTCACTAAATAAATACGCCCCATTCACTCACTCACTGTATCACTCTCACTAACTCGCTCACCCAAACCCTCCCTCTCTCCCATGGTTGCCCTCTCTTCCTCGCCATCGCCATGCCCTCCCACTTCTCCTTCTCCTTCTCCCTCTCCAGGTTCATCTACTAATTACACCTCCATACATAATTACCTGCTTCATAGCTTAATTAATTTAGTTAATGAATTGCTTACGTGTATATGCATGTACATGCAGATGGACCAGAGCTCTCCGGCGCCAGAGCTCTCGAGCCGACGACACCGACAACAGCCACAACAGCAACAGCAGCAACCTCAACAACATCGAAGACATCATCAACGCCCCAATCTCCAACTCCGTCGAGTGCTACGCCTGCACGCAGGTGGGGGTCCCAGTCTTCCACTCCACCAGCTGCGACGGGGCTCACCAGCCCCAGTGGGAGGCCTCCGCCGGCTCTTCCCTAGTCCCCATCCAATCCCGCTCCGACCTCAAAAAGGGCCTCTCCCGCGGCCGCCCCGCCGGCCCCTTCGGCCATGTCCTCGACCCCCGCAGCAAGCGCGTGCAGAGGTGGAACCGCTCCTTCCTCCTAGCGCGTGGGATGGCGCTGGCAGTCGACCCGCTCTTCTTCTACGCGCTTTCCATCGGCAGGGGAGGGACCCCCTGCCTCTACATGGACGGCGGGCTGGCGGCCATCGTCACGGTGCTGCGCACGTGTGTGGACGCCGTGCACCTCTGCCACCTGTGGCTTCAGTTCCGGCTGGCGTACGTGTCGCGGGAGTCGCTCGTGGTCGGGTGCGGGAAGCTCGTGTGGGACCCACATGCCATCGCCTCCCACTACGTTCGGTCCCTCAAAGGCTTCTGGTTCGACGCCTTCGTTATCCTCCCCGTTCCCCAGGTGAGTGAGTCGCCGGTGCCTCTACCTTTGTCTTTGCCTTTCGTCGTCTTCGAACACTCATGTCTTTTATCTAATTCCCAAATTGCCCTTGAGTCATTGCCCTTGTTTAATTAGAGATCAATTAATCAATGGATAAAATTCAATTTTGGTTTGGTGGTGTTGATAATTTTTGACTTGGGTTCAGAAGTGTTTATATACTCTCGGCACTTCCTTTATGCCCTTTCCTTTCCTGTAAAATAATTTGTTGATCAGAAGTTGCAAGGTTTGTTTTCTTGGTACCAAATTGCAGAGAAATTGAAATATTTTGGCTGAATAGTCTCTCTCTCTCTCTCTGTGTTCTTGCAGGCTGTATTTTGGCTGGTTCTTCCAAAATTGATCAGAGAAGAGAAGATTAAGGTGATAATGACCATTCTTCTCTTAATTTTTTTGTTCCAATTCCTCCCAAAAGTGTACCACAGCATCTGCTTGATGAGAAGAATGCAGAAGGTAACAGGCTACATTTTTGGCACCATTTGGTGGGGTTTTGGCCTCAATCTCATTGCCTACTTCATTGCCTCTCACGTAAGTAAAATGATCAAATTACACACTTCATCTGAAATCTCTATCACTTCTTGATGCTTAATTAAAATTTCTCCTTCTTTTCATGCTTTCAGGTTGCCGGGGGGTGCTGGTATGTGCTCGCGATTCAGCGCGTAGCTTCATGCCTAAGGCAACATTGTGAATTGAGTGCCAACTGCAATCTCTCTTTGTCTTGCTCAGAGGAAGTTTGCTACCAATTTTTGTCACCGCTGGGCACGATGGGAAATCCTTGTGGAGGCAACACAACAGCAAGTGTGGTGAGAAAGCCCCCATTGTGCTTGGATGTCAATGGAACATTCAATTATGGAATCTATCAGTGGGCTCTTCCAGTCATATCTAGCAACTCACTGGCTATTAAGATCCTTTATCCCATCTTTTGGGGTCTAATGACTCTCAGGTTTCTTGTTCAACAAGTAAACTTTTCAATTGGAAGTCTGCTTTGCTTCAAATTCTTGGACAATATATCTAATTGTGTCCCTCTTCTCTGTATCAATTGCAGCACCTTTGGCAATGATCTTGAACCTACAAGTCACTGGCTAGAAGTTATTTTCAGCATATGCATTGTGCTCAGTGGCTTACTTCTCTTCACTTTGTTGATTGGGAACATTCAGGTGACTTGCAACATCCATAATAATGTAACATTTTCTTTTTGGATGCTAAGTATTTTTTAAGGCCAAGTCTGACTATGAGGACTTGAAAATGCTGCAACAAAGGTATTTCTGCATGCGGTTATGGCGAAGAAGAGAAAAATGCAGCTGAGATGCAGAGACATGGAATGGTGGATGAGGCGAAGGCAATTGCCATCCGGTTTGAGACGAAGAGTGCGCCATTATGAAAGGCATAGATGGGTTACAATGGGGGGAGAAGATGAAATGGACTTGATCAAAGACTTGCCTGAAGGGCTCCGAAGGGAAATTAAGCGCCACTTATGCCTAGACCTCATAAAAAAGGTAACAGAAAAGAGCATATTCACATTCACAATTATATAAGATACGCATAGTACATAATTCATAACTTGTACTATTTACTTATATGCAGGTTCCCCTGTTCCACAATTTGGATGATCTTATTCTTGACAACATTTGTGATCGAGTTAGGCCACTGGTCTTCTCTAAAGATGAAAAGGTACCAACTTCATCATCTGCAGAGTGATTTAATTTCTACCCTTTTCAATTTACATTTCAAATCACATCATTAACATCTAAGTAAAACAGATAATTAGAGAAGGAGACCCTGTTCCAAAGATGTTATTTATTGTGCGTGGACACATAAAGCGTAGCCAGAGCCTAAGCAAAGGCATGGTGGGAACCAATGTGCTTGAACCAGGAGGGTTTCTGGGGGATGAGCTGCTCTCCTGGTGCCTTCGCCGACCATTCATAGACCGCCTGCCAGCCTCATCCGCAACGTTTGTTTGCCTTGAATCAACAGAAGCATTTGGCCTCAATGCAGATGATCTGAGATACATCACAGATCACTTCAGATACAAATTTGCCAATGAGAGGCTCAAAAGAACAGCAAGATACTACTCTTCCAATTGGAGAACTTGGGCTGCTGTGAACATCCAATTCGCTTGGCGCCGCTACAGGCTGAGGACTAACAGAGGTCCTGTGATCCCTGTGGTGCAAAATGGAGGCACTGAGCAGAGGCTGTTGCAGTATGCTGCAATGTTCATGTCACTTAAGCCACACGACCACCTTGAATAATTAGCTTTATATAGCTGATACCACATTTAGGCAATAAAATCTTGTTCATGTAGAGGAATAAAATTATTTGGACCACATTTTCAAACCGTGTTCTAGACCATTTACTCTGGTTACACCCCAATTAAAGAATTGGTCTGAAAATGTGGTTCTATGTAGCATTAGTGTATGTAATTAAAATTGTTCTCTAGTAATATCATCTTTAAATGGTAGTGTTTGATATATCATGAATGAAACAAATGACTGTCATCTCTAAACTATAAACAACTTGTTTAAGATTCTTATTATAAGGGCTTATAACTCAAGTAGTTAACAAATTAGTGATGAAGTTGGCTATCCAAAGGAGAAAAACTTAGTAATAATATTATTTTGATATCTTCGGCCAATAATGCTATGTCACGTGAAAGTGTTATCACATATATCATATAGCATTATTGGCCGGAATAGCAAAATAGTGCTATCCCTATTTTATGAAAGTCTTTCTCCTATCGAAGGACCCATCCACATTAATTTTCCGTCCTCTTTTTCCTTCTCCGGTCAGGCTTCACAAGTGTAACAAACTTGATATTTGTATGACATGTTACCATTTTAGCTGAGTAGTACATAAACAAGTACGTGGATGTTGTTTACTGAAGGATAAAGATGTCCTCGTGTCGTAAGCGAATACAGGGTATACATCATTATGTTCTTTAGTTGTTTTGGAGATTGAGGGAAAAAAAATGACACAGCAACTTCCCTCTTTAGTCCCCACAAAAAACTACGGAGTTTCATTGTCGCGGTCATAGCAATTCACCCTTAATTTTCTTTACTTTCCATTTCATTGTGAAATTGCTTCAATTTAATGATATTATTATTATTATTACTTACGAACGAATTGAAATCATATGTGCAAGGAACAAGCACAATGCATTGACCAACTGACCATCTGGTGCGAATATAATGTTAGTAATATACAAAAAATGCATATTTGTATGAAAAAAATGGAAAAATTGTATAGATTTTAAATGAATCATTTAAAATTTTATGGGACACACAATTCCTCCAATTGCAAGTCGTTACTTACTTATGGTCATATACAAATATTTTTCCTCATTTGAGATTTTGTTTTTGTTTTTGTTTTTAAAAAAAAGGATAATCTGCCAAAACAAATGTAAGCTCAACCTTACTAGGTTCAGAAACTAGTAGCCGTTATCGAACCTGAAAAACTAATTTACCAAATCCAGCCAAACAGAGCCTAAGAATTTCAGTTAGGCCAGAAGAGTCCCCAACGCCCAAAATTCCCGCCAATCCCAACGGTCATAATCAAAAGAGCCTCCTTTATGTCCCGATACATACACATGGCCCTAAGTTCTCGCCCAATTTTGCTCCAAATTTCATTTTAGCACAACAATTTTGTTCTACATTTGGGGCTGAGAAACCCAGCCCCCATTTCCACTCCAAATTTAGCTCAACTTTCCAACCCCAATCAGCTTCTCTCTGCCCCTATCTCTCTCTCTTTCTCTTTCTCTACCAACGAAAAATGGAGGTCATCATCGCCTCCCGGCCACCTTGACCCCCACATTTTCTTTTTCCTTTCCCAAAAGCTCATTCTAGGGTTTCTTCCCCCAATCTTTCATTTTGGGGGGTTTTTCATTTTTTGCCCTAGAATTTGCTTCAGCACTTGAAGTCCCTTTAACCCAATTCATCTCAAGCTTCATGTTCAGCTCTGCAGGTACTTATTTTGTGTGTGTGTGTGTTTAAGCAATATTGGTAATTCTTTTGGTGGTTGCTGATAAATGGTGATTCTTTGGTCAGGTAACATAGTACTCACAAGTAAAAATGGGGTTGAAGTTTTCAAGGCAAGTGCCTGGGAAGATGGAAAGCCTGACCATACAACACAAACTGATCAATTGCCTGAGTAAAAGCTTTTACATCCGTAACTTGGTGTCGAAGCAACGGCGGCGAATGCTTGTTGCTGGTTATGATCTTGACATGACCTACATCACGGATCGCATATTGGCAATGTCATTCCCTGCAGAACGAATGCGGGCAATGTATCGTAATCCTCTCTGGCAGGTCAAGTCTGTGCTCGATATGAGACACGCAGATCATTACAAGGTACTGCATTTTTAATACAATAAATGCCCTCTAAATTTGTTTCTGTAGTTTTGGTTCCAGTATATAATTGAGAATTTTTCTTGTTAAATGTTGATCTTTCTGTGTGTGTGGGGTGTTTTCGCAGATCTATAACCTTTGTATCGAAGAAAATTATGATCCATCTCATTTTTATGGTCGCGTGGAGAGGTTTCCTTTTGATGACAATCATGTTCCACCTCTTGACATGATGAAGCTCTTCTGTGAAAATGTGGATTCATGGCTTTCGCACGATCCAAAGAACATTGCTGTTATACACTGCATGGTACAGATATATACTAAGCCAGAACAAATCTAATTTCTTAAGAGGTTTTGTTAACTTTGTTCAAGTGTCATATTTATATGTATTCATAGTTTCAAAATTTAAATGTCCTTAACCTTAGTTGATCTGTTGTTGCTTAATCTTAATCATAATATTTGTGTTTTTTGATCGATATGATTTTGCTGCAGGCAGGTAAAGGTCGAACAGGCTTAATGGTATGTGCCTACCTAGTCTACTGTGGGATCTTAGCAGAGGAAGCTCTTGAATTGTATGCTCAAAGGCGGACCATAAATAATGAAGGAGTAAGTCATATTAGGTATAATACAAACAATTTCTGACAGAATGTTAGTATAACATAATCTGTACGTACAATAATGACAAAATTAGAAAGCATCCCCTTCTCATCTTTAGTGACAGAATTAGAGTCTACGCGTTTCTTCCCATTGAGAATTTAAGTCATTTAACACTCTTGGAAGAGAAGGATGTGCAATTCCTTGCTGCCAATTTACCACTCCGTGATGATCATGTTTACACTAACAAGCACATTGTGGTTCATATCTACTCGAACAGGTCTCAATACCAAGCCAACGCCGTTATGTAGGATACTGGTCACATTGTCTTTCTTTTCATCCTGAAGTTGATGATGGACCTCCCTCTGTGAATTTACCTCCGCCATGTAGCAGAGAACTGCGAAGAATCCGATTTTATGACACAGTTAACATTGACAAAATCTTCTTTGTGGTCTCGGAGTTGCAAGAGGTACGCCATTTTTGCATGTTCTGATTACCTTGAATCTGCATGCTATGGTTTGCTTCAGGTCTTGATCAATGGTTAACAAATTTATCATTTCCTTTAAAGTTCATGAAAATCTAATAACAATTGGATACTTATCAAGTTCTATGACCTCTGACCAAAAAAAAAAAAAAAGATCAAGTTCTATGACCAGTTACAAATCACAATGTACTATAATGTGGTTAGCTAGTCACTACTGTTGAGCCAATCGGTTATAACCTTTTAGTATTGATCAATGAAAATGTCCTTTGAATTGATTCTTAGTCATGTTATCTGTTTTTTCTTTTATGTCTACTGACAAGAAGCTTTTGAACCATTTGTTAACAGATTTCCGGTCAGATTTATCGTCCATCACTAGAAGTTGCTAGGAGTTCCTGCAAACAGATTAAGAAAGGATATCAGAGAACAAGCAGTCCTCGATATTATCTCTCTTTCATTGAAGGTGATGAGGAAGACAAGAAATCAGAACAAGAAGAGCCTCATGTTGTAGTTCAAATGGATACAGAAAGTTCCATCCTATACCAGAAGGCCTGTCTTGAATATTACTTTGATAAGCCTGTACAGGTAAGGCATTGGTTCTTGCAGTTTTCATATATTGTGACATTTAAGAAGGAAACTAAAGAAGAAAACAAACTATTGTGGATGGTTACACTTTGTGGGGAAGGAATTATGAAATAGAATTTCAAGAACAAAACTTATTTGAAAGTTCACTTTTCCAATGATGTTATGTTTGTTTCTAAGTTTGTGAGCCTTTCCATTGTTTAATATACAATCTGAGAATGCATCATATTTGCTTGGAAAGGTAACTGGAGACATACGTGTCATATTTTATCAAAAAATGAATGGAGGGCGTCTCTTCTATGCTTGCTTTAACACAGCTTTCATCAGGAACAGCTTGCTACAGGTCTCAACTTCTTTCTCTTTGCAGCACTTTACTATAGTCCCGCATGTAAAATTAGAAATATGATTTCATCTTGTGTTGGTGTTTTGGATCCCTACAGCTCACTTTGCCGGATTTGGATAAAATGGGGAAGAAAGGAAGATCGATATGTGGCCCTGCCTTCTGCTTGGAGCTGCTATTTGGTCCTGCCAATACTACACAATCATTCTTAAATACATCTGATAATCGTGATTTTCTATAAGTCTCAACACGGGATCGTTTAATAGGGAGAATGACTCTCATTCTGACTCACAAGCATTGATCCACTTGATAAATCCCTGCAGTGTTTCGGAACTGAAACAATAGTCTACATACAAACAAAATCATTGTCCTCCTGCATTCTTGCCATCTAATTTTTCATTGGCAGAAAAAAGCAATAGGAACAAGAAAAAGTTTTGTATCATAGTACTATCCAGAGCATTTTCCAGATGATGATATATATATATATATATATATATATATTAGTTCAGTTTGGCTTTCTTCTTTTCATTCTACTTATAGATTGACTTATGATCAATCAAATCAAGCATTTTATCAACTTATGCTATGCATGTCACAGACAAATGGCCTAAGTAGAAGCATTTTTTCATAGAATTATAACTTGACCATCAGTCTTCACTTCCTTTAGCTGTTGACAGACAAAAGGGCGACGTTTTTAAACCCATGGTGAATCCGGAAGCATCGTCATTGGTCCAACTCCACTCACCATCATAATAGAGTTTCCCAAATGGATCGATTACCATCTTCTCCAGCTTCGTCGCCGTTTTCAGAACACAGATGGAAAGCTCTACCTCGTACCAGTTACCTTGAACCGTGTTGATAGTAACACTTTTCAACTGATCATGCGAAAATCCAGAATCAATGTTCCTTATCTCCGGTTGGTCCTAGTAGAACTGTGGTCCCCACCTTGCCTGCAAAAATTTGTGCATTCAATTTGGTAGAATGAGATGAGAGATTAGTATTGAGAGAATCCCGTAACACCAAAAGAATTGACAACAGATATCATTTGCACCAGACTTGAAACAATTTAGTTACTGATGGTTATCACAAGTTCTGGCAGAAGAGGTGTTGCCTTGAGAAACTTTAGAACCCACACGAGTTCATTGTCTTTGCTACTTTTTTCAGGCCCATGGACAACCAATTCCAGTTGCTTGAGGTTTCTAAATGTTGGTAAGCTTTCTGGTAGTTCCTTTACCTAAAAGGACATGAAAATTAAGGTTTAAAAAGGGATGCAAATATTGTCACACAATATAACTATTTTGGAGCCTTAATAGCAGCTCTCTCATGCATTATCTAAAAACCAATCATCAGTCACCAGATCATCCTCCATGAGCCAATAAAGAGTCTCGAGCTGAGGAAAGGATGCGAATCGGGTCAGTGCATGAGGGAATGCATTTTGTACCATGTGGAGGTTTGATGGAAGATATGTGATGAATATTTCCACTGTATTCAAAGGATGCAAGATTTACTGCAGAAATCTTGATAGTTGCTGGATCATTAAAACAGTTGAGCACTTTTAAATCATTTAAACGAAGTGATGGGCCATCAACAATCAGAGATGAGCCAATGCTGCAGCCAAGTAAGCTCAAGCTTTCAAGGAACAAACAAATAGAGAACATACTTGCCATAAAAACTTCATCCACAGTGACCCTTTCCGGATAAAGAGTTCTTAATTGCATGAATCCGTCAAAATCAGGAGGAGGCCTTAGAACACATCTGCTCAACCTCAAATGCTTTAGAGTTGATGATGTGGCCAATTCTGATCGGAAAAAATAATGTCGTTCATCCTCGAAGTACGAAATAAGTGAAGATCAAGCACTTCAACTCCCCTTAAAATTGCAAAACTAATCCATGCATTAAGGGTGTCAGCTGATTTAGCATCCAAATAGAAAGCCACTTTGAAAGAGTCTTCCTTCTCACCACGGTACATGTTTCACAAAAATGTTAACTTTAGAATTTGGTGTGACATAATTGCTTCCAAAAATGTTTGGAATATTGAATTCGAGGTCTCGTCTTGTTAGTAACTTAGTACGTGATCCAACCAGAGCTGCCTCCACTGGCGGTAGATCATGCTTGTACCGGCTGCTTCTTTTATGGTTAAGAATGAAACTATGAATGAAAGAATGCTTTCAGGAAGTTCATTAATCCAATCCTTGCTCTCAATCTCCGTTACCTACAAGAATATTCAAGAAAAGCTCAGTAAATATTACCCTTGATCATATATCCTAGAAGACATGATTAAGCAGTAAACATAGGTTTTGCACTTCCATTATTAGTAAGATTGACAGAAAGAACTTTGACATGGATCCAAAAACAGATAAAAGCATCAAAAGATTGATTCGGCACGAGTATGTTTTGCCATCTCTTCTTGAACCTTACCTTAGGTAATATTCCACTTTGGTCCATTGGCCTGAGATAGTTGAAATCTTGTGGACGAAAAGATTGAAGTTGCAGAAGATGCAGGTGTAAAAGCAAGGGTTTTAGTCTTTTAGAGAGAGGTTAGGATTTAGGAACACCTCTTCCTTTGGAAAGAAAAACCCTTGCTGCATTACCCTAGAGTGCATGGAGGTTTTGAGTTCTGAATATGTAGAGTCAAATTCAAGAATGTGATTTTGGGTATATCTAAAATTCCAATTAACAGATATTACTCAATTTATCTAAAATTTAAACCACTGGATAGAATGCAAATTAATTTGTTTGTTATAACATTTATTAGCTACAGAAAGCCATAATTATAACACTTACTTAGCTACTGCATTAAGTAACATAGAGAAGCTAAATTCTAACACTCATTTAATTACTGAATCAAGTAAAGCAGAGGATCCAAATTCTAACACTTATTTAGTTCCTAATCATCAAAATCACCATCTTAATTATATTTCGTCCCTGTTGTTAACTTCCACCTCGTTGTCGTCTGCCCACAGGAATACACGTTGACGTATGTATGGATGCACATCAACAGGAACGTTTATCTCCATATACGTCCCATGTGTTTTGAGTGCATCTTTAAATTCCTCGAAGAAATTTGATGAAATCACTTCTTCCAGAACTTGCATTTTGCGCCTCAATGTTTTCCACGGTGGCTAAGTAAGTTTCAGCTAAGACTGATCTAAGGAACTTGGAATCTAATTGGCTTATCATCTCCAAAAGCCTCCCTCGCTTCATTCACTTCCTCTAGTGATAAAATCTCAACATTATGATATTAGCTCTGTTCCATTGTTGGAAATTAAAGAAAAATAATTTATTTCTTCTTCTACTAAGTGTTTGAGAAGAGAAGCTGCTTTGTATTTGCATTTCATGCTTTTATGGTGCAAGGATGGGTCATTGATATGCGATGAAGTTTTATATTTGTCATGAGATTCAAGCCATTGATAACATAAGGCTCATTACATTTGGATGTGTTGACCGTTGGATGACCAGAAATTCGACCACAATTGATTTGGCATGTTGATCTAGAAGCATTGTTCTGCTGTTAGAGTTTGCCTACACAGCAAAAAGCCCAACAACATATTAACAACTGAGATTAAATTTGTAATCAAAACAGTGTTGGATATATATAACTATCAAGGACCTCATGGTTGTCACTTATGGTTAAATATCAAGTGGCTATAAGGTTAAAGCTATGTCTTAAAGTTAGAGCTTACTATTGGGTTTGAGAAGTTGATCTTCAGCATAACTAAAACCAAATTTGTAAAGGACTCACTTGTATAGTTGTTTGGAGCAATTGCTCCTCCCAAAAAGGTTTTGGATTCGAGTCCTAGCATTCGTGTTGTGCGTGTGAGTTTAGTATATTATCATTCCCTCTCAATAGGAAATGTCCTCAAATAAAATAAAAAAACACCTAATTTTGTAACTAAGCAAAATAATGACTCATAAAAGAACCAATATAAAATTGATGATGTGTATTCCACGTCATTCGGGACTCAAATTTGGTATTCTTAACATTACTCATAATAAAATAGAGTTTGATCGAATCCAATAATAATTGGATGTGACTCAATGTAATATATAGTTGCTTATTGTATAAATTAAAAGGTAAATATATACAATAAAATAAGGAAATTACTGAAGTCGGTCGGATCATTATTGAGTATGGTTTGGTTTGAAAGTTGAGTTCAATGATCTGACAGAAAAAAAAATGCAATCCAATTATGAATGGATTCGGATTAGGTTGACCCGCCCCGAATTCAATCCTTTACATAGTGCTACGAAAAAACAACCGGGTCCAGAGGTGAACCGGTGCCGGTTTACCGAGCTATTCCTACTTCTCTCCCAAGTTCACGTTTTGGTCGGACTAAGTTTGTTCTGCCTAAAGTAACTCCTAAGTCGTCCCAAATTGTTCTAAGTCGCAGACCATCAAAACCTCTGTGTTGTTGTTTCACAATGGCCACTGCTCCCATCTGTTTATCTCACTAAAAACTCTAGCTTGTTCTTCCATCATCACAATAAAGCCAAAATCCAGATACCCATCTGTTTGTTTCTCGGGAAAATCCCACAGGGAGAGAGCCCAGATTGGTATATCTTCCATTCTAGAGAAGAAAAAATGGCGACCCCGAAACCCCAGAGGTCCCAGGAGGAGTTGGAGGACATAGTCCTCCGGAAAATCTTTCTCGTATCGCTGACCGATTCCTCCGAATCCGATTCCCGAATCGTTTACTTGGAGATGACTGCAGCAGAGATTCTGAGCGAGGGCAAAGAGATGAGGCTCACTCGGGACCTCATGGAATCGATTCTAGTTGATCGGCTTTCGGGCGATTTTGCCTCTGCTGAACCGCCTTTCCAGTACCTCATCGGGTGCTACAAACGGGCTTATGACGAGGGTAAGAAAATAGCTGCGATGAAAGATAAGAACTTGAGGTCTGAATTGGAATCTGTGGTTAGACAAGCCAAGAAGCTATCGGTTTCGTATTGTAGGATTCATTTGGGGAACCCGGATTCGTTTTCCAACCCGAATAAGTCAAATGCGTCGCCTTTATTGCCCTTGATTTTTTCAGAGGGTGGGGGCTCAGTTGATGGGTTTGGAGGTAGTGGTAGTGGTGGGGGAATCCAGTGCCCACCTGGGTTTTTGGATGAGTTCTTCACGGACCCGGATTTCGATAGCTTGGACCCGATTTTGAAAGGGTTGTATGAGGAACTTAGGGAGATTGTGCTTAAGGTTTCGGCCCTCGGAAACTTCCAGCAGCCATTGAGGGCTCTGTATTTTTTGGTTAAGTTACCAGTTGGTGCAAGGTCTCTTGTCAATCACCCTTGGTGGATTCCCAAAGGGGTATACTTGAATGGGCGAGTTATTGAAAGGACTAGCATTTTAGGTCCTTTCTTCCATGTCAGTGCTCTGCCGGATCATCCAATTTTCAAGAGCCAGCCTGATGTCGGGTGAGCGAATTATTGTGTTTATTGTTTGCATGTTTGTAGATGGTGCTCGTGCTTTTGTGGGGCGATTGCTTGCATTTTGTTGTTGTTGTTGTTATGTTCTTTCCTTGGTTGGTGGTATATTAATATAGGAAAAGAACAGAATCAAAATCTTGTATGCTGTGTTGTTTGCTTTTTTTTAGACTGTAGAAGACTGAGGCTCCCTTCAGTTGAACCTAATGTATCTGTTTGGCTTGTTAAACTTACTTTTTCTCCTTTTAAAGAGAAAAACAAGCAAGTAAGTATAAGAGTCAATTTGCTTGTCTGCCCTCGCCCCTTCTCAAGTTTGGTACTGTGGTTAGTGAATTAATTTGTCTTTGGTTGATTAAAAGAAACTGAACCATTTATGAAATTGGTAGATCTATCATGGACCATCTATGTGCATATTGTTTCCTTTGACATTGCATTCTATACTCTCCTTCTTTTTTAGTTAGTAGTTCGTTTTTTTTCTTCTCTTTATTGTTAAATAGGAAAGGTTTCTTAATGCATTGGTTCTCTATTGAATGATTACACCAGGCAGCAGTGCTTTTCAGAAGCTTCAACTCGGCGACCAGCTGATCTGCTCTCTTCATTCACCACAATTAAGACAGTCATGAATAATTTATATGATGGCCTTGCCGAAGTTCTTCTCTTACTTCTGAAAAATGCAGACACCCGTGAGAATGTTCTTGAGTATCTTGCAGAGGTGATCAATAAAAACTCATCAAGGGCTCATATTCAGGTATTTCCTTTGATCATTTGAGGTGAAAATAATGATGTTGCTTGTGACAAGATTGTTACTATGGCCAGTAAAACTACAAGCCAAACAATTATTTATTTTTTGGTCTTGCCTGAAACCTTTTCCTAGTGATTTATCTTGTCAATTTTTAGTAAGAATTTTTTTGGATTTGTATGTTATAAACATTTAGTCATTTGTAACTATGGTCACAGGTGGATCCTCTTTCATGTGCAAGTTCAGGCATGTTTGTCAATCTCAGTGCTGTCATGCTTCGTCTTTGTGAGCCGTTTTTAGATGCAAACTTAACAAAAAGGGACAAAATTGATCCAAAATATGTATTTTACAGTAACCGTCTGGAGTTAAGGTGAGGACTTCTTGATTAGCGGACATATATTTTCTCTTCTGATCTCTTGTCAAGATTTTGCAAATGCTAACCATTGTTTATGGGCGTATATTAGAGGGTTGACTGCACTACATGCATCATCTGAAGAAGTTACTGAATGGATTAACAAAGATAATATGGGGAATCCTGATGGCTCTAGACACAATGGCGATGGTGAAAATCGCCTTTTACAATCTCAAGAAGCCACCAGTTCCGGAAATAGTGTCAACGTGAACCCAAGCAATGAAAAAGCTAAATATTCATTTATTTGTGAATGCTTCTTCATGACTGCAAGGGTGCTTAATCTGGGTTTGCTGAAAGCATTTTCTGACTTTAAACATTTAGTACAGGTAATTGGGGTGTGATTTATATATTGGCAGACATGCAGTACCACACACGATTAGTAACATCTTATTGCGTGCTATTTCATGATTTAGGCAATTGGTGTACTTCATGAACTTTGTTTTTCTTTACAAATTGTTATATGTAAATGATGGGTGGAAAACTTATATTTTAAAAATACTTAATCCAGGATATTTCAAGGTCTGAAGAGACTCTCTCCACACTCAAAAACATGCAAGGCCAGTCATCTTCTCCACAGTTAGAGATGGATATAGCTCGCCTTGAGAAAGAAATAGAGTTGTATTCACAGGAAAAGCTTTGTTATGAAGCTCAGATACTAAGGGTATGTCCGAACTCTGTGCGCACGTTTGTGTTTGTGTTTGTGTGTGTGTGTGTGTGCATGTGCATATTGTGAGGTCATACACTTTTTTTTGGGGGTAAGTTCTTGTGGGGTTATACTTGGTTTTCCTAACCTTTTAGACTTAACCTTGTCTTTATTTTTGCATGGGTGTTGAGGCATGGAGACCTATTAAGTGCTAATCATATTATAGTTGAATGATGGTTGGGTGTCCATTCTAGTCCTTGGCATTTGCATTATTTTTAAGGAAGCCTGTCTATGGTGGTTCTAGGCTCAGGTTGTTTTTAACGATTCAATGAAAGGATAAAAAATGCTTTCATCAATAAAATGTGTCATATGCACTTTATTCATCTGATGTGTATGTTGGTTATTACTTTTTAGTAGCCTTATTTTGATTTCCATTACAGATCCTTAAATCTGATTCTTGTCTTCAGGATGGTACACTTATACAGAGTGCTCTTTCTTTCTACCGATTGATGGTGGTGTGGCTAGTTCGCTTGGTTGGCGGATTTAAAATGCCTCTGCCCTTAACTTGCCCTACGGAGTTTGCTTCTATGCCAGAGCATTTTGTGGAAGATGCCATGGAATTGCTTATATTTGCTTCCCGGATTCCCAAAGCTTTGGATGGGGTCTTGTTGGTAGGATTGTTACATTTATCCAAAAATATTCCCTTCATGCTTATCTTCATATTTTTTAATTTTCTTTTTTCTGTGCAGGATGATTTTATGAACTTCATTATAATGTTCATGGCAAGTCCAGAATATATCAGGAACCCTTATCTAAGAGCAAAGATGGTTGAGGTCTTGAACTGCTGGATGCCTCGCAGAAGGTGGTTTAATGTCTCCATTTTATTTCACATCCTTTGATTTTGAAATGACTATTAGGCATTTATTTTTTCATTTCCTCTGCAGTGGATCATCTGTTACTTCTACCCTATTTGAAGGGCACCAACTGTCTCTTGAGTATCTTGTGAGGAATCTCTTGAAGCTATACGTCGACATCGAGTTCACTGGTTCTCACACACAGGTGAGTGCTTTTATGTTCATGTGTATGTGATATTGAAGGACATTAATTTAAATTCACTTTGCATTATCATTTATTACCTTGTTGATTGGTGCGTTTGCTTTTCCACTGTGCAGTTCTATGACAAGTTTAACATCCGCCACAATATCGCTGAACTTCTTGAATATCTGTGGCAAGTCCCTAGTCATCAAAATGCTTGGAAACAGGTAGAGTAATTTCATTGAAAGACCTGTTACAAAATTTCTCTGTCACAATTCTAAGTTTTCTATATACTTTCTGCACTCTGCACTAACTTTTATACTGTTCCAGATTGCTAGGGAAGAGGAGAAGGGCGTTTACTTGAATTTCTTAAACTTCTTGATCAATGATAGCATCTATCTTCTGGATGAAAGTCTTAACAAAATTCTTGAACTCAAAGAACTAGAAGCTGAGATGGCAAACACTGTAGAATGGGAACGCAGGCCTGCTCAAGAGAGGCAGGAGAGGACCCGCCTATTCCATTCTCAAGAGAATGTCAGTTTCATCTTCCCTCAGCCCAAACAACAACCACCGTAGTGTTATTTTCATGAATTAAGAGTAGCTAACCAAATGAATACTTGTGTTATAGATTATCCGAATTGATATGAAGTTAGCAAATGAAGATGTGAGTATGCTGGCATTTACTACAGAACAGATTACGGCTCCTTTCCTACTTCCTGAGATGGTATAAACTCTCTCCTGATCTCTCTCACACACATTCCTGCAGAGACATGTTATCACTCTGAAATGATAGTTTGTTACTAAATGAACAAGTAGTTCACGAGGTTTATCTTGTTATTTGGTTTTCTTTCCAGGTTGAAAGGGTGGCCAGCATGCTCAATTACTTTTTGTTGCAATTAGTAGGCCCTCAAAGAAAGTCTCTTAGTTTGAAAGACCCTGAGAAGTATGAATTCCGGCCAAAGCAATTGCTTAAGCAGGTTGGATTAAAATTTGTGAACTTATGTGTTTTGGGCTACCATTTATCAGGCTTGATGAAATAGTAATTGTGCTACCATTTCTAGTAATAGTTGTCCGGTCATCAGCCCATGCGTTTGGTAAAGCTGTTGGTGACACTGACAGAGCTTGTGAAGTGTGAACTTTAATTTTCCACTTATGGCATCAAAATGAAAGATGTAACACTGTTTTGCCTGGTTGATTTTTCGACCCATACATAGCAATATTAATTTGCAATTGCATGGCATTGTTTTGTGTTAATAACTCTGTACTAATTAATTTTGTATGGAACTTGTATATAATAAGCTGTTAGCCTGTTACTACACAGATTGAAGAACACCACTGACCACCTTTTTTGTTTTGAATTTATTTGAAGATTGTATACATATATGTTCATTTGGCGAAGGGTGATACAGAAAATATTTTTCCAGCTGCCATCTCAAAGGATGGTCGGTCGTACAATGAGCAGGTACTTAAGATGAGGCAAAGCTTTACTCAACTTCTGTGCAATTATTATTATTCTGGTTTCTAGTTGTCTTCCAAGAATATCATTATGTTTGAGTGGAAGCAAACTGATGTCATTGGATATTTCTCCAGTTGTTTAGTGCTGCAGCGGATGTCCTAAGGAGAATTGGAGAAGATGGGAGGGTCATACAGGAATTTATCGAGCTTGGTGCCAAAGCCAAAGTTGCTGCTTCTGAGGCCATGGACACTGAAGCTGTTCTCGGGGACATACCAGATGAATTCCTTGATCCAATTCAGGTATGTTTTTTTGTGTTTGTGGGTAGGTAGGTAGGTTGGAACGCGGCTTTGATTATAAATATTTGTATTTCCTTTCTTGCAGTACACTTTAATGAAGGATCCAGTTATCTTGCCTTCTTCAAGAATCACGGTAGACCGACCTGTCATCCAAAGGCATCTTCTTAGTGATAATGTACATCATCAACACTGCTAATTAATCTTGATCTTATGAAATGGATCTCCTATTGCGTGCTAATTTATGTACGTAATGTGATTTGCAGTCAGATCCATTCAACCGCTCCCATCTTACGGCGGACATGCTGATACCAGACAATGAATTGAAGGGAAGAATACAAGAGTTCATTAGGTCCCAAGAATTGAAGAAGCGCGGGGAAGACCTAAGCATGCAGAGCAGCAAGGCAACCATACAGACCACAACTAGCGAAATGCTAATTGATTAGGAGGATATAAGGTTAATATAATAGGGGATGATTAAGATTTATAGCCTTTGGTGGAAAGTAACAGTGGAGGAATTCTCCAATAGGTTATTGTAACTATAATCTATTATAATATATTATTTAGCCCGCTAATGATCCTATATAATGTTCTACTTGTCTTGTAGATAAAACTATGACTTATTCTTGATGCTCCGTTTAGTTTGCATAAAAGATTTGATGGGAAATCATTTTCCATGTTTGGTAATGCTGGGAAAGTAACTAGATAATATCACTTTATTTTCTTTTCCATGTTTGGTTTGCGTAAGAATGAGAATCAAACTTTGTAAGAATGAAAATATCACTTTAAGGGTATGTTTATGTATCAGTAATGGGTATGGGAGGAAAGAGAATGATTTCCATTCCTGACTTTCCCTGTGTTTACTTGCAATCAGGAATGAAAAAATAAGTGGGCCCCACCTCAAAATCCGTAATCACATCCCCTCAAAATTAGGTATCAGATCAACTAGGGGGAGTAGTCGATACGATTCCCATTCCTGTTTTCTCTTATTAACTTCCAAAAATACTCGTATCATTTTACCATAATTTCAAAACACCCCAAACCCTTAAAAAAAATAAAAAAAAACTCACGCCAAGAAATTCCAAGACGCTCCAACTTCTTTTTCACGTTAGCGTTGCAGACACAACCTCCCAGAAGCAACGGCAACACCTTGTGCTATGTAAGTCATTCTATCTATCTATCTTCTTCTTTTTCTTCTATCTTATGTCTTCACATTCATCACAAAATAAAGTACGGTCATGGATAAAGACTTTTGTGGAGATTATATATCTCTTTTTTTGGTAGTATGAAGATTATGCAAGTTATTATTATTTGATTGTTTACTAGTTACATAGGTGAAAGATATATATTTATATTTTTTTCGTTTGAAATTGGCTCTGGACAAAGGTGTTATTAACATTATCATTGAACTGGGCTCTTGCTGTTCATCTTGTTCAGCATATTGATTCCTCGTGTTTACACCGCCTTACTGGTTTGCTGCAGAATTAGTTTGGTCTCCTTAGCCAATTTGAGAATTATATATGTGTTGTGGTAAAAATGTGCAAGACATTTTAGTAATCAAATTAATTTGGATTCTGATTCATGAAAATTAGTAAATAATAACAATGGGAATCAACCCCATTCCTTTGCTAATTCCATATGTTTAGTAAACAGCTTAATGAGAATGATTCTTCCCACCGATTCAGTAGTTCCCTGATTCCTAAATTCTCTGATTCTTTATTTTCTCCATTACTGATATGTAAACATGCCCTAAAAGTTGGTAGCAGATTTGGTTGCAATTTGTTTGCTTTGTTTTCCAAGGTTGGAAATTCTTAGTGCTGCTGCTGCAACGTATTTTTCCCTTTGAAATTATTCATTGAAGAAAAGGAAGGTGGTGGAAATATGTTCTATGCTTGTTAAGCGGCATCAAAACAAAACAAAAGAATGATCATGTTTGGTTTCTTGATAGTGGTTGTAGTAATCACATGACCAGATATAAAAATATCTTTCTTGATAGGGGTTATAATTAATATTAAAATACCAATTATTCACCAAATAAATCATAATTAAAGTAATCAAATAAGAGTAAGATATTACTTAATTTCATAATAGATACTAATTAATTATATTTATTTATCTCAAACAATTTTTTGGACTTTAAAATTATTTTCACTTTCCGAAATTATTTCAAAATATGGTTTCAACTATTTAAAAATGATAGAAAATTATTTTAGTATTCCGAACCCTAAATCCAAGTCTCGAACCAATAACCCTAGCTTTCGAGAGTTATCTCATTTATGGTTTGAGTAAGATGGATGCAAATAATATGTTCAAGAGTTAAAACAAATATATACTCCAAAATAGAATATTTATAGGCGCGCGTCTATATTCTATAAATATAATATTTTAAAAGTCTAGGCGTGCGGCTATTCTCTATAAACAGAATATCTTCAACATATAGCCGCGCGGCTATACCCTTTAAGTAGCTTAATATGTATCTCTTTTTTAATTACTTTGATTAGTAGTTATGTTTTAGTTATTATTTAATTAGTGAATATTAAAGGGAAAAAAAAGAAAAAGAAAAATGGAATTACTATTTATTAAGTAATATAATTCATAAAGTTAATTAAAATATTTAATACTAATTATTCACTAAATAAATAATATTTAAAATATAATTACTAATTTAACTAATTAAATCACGCCAATATATTATTTAATTACTAAAAACAAATTTTTTAAAAATTAATTAACCTAAACATTCCGAAGTTTATAATTATTTTTTTAAAAAGACCTCTCCCGACGAAATTTTGTCGGCAGAGGAGTTTTCGTCAGGAGAAGTCTTATCCGGCAAATCTTTGCCGGCATAGACCTGTCCCGACGACATTTCGTTGGAAGAGGTGTTATGTTTTTTTTAAAATTTAAAATTTAAAAAAAATTTAAAATTAGTTTCTTTACTTTTGTTTTTTGGACAACTTCTTTAATTTAATATATGTAATTAAGTAATATCTTTTCCTTTTTAATTTTAATTTTGCTGTGCAAAAACGAAAAAATAAATTACTTATTTTCGTTTGGGTGTCTTAATTAATTTTCTCCAAAGCCCAAGAGCAGCTATTGTCTTATATATATATATACATATATATATATACATACGTATGTATTTTTCAATAATACATTCATGTTCTATACACGTCTCCTTTTTTTAAAATGCAAACATACAATAGTCGTATTGTACATGTACGTACGTATTTCTAATGCTTAATACACATAGTTTTTACAAAATTTTCATTAAGACACACAAAGTTCACATATTATACAAATAATTCTCACATATTATTGAATAACAATAATATATGTTATATAAATTATATTAAAATATTATATAGTGGCCGATTAATATCTACTTTGGATATGTTGAAACTAGCAAATTAATATCTATAAAGTACAAACTAATGCTTTTTTCTTATTTTTTTAAAATTAAATAGTATAGACCTTTTAAATATAACGTATTTAAATAGTATAGCAGTGCGGCTATACTACGATTTTTTTTTTTAATAGTATAGCCGGACGGCTATACTTATTTCTGACATGTGGCGTCTAATCGCTGGAGGGTTCTCTTTTTTTAAAAACAAAAACAAGTGCAGCCGCACGGCTATACTCTGTGTTTTTTTTATTTTAATTTTAAAAGTAGACTTGTTTTGACACGTGGTGACTAATCTCTGGGGTCCTTTTTTTATATTAAAAAAAATAGTATAGCCGGACGGATATACTCAGTTTTAAAATTGTTTTTAAAAAAA
The DNA here is from genome assembly GCF_002207925.1 of Prunus avium. Next base: position 357,930 of record NW_018921260.1, read on the forward strand.
AGTATAGCCGGATGACTATACTATTTTACACAAAGGCGCCTAGGCGCGTGGCTATACCCTTTAAGTTGCATAATATGTATTTCACTTTTTTAATTACTTTGATTAGTAGTTATGTTTTATTGATTATTTACTTAGTGAATATTAAAGGAAAAAAAGAAAAAGAAAAACTGAATTATTATTTATTAAGTAATATAATTCATGAAGTTAATTAAATTATTTAATACTAATTATTCACTGAATAAATAATAATTAATATATAATTACTAATTTAACTAATTAAATCACACAGATATATTATTTAATTCCTAAAATAAAATTTAAAAAAAATTAATTAACCTAAACATCCTAAGTTTATATATATTTTAAAATACCTCTCCTGACGACATGTCGTCGGTACAGGTAGGCCTCATCATTTGCCCCGCGGGCTCATGGGCCTACGGGGGCCCACCCGGCCCATCGAAAAAAAGCCCGGCCTGGCACGTTATGGGCTTTGAGAGGGCCTGGCCCGCTTGGGCTTGGGTGTTTGAAGCCCGGCCTGGCCCGATTAAGCCCATGAAAGCCCGGCCAGGCCCGGCCGGCCCACAAAAGCCCGGCCCGTTAGGCTCGCATACATATATAATTATGTATAAATAAGGGTTTATGATTAGGATTACATCACTTGAATGACAAATCCCCCTCTTTCATTTTTTTTTGTGTGTGTTACTTGTTTGAAAAATTGTGTTTCTATTGAATTCTACTCATTCCTAGTTTATAATTGGATGATTAGCACATTAATTTGTGTCATTTATTAATAAAACAATTATATCTATATAATAAGACGAACAACATATCATATCACCAAACATAATCATACCACCAAATATAATCATACTTTGCTTTAACACATCACCAAACATTTGCATATTTATTCATACCATCCTTATAAAAAATAAAAAATAAAAATTTATACTTATTATTTTTTAGGCCCATTTCAGCCTGCCCCGATGGGCTTTTTCAAGCTCGGCCTATGAGATGGGCTTGGGCTTCGAATTTTCTAAAAAAGCTCGGCCCGACCCAGCCCGATATTTTCTCTCTCCTCTTTAAAGCCAAGCCCGGCCCGATCCAAGCCCATTAAATTTGGGCGGCCCATTGACGAGCCCTAGGTACAGGTCTATGCCGGAAAATATTTGTCATATTAGACCTCTCCCAATGAAATTTCGTCGGCAGAGGAATGTTTGTCAGGAGAAGTCTAATCTGGCAAATCTTTGCTAGCATAGACCTGTCCCGAAGAAATTTTGTCGGGAGAGGATTTTATGTTTTTTTTATAATTTTTTATGATTTTAAAATTAAAAAAAAATATAAAATTAGTTTCTTTACTTCTGTTTTTTTGGCCAACTTCTTCAATTTAATATATGTAATTATGTAATATCTTATCCGTTTTAATTTTAATTATGTTGTGCAAGAACGAAAAAATTAATTACTTATTTTCGTTTGGATGTCTTAACTCTTAATTAATTTTCTCCAAAGCCCAAGAGCGGCTATTATCATATATATATATATATACGTACGTATGTATTTCTCAATAATACATTCGTGTTGTATACACGTCTCCTGTTTTTTTAAAACCAAACGTACAATAGTCTTATTATACATGTACGTACGTATTTATAATGCTTAATACAAATAGTTTTTACCTAATTTTCATTAAGACACACAAAGTTAACGTATTATACAAATAATTCTCACATATTATTGAATAACAATAATATATGTTATAAAAATTATATTAAAATATTATATAGTGGCCGATTAATATCTACTTTGGATGTGTTGAAACTAGCAAATTAATATCTATAAATTACAAACTAATGCAACTTGGAGGGTCCTTTTTCTTATTTTTTTATTATTAAATAGTATAGACCATTTAAATATAATGTATTTAAATAGTATAGCCGTCCGGCTATACTACGATTTGTTTTTTTGAAAAATAGTATAGCCGGACGGCTATACTTATTTGTGACATGTGGCGTCTAATCGTTGGAGGTTCCTTTTAAAAATAAAAGAGTACAGCCGAACGGCTATACTCTCTGTTTTTTTATTTTTTTTAAAAGTAGACATGTTTTGACACGTGGTGCCTAATCGATGGGGTCCTCTTTTTATATTTAAAACTAGAACAGCCGCACGGCTATATTCAGTTTTGAATTTTTTTAATAAAAAGTATAGCCGCACGGCTATACTATTTTACATGTGGGCCCTTTAAGTAGCATAATATGTATTTCACTCTTTTAATTACTTTGATTAGTACTTATGTTTTAGTGATTATTTACTTAGTGAATATTAAAGGAAAAAAGAAAAAGAAAAATTGAATTACTATTTATTAAGTAATATAATTCATGAAGTTAATTAAAGTATTTAATACTAATTATTCACTAAATAAATAATAATTAAAATATAATTACTAATCAGTCAAAATATTATTTAATTACTAAAATAAAAAATTTTAAAAATTAATTAACCTAAACATCCTAAGTTTATATATATATTTTTAAAAAGACCTCTCAGGATGAACTTTTATCGGCACAGGTTTATGCCGGCAAATATTTACCATGTTAGACCTCTCCCGACGAAGATGGAAGTAAATAATATGTTCAAGAGTTAAAACAAATCTGTACCCATAAAAAAACAAAGATAAAATAATAAAATAATAATAATTCAATAGAGAAATATCCTACTTAAAACAAATTTACTTTCATAATCTCAATCAGTTCCAGTCCTACACTACTTTTAATCTCAACTCACCTATGAAGCACGGATACGGAAATGGCAATACAATACGAAAGGCAATACGAAAAATCTCTAAAAACTAGGATATGATACGGCAATTAAAAATATACATTAATAATTTAATATATAGTTATCAAAATATTTATAACATAAAAATAAGATAAAGATACATTAGAAGAAGAAGAAGTGTTGGAGTTGGAGTATGATCGGGCAAAGTAGACCTACGGCTGGCAAACTCTTCGAATTTTTCAACCCGCAACAATTAAAGCTTATCTCCTCTTTATTTTCCCTCTTAAAACCTCTAAAACGAGTTGTCGGTTCATTAAAGATAGTATCTGTATACTCCGATACGTATCCGACGCGTATAGTAGCATATTGATACTGGATTCGGACCTAAATCGGAGTATCCGTGCTGAATCAAACCAAAAGAAAAATATAGTAACCATCACTGATCACTGCAATTAGAAGAAAAGGAACCCCCACAAATGACATAATGCAGGACATGAGAGTTGCAGAAGAGATGGCGGGCATTGCAACTGCAGCATCATTCTTCTGCTCGTTCTGGACAACAGATTGAGGTGGGCTTGCTAGTTCCAAGACCTTGATGATCTTCTGGCCTCTCTCGAAGTGCCCAGAAACCCCACTAATGAAATAGAACAAACCAGGCCGGTCCAATGTGAACACGGTCACACCATTGTTGGAGAAGAAGATGGGATGAGCAGAACGGCATTTTTCGTACTCGTCCTTGGTCACCACCATCACCGAGTCTTTGTAGTTGAAATCTAAGTCCATGAAAAACAATATCTACAAAAAAAAAAAAAAAAAAAAAAAACCCCCGCCTAGGCGTCCTCCTAGCTCCTGGGCGCCCACCACCTAGGTCGATTTTTTGAAAATGACTATCTAGTAGCTCAGGGCAAGGCATCGAAGAGTTGAAGAATGAGTCCATGAAAAACAACATCTATAAATATATAAAAAAGGACCCGCCTAGCTCCTGGGCGCTCACCACCTCGGCCGATTTTTCAAAAATGACTATCTAGTAGTAGCTCAGGGCAAGACATCGAAGAGTTGAAGATTGAGATTCTGTTGATCTCCAAACTCCAACACAAGAATCTTGTAAAGCTCAACAAAAGCTTGGATATGATATTATTGCGTTAGTTTCACTGGCCCTTTATGTTTGGCTGCAATTTCTCATTGTCACCTAATCTTTCTTCAGTATCATTGATAATGTCTGAGCTCTTCCTATCCTAGTATATGCCGAACTCAGGGGGACTATTGATTTCATTTCTAATGGCAATGGGTGTAGTGATTAGATCCAATGAGAAGAGCAGTGTTTGATTGGGCTAAACGCTTCAATATTTATTCAAGGTGTTGCTAGAGGACTTGTTTATCTCCACCATGATTCCTGTTTGAAGGTAAGTAATATTCTGTTGGATGAGAAGATGAGCCCAAAAATTTCAAATTTTGGATTGGCACGTATCTTTCAAGGGACACAGAATCTAGCAAACACTCAGAAGGTTGTGGGTTGAATCTCGATGATAATGTGCCGAAGGGAAAAAAGTATTTCTCTTATTATGTATTTGACAAAACTGTGATATATGGATATCTCTTCAGATGGTACACTAAAGCTTATGTATTCCGATCGAACATGGTGAGAACTGGAATCTTAACTGGCAGGCACAAAAGAATCCATGTGACCATTGTGGAACATGTGGACCTTTTTGGAGTTTGCAGAACTTCTGAATCTCCAATCTGCAAGTGTTTTTGAAAGGGTTTGTACCTAAGTCACATGAGGAATGGAGCAAAGGAAACAGGACAGCAGGGTGTGTGAGGAAAACAAAATTGTTTTGTGAGAGTAGTACACAAGCAAGTCAGTCACTTGGAGAGGAAAACGAGATGGGTTTTCGAAGATGGTACGGTTGAAACTACCATGAATATATCACGTCTTTGGATGCTGAAGAGTGCATGATACAATGCCTAAATAATTGTTCTTGCTTGGCTTATGCATTTGTTAATAATATAAGGTGTTTGGCCTGGTCCAAAGACCTTATTGATATACAGGAGTTTTCCTCTGATGGAGTAGATCTTTTTATTCTCCTAGACAGTATAGAAATAGGTAAATGATGATAATATTGCTTCCACAGCTTTAAGTATAAATATCTTTTCTTTTCTGTCTCACACTGTTTGCATTACAAATTCATTTTTTCAGATGAAGGAAATCGAACCAAGTTAATTGTCAGCCTGATCACAGGCTCACAGCTATTGGTTTAGTATCTTGGGTGCCATGGTGTTTGTTTTGCACAGATTGCGAGCTAACCTAAAGGGATGCAATTCATTTGTGTAAGCTAACAAAGAAATTTTGAAGGTTTTATCTGACTCAGTATTTGATTGTTATATTTGCCAAATCAGGAAAAGTCAAAGTAACAACAAAGTTCTTTAAATTGACTGATACTACTGAGACTTCAAGAGACACTCTTCAGGAATATATTAGAAACCAAGATCCATCGGAGCTATTCATCTATAATTTTGACAGCATATTAATCGCTACGAACAATTTCAGTATCACAAACAAACTCAGGGAAGGGAGGGGATTTGGTCCAGTTTACAAGGTGAGTTTTTATTTTGCCTTTTCTCTTTCTAAAGGAAAACATTGTATCACAACAGCTACAATTCTATACAACTACAAGATAAGGACATGAATTCAGTGATTGATTTGTACGTAGGATCTACAAGAAGGGAAGGAAATAGCAGTAAAAAGACTATCTAGTAGCTCAGGGCAAGGCATAGAAGAGTTGAAGAATGAGATTCTGTTGATCTCCAAGCTCCAACATAAAAAACTTGCTTTGATCATGGGCTGCTGCGTCAAAGAAGATGAGAAGTTACTGATTTATGAGTTCATGCCAAACAGAAGCTTGGACACTCATTTATTTGGTTAGTTTCACTGGACTTTATCTTTGTAATTTGTCTACTTAACTTAAAGCCACAAATGAGTTCACTTGAACTAAATGTCCAGTGCACAAGGAATCAAAATTATTTTCGATTGATACACAGAATCACAGAATTATTTTCAATACACAAACAGTCAAGCAAGACATCCTGCAGATTTAATGCTCAGAACTGTAAACTGAATTGTATAATACATGAGTACAATTCAGTTCTCTATAAAGTAGAAGAGACAATGTTGAACTAGACCTGAAATCAATTTTGAATCTGATTACACCCCTGTTTCACTATTGTTCATACAAATGTTTCAATATCTTCCATAGCAACGTTTTCATTGTACAATGCATGGGATATATGAATGAAACTATTGGTTATATTTCGAATGTTTGCATTTACAAGATCCAGTGAGGAGACCTGAGCTTAATTGGGGCAGACGCTTCAATATTATTCAGTGTGTTGCTAGAGGGCTTCTTTGTTTCCACCATGATTCCTATTTGAAGGTAATACATAGAGATTTGAAGGTCAGTAACATTCTCTTGGATGAGAACATGAACCCCAAAATTTCAGATTTTGGATTGGCACGTATCGTTTAAGGGACACAGCATCTAGCAAATACTCAGAAGGTTGTGGGAACACTGTAAGCATCATTCCTTTTCCTATTCTTGGAAGAGCATCACAACTCAGATTTCAATGTTCAGCATATTGTCATTCATATCAGTGTAGTAGTGAATTTATATGGAAGCAGAGATAACATGTAGGAAATCTAGCTGTACCATTCATTTTATTTAGAACCCTGCAGTCTTAACTGAAACATTAGTTGCATGCCATTAAGATATAAATTTTGTGGCACTTTTCTAAAGACCAGAAACAAAGAATAAATATTGTCAGTTAAGTACTAATGAATTGCCTTTACATTGGCTATATGTCTCCGGAGTATGCCATAGGCGGGATATTTTCTGAAAAATCAGATGTCTATAGCTTCGGGGGCTTGATATTGGAGATTATTAGCAGCAGGAACAATACCAACTTCTATTACTATGAAAAACATCTAGGTGTCCTAGCTTATGTAAGTTCACACTCTAAATTTTATAGGGGTCGTTTGGTAAAGCGGATTGTCATGGACTTGACTAAATCATGGGACTGTCTTGGATTGGCGTGGCTTGGTCTAAGTTGGATTAAGTACTTACCTACGTTGGGTTTTGAGTCAAACTAAGAAGCTGGATAACGAAAATAGTACTGTCCTGTGTTTGGTTTATGCTCGGACTAGGACTAAATTTTTTAAAATTTTGGTGCATCTTGTAATTCATCAAAGTTATTAAATTTGGATTTATCTCCAATATTTGATCCTTATTGCAACTATGAAAATTGTTTAAGGTCAAAGCAATTTACTGATCAGAACAATGAAGAAGTGAGAATTGAGAAAATTTCGATGATATTATTGGTTTTATGGGCATTAATGTTTTCACTTGGAAGGTTGCCAAGAATCTAGTTGATTTTGTCGATCGATTGAAGGTTCTAGAGAGACACATTTGCATTTTTAGAGGGAGTAAGAAGAAGCCAAGAATAACAAAATATTCTAAATATCTTTTTACTTGGGAAATAAGGTTTCAATTGGGTGCTAACAGATCCATAATTAATATGAAGCATTGGAAGATTCCATTCGGATTTTCCTCAATCAAAGGCCTGAATTCAAGGACGAATTCTTTCCAACCAGGGGAGTCTGATGCAAGAGCATATGGGGTGGATCAAGATAGATATTTACCATTTAAGTAGTTATTTCATGAGATATTGTTATTTTCTTATTTAAGTAGTTTTAAGATATCTTTTATTATTTATGTGTGATTTTATAATTAATTAGTTTACTTTTGGACCAAGTAGCCTTGGTGCCCAAGTCTTGTAAAGCCTATAAATAAGGCTAATGTAATAGTTGAAGGGGAGTTTTGTTGATGATTAAGAAATTTGTGGCATGGATTTGCTACGATATATGTGAGTTTGGACTAGCCCTAGATTTCGGTGCTCATGTGTGTTGTTGGTGACCTGTGTCCGAATCCTGATCCCCATCAACTGAGTAGCTCGCATCGACACTCTAAACTGTTGGAGTCTTGACGGGGAGTACGAGGGAGACAACCCTTTTCATTTCAATTTTCACAGTTGCAAAGATCAAATATTTGAGGTAAATCCAAATTTAATAACTTTGATGAATGACAAGATGCACCAAAATTACTAAATCCATTTATACCTTCAAAGACACGATGAGAATCATTGTGCCCCTCTTCACTTGACTCACACAGTAGAGCACAACTATGAAAAGGGCTATCTCCCTCATACTCCCCATAAAGACTCCCACAGCTTAGAGTGTCGATGTGAGTCACTCGGTTCAGATAAGGGTTCACGCATCCCTCCCTGTCAGAACTCTTACCTATCTGGGTTAGAGCTTCGATGAGAGCGACGTGTTCTGTAAGTTGCCGTAGCATCCTTCTAATTTCCTCCATGTTGTTGTAGTTGTCAACATGACTCCCCATCCAAAAACCTTCCTGAGAAGGTGGATCTAAGGCTAGTGCAAACTCACATATATCGTAGCAAATCCATGCCACAAATAAACCATTTTATTAATCATCAACAAAACTCCCCTAAAACTATTACATTAGCCTTATTTATAAGTCTTACAAGACTTGGGCACCAAGGCTACTTGGTTCAAAAGTAAACTAATTAATTATAAAATCACACATAAATAATAAAAGATTTCCTAACTAAATGACTAACTAACTAAGAAAATAAGAATGTCAAGGAACCACTTAAATAAGAAAATAAGAATATCTCATGAAATAACTAACTAAATGACAAATATTTGTCTTGATCCACCCCTTTGCTCATGCATCAATGCATTTCTCACCCATGCACATTCTATGATCTAATCATTTACAGTATATAACCAAAACCAATCTAGGGACATACAAAGGAAAATTTGAGGACTAACATAGTAGAGAATCAAGAACTTTTGGACCAACCACAAAGAGTGCAATCTTACATATTCATCCTTCTTAATGGACAATCTTTCATATGTACCTAATTTGACAATAAAGTTTAAAGTTGGTTTCGGATTTGGTTACAATTTGTTTGCTTTGTTTTTCAAGGTTGGAAGGTCTTAGTCCTGCTGCTGCTGCTACCTATTTGTCCCTTGACACCATCGATATCAATGATCTGTTTGAAATTTCCCATAGAAATTAGTCACCAGTGCGTTTGGATGAGGAAATTTAAAAGTACAAAGGATTTCATAAATGATGAAATTTTAAATGACGGAAATTAATGTTCTAGAATTTGTAAAGTTTCTTGTTTGGGTGACAGATTTAAAACACAGAATTTAACCTTTATTTGTAAAGTTGTCTTTTTAAAAAACTCAATCTCTTGGGATTTTAGAAATGACGACTTTTAGATAGAATTTAAAGTTGGGATTTATAATCTCCAAATTCCATGTTTTTTCCCACGCGGAATTTCTAAATTTCTATGTTTTTTTTTATCCAAACACGGGAATTGGTTCATGTCAATTTAGAAATTCTAAGTTTTGTCAAAATCCCAAGTTTATTTCCCTCATCCAAACGCACCAAAGAAAAGGAAGGTGGTGGACATATGTTCTATGTTGTTAAGCGGCATCAGAACAAAACAAAAGAATGATCATGTTTGGTTTCTTGATAGTGGTTGTAGTAATCACATGACCGGAGATAAAAATATCTTTCTTGATAGTGGTTATAATTAATATTAAAATACTAATTATTCACTAAATAAATCATAATTAAAGTAATCAAATAAGACTAAGACATTACTCAATTTCATAATAAATACTAATTAATTTTATTTATTTATCTCAAATAATTTTTCCGACTTTAAAATTATTTTCACTTTCCGAAATTATTTCAAAATATGGTTTCAACTATTTAAAAATGATAGAAAATTATTTTAGTATTCCAAACCCTAAATCCAAGTCTCGAACCAATAACCCTAGCTTCCGAGAGTTATCTCAGTTATGTTTTGTACTAAGATGGATGCAAATAATATGTTCAAGAGTTAAAACAAATATGTACCCAAAAAAAAGATAAAATAATAAAATAATAATAATTCAATAGAGAAATTTCATACTTGAAACAAATTTATTTTCATAATCTCAATCAGTTCCAGTCCTACACTCCTTTTAATTTCAACTCACCTATGAAGCGGATACGGATACGACAATATAATACGAAAGGCAATACGGAAAACCTCTAAACCCAACAACAATTAAAGCTTATCTCCTCTTTATTTTCCCTCTTAAAACCTCTAAAACGAGTTGTCCGTTCATCAAAGACTGTATCAGTTGACTCCGATACGTATCCGACGCGTATAGTAGCATATCGATACAGGATTCGGACCTAAATCGGAGTATCCGTGCTGAAACAAACCAAAAGAAAAATATAGTAACCATCACTGATCACTGCAATTAGAAGAAAAGGAACCCCCACAAATGACATAATGCAGGACATGAGAGTTGCAGAAGAGATGGCGGCCATTGGAACTGCAGCATCATTCTTCTGCTCGTTCTGGACAACAGATTGAGGTGGGCTTGCTGGTTCCAAGACCTTGATGATAATCTTCTGGCCTCTCTCGCAGTGCCCAGAAACCCCACTAATGAAATAGAACAAACCAGGCCGGTCAAATGTGAACACGGTCACACCATTGTTGGAGAAGAAGATAGGATGAGCAGAATGACATTTTTTGTACTCGTCCTTGGTCACCACCATCACCGAGTTTTTGGTAGTTAAAATCTAAGTCCATGAAAAAAAATATCTATAAACAATAAATAAATAAATAAAAGAGTCCCGCCTAGGCTACCGCCTAGCTCCTGGGCGCCCACCGCCTAGGTCGATTTTTCGAAAATGACTATCTAGTAGCTCAGGGCAAGGCATCAAAGAGTTGAAGAATGAGATTCTGTTGATCTCCTAACTCCAACACAAGAATCTTGTAAAGCTCAACAAAAGCTTGGATATGATATTATTGGGTTAGTTTCACTGGCCCTTTATGTTTGGCCGCAATTTCTCATTGTCACCTAATCTTTCTTCAGTATCATTGATAATGTCTGAGCTCTTCCTATCCTAGTATGCCGAACTCAGGGGGACTATTGATTTCATTTCTAATGGCAATGGGTGTATTGATTTGATCCAATGAGATGAGCAGTGTTTGATTGGGCTAAACGCTTCAATACTATTCAAGGTGTTGCTAGAGGACTTGTTTATCTCCACCATGATTCCTGTTTGAAGGTAAGTAATATTCTGTTGGATGAGAAGATGAGCCCAAAAATTTCAAATTTTGGATTGGCACGTATCTTTCAAGGGACACAGAATCTAGCAAACACTCAGAAGGTTGTGGGTTGAATCTCGATGATAATGTGCAGCAGATCGAAAAAGCATAACAGGCCTTGCCTTTTCTCATGTTCTTCTTAATGTGCTTGTATTGTCAGGCTCTGAGTCCCAGGTATGAATGTGCGAGTCTATATCTGTGCATGTCACTGTGCCTTTAAGGCTATAAGCAATGAAGTAGTGACTAACAGAAGTAACTTATCACAAGTAGCCAAGCCAAAACGGATCAATGTAGTATTCAGATAGTTTATTTATAGTTCAACTTCATAGAAAAGGAAACTGATTCCCTGGTTGCATTTGACGATTCACATTGAAATCATTTCATTTATCCGTAAGTGGAGCCTAATGACTGGGGTCCCCTTTTTTTATGTATAAAAATAGTACAGCCGCACGGCTATACTCAGATTTATAATTTTTTTTAAAACGTATAGCCGCACGGCTATACTATTTTACGAACCCTTTAAATAGCATAATATGTATTTCTCTTTTTTTACTACTTTGATTAGTAATTATGTTTTAGTTATTATTTACTTTAGTGAATATTAAAGGAAAAAAAGACGAAGAAAAATTGAATTACTATTTATTAAGTAATATAACTCATGAAGTTAATTAAAATATTTAATACTAATTATTCACTAAATAAATAATAATTAAAATATAATTACTAATTTAACTAATTAAACCAGTCAAATATATTATTTAATTTCCAAAAATAAAATTTTTAAAAATTAATTAACCTAAACATCCTAATTTTATATTTAATTTTTTTTAAAAGACCTCTCCCGACGAAATTTTGTCGGCACAAGTCTATTAGACCTCTCCCGACGAAATTTCATCGGTATAGGTTATTTTGAAGGGAGAAACCTAATCCGTCAAATATTTGCCGGCATAGACCTATGCCGACGAAATTTCGTCGGGAGAAGTGTTTATGTTATTTTTTTAAAATTTTTATAAAAATAAATATAAAATTAGTTTCTTTAAAATATAGTCTTATATATACATATGTATGTACGTATTTTTCAATAATACATTCGTATTCTATACACTTCTACTATTTTTTTAAAAAGCAAACGTACAATAGTCGTATTGTACATGTACATACGTATTTCTAATGCTTAATACACTTATTTTAATTCTCACAAAGTTCACGTATTATACAAATAATTCTCACATATCATTAAATACGAATAATATATGTTATAAAAATTATACTAAAATATTATATAGTGACTTATTAATATCTACTTTGGATATGTTGAAACTAGCAAATTAATATGTATAAAGTACAAGCTAATGAAACTTGGAGGGTCCTCTTTTCTTTTTTTAATTTATATATTAAATAGTATAGATAGACCTTTTAGAATAGTATAGCCGTGCGGCAATTCTACGATTTTTTTTCTTCCAAAAATAGTATAGTGACACATGGCGTCTAATCGCCGGAGGGCCCTTTTTATAAAAAAATTTAAAGAAAAAAATATAAAAAAAATTAGTACAGCCGGTCGGCTATACTCTGTGTTTTTAATTTTTTTTAAAAAGTAGAATTGTCTTGACACGTGGCGCCAAATGACTGGGTCCCCTTTTTTGTGTATACAAATAGTACAGCCGCACGGCTTTACTCAGTTTTATAATTTTTTTTAGGCTTATTCGCAGCAATGGTCCCTCAACTATACCCGTAGTTACACTTTGGTCCACCAATTCAATTATTAGTTGCGGGGGTCACTCAACTAGGTGCTATGTTGCAACAATAGTCCTTCCGTCAAACTCTGTTAAATTTTCTGTCAAAAGTGAGGGTAAATTCGGAAATTCATCCACAACCCCTCCCTTTCTCTCTCTGAGCGAACTTAAAATGTGCAGCCCATTTTTGTAGAACAAAAGAAACCCTCTGCACATCCCTATCCCCAGCAAACAATAACCTCATGAATATTCATGGTCCCAACCTTTTAAATTGAAACAGTAACCTCCACATAACCACCATTAATCCCGATTCCAACCACCCTCTTTCTCTCAGTGACTCACTCTCTCACTCGTGAAATACAAGTAAAAACACAGAGCAAGCAAACCCCAACTCGGAAGCTCTAACTCACTGAGTCAGGCATGGCGGTGGATGAAGGACTACTGGTGCATTCCCTCATCGGATTTGGCGCGCGCAAACCAATCGCAATCCTTGTTGTTGCTGATCTCACACTACACAACACAACTCGAAAAGCACAACAACAATAATAATGGACAACAACAGCACCACCACCTTAAAAAATGAAAAATAATAAAAATAATACAGACTCAGCTGATCGATTTCATCGCTGTGTCCACCAACAACATTACAGGACAGATGCTTCGAATCAGTCTCCTCAGATTTCTCTCTCTTCCTTCTCGCTCCTCTTATTCTTCTTCTTCCCTTTTCTTCAGTCCCATTTTTGCCCATTCCCATTCCCAAATCATGGCCACCTCTGCTTACACGACGTCGTCTGACTCCGCCTCCTCTACGAAGCTCCTCTTCCGCCAGCTCTTCGAGAAGGAGTCCTCCACGTACACTTACTTGCTCGCCGACGTCTCTCACCCCGACAAACCCGCTCTGGTTAGCTAGCCTTTAAATATTTTGAATAAAAATTAAAACTTTATAATTATAATTAGGATTTTGATTTTGATGAATTTTAATTTGCAGTTGATTGACCCGGTGGACAAGATGGTGGATAGGGATATCTCCCTTGTCAAAAAGTTGGGTTTGAAGCTAATTTATGCCATGAACTTGGAGGAAGGGGAGGGTTGTGGAGGAAGGGGAGGGTTGTGAATGAAATTCCGAATTTATCCTCACTTTTGACAGAAAATTTAACAGATTTGACGGAAGGACTACAGGTGCAACATAGCACCTAGTTGAGTGACCCCCGCAACTAATAATTGAATTGGTCGACCAAAGTGTAAATACGGGTACAGTTGAGGGACCATTGCTGCGAATAACCCTTTTTTTTTAAAAGAGTACAGCCGCACGGCTATACGATTTTACGAACCCTTTAAAAAGCACAATATGTATTTCTCTTTTTTAATTACTTCAATTAGTAATTGTGTTTTAGTTATTATTTACTTTAGTGAATATTAAAGGAAAAAAAGACGAAGAAAAATTGAATTACTATTTATTAAGTAATATAATTCATGAAGTTAATTAAAATCTTTAATACTAATTATTCACTAAATAAATAATAATTAAAATGTAATTACTAATTTAACTAATTAAATCAGTCAAATATATTATTTAATTTCCAAATATAAAATTTTCAAAAATTAATTAACCTAAACATCCTAATTTTTTATTTAATTTTTTTTAAAAGACCTCTCCCGACGAAATTTCGTCGGCATAGGTTATTTTGTCGGGAGAAACCTAATCCGTCAAATATTTGCCGGCATAAACCTATGCCAACGAAATTTCGTCGGGAGAAGTGTTTATGTTATTTTTTTAAAGTTTTTATAAAAATAAATATAAAATTAGTTTCTTCCAAATATAGTCTTGTATATACATATGTATGTACGTATTTTTCAATAATACATTCGTATTCTATACACTTCTACTATTTTTTAAAAAGCAAACGTACAATAGTCGTATTGTACATGTACATACGTATTTCTAATGCTTATTACAAATATTTTAATTCTCACAAAGTTCACGTAATATACAAATAATTCTCACATATCATTAAATACGAATAATATATGTTATAAAAATTATACTAAGATATTATATAGTGACTTATTAATATCTACTTTGGATATGTTGAAACTAGCAAATTAATATCTATAAAGTACAAGCTAATGAAACTTGGAGGGTCCTCTTTTCTTTTTTTAATTCATATATTAAATAGTATAGATAGACCTTTTAGAATAGTATAGCCGTGCGGCAATACTACGATTTTTTTTTCTTCCAAAAAAAGTATAGTGACACATGGCGTCTAATCGCCGGAGGGTCCTTTTTATAAAAAAATTTAAATAAAAAAATAAAAAAAATTAGTACAGCCGGACGGCTATACTCTGTGTTTTTAATTTTTTTAAAAAAAGTAGAATTGTCTTGACACGTGGCGCCTAATGACTGGGGTCCTCTTTTTTTGTGTATACAAATAGTACAGCCGCAC
>NW_018921261.1:1589-76957 GCF_002207925.1 Prunus avium
TTATGTAAATTCTTTTCTTTAGTTTTTCAAGTTTGATTAGTTTCCAAGTTTCAATTATGGTTTTTGTTCTTATTCATTATGCTTATAAGTTAATATGCTAGTTTGAATGATTGATCACCATTTAGGCTTGCATGTTAGCTATCTTGGTTTGAATTAAGAGTAGACACCATGCTTTAATTCGAATTGAACTATGAATAGGACGAGTATGTATGGACATTCGACAACAAGGATTAAATACATACTTGATTGTTTAAAATATGCTTCTATGCTTAATGGATTCCTAATGCTTAATTTAGGTTAGACAACAGATGATCAAATTAGGGAATTAGGAATACAAGGTAGGACCAGACACCATGGCTTAATCACACTTTAGCTAGAATCAATCCGTTAATCTAATTGAACTTGGGAACTTATCTGCTTGAGTTAGTTATTTCTTTCTTCCTTGTTTTATTTATTTCATTTCTTTTTCATTTCTGTTTTGTGTAGGGAAAATGAATTGGATCATTCAATCACCAATCCTCGTGGGATCGACCTCGCACTTACATATGCTAAACTACCAACGGCTCGTGCACTTGCGAGTATCACAAGTTGAGGATGCAACTGAATCCATTTTGGTGCAGCTGTATCTACACAACAATAGCATGCCCCAGTGCTCCCTTTTAACCATTGGAAATAGGTTGGTTCCAGCACCTCTCTTTACCTATTGGAAATAAAGGAAAACCCTCACCCTCTATAAATTGGGAGGCATTTGCTGGGCAAAATCAACCTCTCTTGGTTGCTACAAGCTTCTCAGCAACCATGAGAACTCATCTTCCTTCCTCCTTTCAGCTGCTGCAAGCATTCCAACGCCCATTCCAGCCATCAACCTTCATCCTTTGGTTGCTACAGCATCCCAGTAGTCATCGACCAACATCTCTTGGTTGCTCAAGCACCCCAGCAACCATCAAACCACATTCCTTCCTCCCTTCGGCTGCTGCAAGCATTCCAGCGGCCATCCTAGCCATTCCTCAACCATCACAACCATGTTTCCTACTTTCTCACCCTTGAAATCCATCATCTTCTCTATAAAGCCTCACCAAGCATAACTCCAAGCTTTTCCTTTCTCCTCATACCCTTCCAAGCTGTAAACATCATAGCCTTCAAGCCTCAAGCTTTTCCTTCCATCCTCCCACCTCTAGAACTCATAAATCTCTCTAGAATCATAGTCACAAACACCATAGCCTTCAAAGTCTTAAGCTTTTCTTTCCTCAGCCATGCTCTTTGAAACCCCATTTATTTGACTACTATAAACATCCCAATAACCATCACAACCAAACAACCAAACCACCATAGCCATAGCTTCAAACAATAAGTTCTCAACACCCAAACTCAAGCATATCAAACACCAAGCCAAGCACAAGCATTCTCATTTGCTAAACTTGTGGATCTTTAGCTCCCACACTCCAAGCTCTCATGCCAAGTTCACACAATCTCATATCAACATTAGCAAGTCATCTTCAACTCTTGGTCAAGTTGCCGGAAACAGCAGCAAGTCATCTTCAACTCTTCGTCAAGCTGCCGGAAAAATCAGCACCAAACACGCAACCGCTGGAAGAAGAATAGAATACTCCCATGGGACTTGCTTCTCCCTCGGGATGCTTTGGGCCTAGTCCTCACCAACTCAGAAAAAGGAGCAATGAAGGCTTGATCTACCACTCTATGGCGGTCCGAGAATCAACAAGCCCGGACGAGCCTTTCGATCGAAAAAGACCCCAATAGTAGGAAAATCAAATTTTGAGTACAAAGTTGATACAAAAAAACTTTAGGTATTAAAATCTAAATTTCGGTAAACTTGTGGGTATTAAAGTGAGATTTACCGAAAAAAGTAACCAAACACTATGTTATCTAGTTAATCCTCAAGAGCTGACTAAGTTGCCATTGCAAGGGGAAAAAAAGATTGCAAAATGCGCATCTAGAAAAATATAATTGTAAAAAATAAAAATTTAAGTAATGCGTATAATAAAGAGGCGCAAGGAGGTGCAGGTGCACCTTTCCTCGTCGGAAAATGCGTTGGAGATCAAGAATTTGTCCCTTTGTTTGTGCCCACCAAGCATTTGATTAAAAGCCTCAAAGATGATGTTTTGTTGCTGCTATGTGAGACCTTGAATATTTACCTTAGATTGTTGAGCTCGATCTCACGATCATGTAGGAGAAAACGGTTCGTCAATTGGACCTCCACAACCAAAGTTATAGATTTTAGAAGATTTTGAAATTTTTTCAATTAAGTTGTAGAGACCAGTCAAAGAAGAAGATGACTTTGTAGTTAGAATGCCATGCTTCTCAACTTGCATTCCTTTTTAATATGGTACACTATCAAGATGTCATGTGTCAAATTCTAACTAGACTGTAAAAACTGAGTTTTATATATATTTGAAAAGAGATATTACAACCTATTTATATACAAGGTATAGGATGGTAGACCTATTAGTTACAACATAATGGAAATACATTGATAGCCTAATAATATCATAACAGCAGTAGACAATGAATAGACAATGAATTGCTAGCATTCATTGGCCCTTTACTAGTCATAACTATGATAACTGCCTAACATTCCCCCGCAAACTAGACACCGAAGAGGTGACAAGTTTGGAAACAAGACGTTCAAAACGGTCAGCTAGTAACCCTTTTGTGAAGACATCTGCAAGCTGAAGTTGGGATGGAATGAACTGAACTTTGTGACTGCCAGATTGTTGATGAAAGCCTTTGGCAACAAGGCGTGCCTTATAGCGTTCAATTGTGCCATCAGAGCGCCGCTTTACTCTAAAGACCCATTTGCAACCAACCATATTGAGCGAAGGAGATGACGGCACCAAGGACCAGGTGCCCTGCTGAAGGAGTGCATGATACTCATCAACCATGGCCGGTTTCCATTCGGGATGGCGAGAAGCTTTCGTGTAACATGTGGGTTCAACGTCTATGGTAACCAAAACAGTGAAAGCCTGTTGAATAGGGTACTTTATTGAAAAATTGGCATGATATTTAGGATTTGGCTTGAGAATTTCATATTTGGATCGGGTGTGAACAGGACTGGTACGCCCACTTGGTGGTGGAGGAGCGACGACAGGAACTTCAGCAAGGGAAGGCGACAAACTTGATGTTGATGATGATGATGATGATATGGCTGGTGTTGGAGAAGAGAGTAGGAGGGCAGGCTGTACCGGTGGTGAGACTGGAGCCAAATTGGGCGTGAATTCCTTAAGATAGATGGGAGAGCTGGGATCGACAAGAATATATGTAGAGGAAATGGACCTGAATGTGGGCTGAGCTGAAGCTTGTGGTGTGACAGCAGCAGTGGGCTGAGCCTGTGGACTAGGGAGGAAGCCCACGGGGACTATAGCAAAGTTTGTGAGTTTAACAGGCTGAGGAACAATAGCATAATAGAGTTGGTCTTCATGAAAAATGACATGGTGGGAGATGTAGAGCCGACCTGTGGGAGGATGGAGGAAACAGTAACCATGATGTCGATCGCTGTAACCAACAAAAACACATTGAAGAGAACGAGGTTGTAATTTGTTAGTGACATAATATCCAAGATATGGGTAACAAATACATCCAAAAACAAGAAGGAATGCATAATCCGGGGAATGGCCAAATAAGATATGATAGGGTGAAGTCCTTTTAAGGATAGGGGTTGGAAGCCGGTTAATCAAAGAAACTGCCGTACAAAAGGCTTCGACCCATAGGGTGTGAGGCATGTGAGCAGTATGTAAGAGAATGCATCCCATATCGGCAATATGACGATGCTCGCGCTCTGCTAACCCATTCTGTTGGGGTGTATGAGGACAAGAAAAACAATGCACAATTCCATGAGTAGCACAAAACTGTTTAAATTGCAGGTTATCATATTCCTTTCCCCCATCGCTTTAGAATTGTTTGATAGACAAAGAAATTGATTTTTAACATATTGTACAAAAGTAGAAAAATGACCAAAAACTTCTGATTTAAGACGCATAGGGAAAATCCATGAATAATGAGTGTAGTCATTTGTAAATAAGACATAATAGCAATATCCAGAAACAGAGACAACAGGAGACATCCACACATCCGAATGGATTAAAGCAAATGGCTCAGTAGAACAATGTGCAGAGACGAAAAAGAAAGTTTTATAGATTTAGCTAATGCACAATGGCTACAAGGGGAATGTGATAAACGAGAAAGAGAATCTAATAAGGACCTAGAAACAAGTGTGCTAAGAACTTTATTGGAGGGATGACCAAGACGACGATGCCACAGAGAGGACGAGGCGACGACAGAAGAAAAAGCTTGCTTGGACCCAGACAAAAGAGTTGGAAAGATAGGGTAAATACCATCTTTACATAGGCCCTAAAAGAGAACAACACCACGTTGTAAGTCACGAATTTGGTATCCCCAAGGAAAGAAAGTAATACTAACATTAAAATCACGAATAAATTGAGCAACAGATAAAAGATTTTTGCGAAGGGAAGGAACATGGAGAACATCAGAGAGACGAAAGACAAAAGTACTCGAAGAAAATGAAAGGTTACCGGAATGAGTGATGGGGAGGGTGTCACCATTACCAAAAACAACCTGATCTGAAGCTGCGTACGGAGTGCCATAATGGAACGTTTGCGCATCATAGGTCATGTGATTGGTGGCACCGGAGTCCAAATACCAATTAGGGTCGGAAAAGGACGTAACATGCATGCCGGCAAAAAGACGAGGATGAGGACACTTGGCTTGAACATGACCAAATTGTAGGCAATTTCCAGCATTGAAGTGACTGGCGAGAGGGTGGAGGACCCAAAAGACCTTGAGAGGAGGATGAGGGACGCGGAGCACGGTGAAAAGGTTGGCCAGAGCCAGAGAAATGATGAACTTAAGGCCGACCGAAGGGTCGAGCGGATTGGTCACTTGGGCGCAGGTGGCGAGGGCTACGGGGGGAGCGAGCAGCAACAAAAGCCACAAGATAAGCCACAGGAGTCATCTGAGTGGCTAAGGCCTGTTGCCTTTCAAAAGCAATGAGGCAAGTTCGTAGGTCCGAGAAGGAGGGAAGCGGTGGGAAGTTCAGAATAGCCGTCACTAATATTTGGTAGTCAAGACCCAGACCATGGAGCACATACGTAACCAAGTCGAAGTTGGAGACAGGTTCCCGGATCGCAGCGAGTTCATCAGCCAAACTTTTGGCCTGAGAAAGGTATTCATAGATGGATTTGGAACCTTTGGTGAGAGAGAAGAGTCGAAATTTCAGCTGAGCAGAATTGGCAAGAGATTGCTGCGAGAAATTCTGTTGGAGACAGTCCCAAATGGCCTGCGAGGTGGAGAACCCAATGACTTGTTAAAGAACACTCTCAGATAGCGTATTACGAAGAATACTAATGAGGCTTTGGTTGGTTTGAAACCAAAAGGCATAGGCAGGATTGGGCAGGGGTGGAGTAGAAGAATTATACTTATCAGAAGGAGGCAAAGTAGGAGAGGGGCAAAGATGAGATCCATCAACAAAACGCCAAAGATTCTGGCCTAGTAAGAAAGGTTTCACCTGGCTTTCCCATAAGAGATAGTTGGTATTAGAAAGTTTGATAGAGACAAGGTGAGAGATATTGGGAATGGAGATAGTGGGAACATCGCTGGAAGCCATGGAGAGGAAAAAAAAAAGGTTTAGTTTCTTGATACCATGTAGAAACTGAGTTTTCTATATATTTGAAAAGAGATATTACAACCTATTTATATACAAGGTATAAGATGGTAGACCTATCAGTTACAACATAACGGAAATACATTGATAGCCTAATAATATCATAACAACAGTAGACAATGAATAGACAACCCTTTACTAGTCATAACTATGATAACTGCCTAACATAGACCAACTTTAAAAATTCATTAAAAATTCAAATGTGCTCTGAAAAATTCACTGAAAAATACCCCAAACTCATAATCACATGTACTTTTATCTTGTGACCTCCAAATTACATATACTTTGGATTGGATTAATTGGTATTGATTTTGGTTAGATTAATGGATGATTTCATATGAATTTTAATAGACTAACTGTGTAATTGACATGCATTTTATTCATATTTGATATGAATTTTGATAAATAATTGTGTAACATGAATTTTGTGCATATTAATTGATATACAAAATAGACTATAGTCAATTAGTCTTATTTATTTTAATTACGAATAACATTAGTATTGTTTAAATTATTAATTTTTTTTATTAATTTTACCTTTAGTGTTTTAACCTTGCTCATTCTCTCAAAAATTCTTGGTCACTGAACGTAGTATTGTTTAAATTATTAATTTTTTATTAATTTTTTTTTATTAATTTTACCTTTTAGTCTTTTAACATTGCTCATTCTCTCAAAAATTCTTCGTCACTGAAGGCTTGTGATGGAAAGAAGACTTCCGCACGCAAGTATAATGATTTGTATTTATGATTATTCTAAAGCAACCATGCATGCACCGCAGCCAAACACCTTACGCTATGGTATATATATAGGCATATATGTTTTTTCAGTGCTCTCAAATTATATTCCTGTAATTTAAACCAGTCCTCCTTATCCCCCCCCCAAAAAAATATAAAAAAGAATAACACCCAGGTGATTTGGAAACGGGCCAAGGTTCTCACCTACTTCTCAATTTCGTGGACCAGACAAATGGTCAAAACGCAGGTGTCGGGTTTCAAGTAGAACCGACCGTATCTAATCACTCCCCAGCTTCTAGATTCCTAGCTTTTTTTTATTTATTATTTTGTACGTTTGATCAGGATTCGAAGCCGTTTTAAACAACAGCCCCCTCACAAATCATTTGAGAGCTCGAGACAACAAGCACCTCTCACATTTTGTCTTGGTGTACGGAAATTTACACGGAAAAATATTTGTCAAATTACAATCTCTGTAATGATGTCGTGTATCCGCCGGGTATGGGCCGGCGCCGGAGCTCCGGACCGACCTATTAGGATCCGGGAACATCCGCGAGCTTGGGAGATCCCGCGTCTCCCCCGCAGATTCCGCGGGAATCAACGGCCAGAAATCGTCCTCCGGACTACACCGTCTAAGCATTTGCGGCCGGTGGTGTGGGCGGTGGAAGCGGCGGGACCAGGAGGAGCGTGGGATCGATTGGACGGGGGAGATGGAACGGAGAGCTCGAAGGCGGGGCCGTGCTCGTACGCGGTGGGGGAGTATCGGACGGTGGAGCAGGAAGGAGAGAGGAGTCAGGATCGGAGGGTGGACGTGGCGGTTGCAGCGGCGGTTACGGTGGTTCTGGGTGTAGGCAATCGGGTGCTCTATAAGCTGGCCTTGGTTCCTCTCAAGCACTACCCTTTCTTTCTCGCTCAGCTCGCCACTTTCGGGTACTTCCACCAACACCGCCTCTCTATCTAACTGATTATTTTATTATTTTTATGAGTTTGTCTTCATTTTTGCTACTTAGAAATTAGTTTTAAATTCCGATTGGCGTTTTGGTGACTCAGCCATTGGTCATCCGAGATTTGCTGGTTTCGAGGCTAATTAGTTGACCGTTTAGCAACAATAATACGAACCCAACAATCTTCTTTTCGCACCCAACACCAAAGTTTGGCGCCTTCAACTTCCTAATTTGCCCCCATATTAAATTACATGAGAAAAAGGAAACCAGCCAACTTCCAGCGTCGGGGGAAGGAGTCGCCGGAGTTGACTGAGGGGATGGGGTTAGGTTACAAAAAATTTCCTACACTTTAAATTTAAATAATAACAATGCTCGTCTTAAAGAAGATATGAGTTAGACCAGTTGATTAGGACACCTAGTGAGCCCGCCTTGTAACTAAATTCAGATATTCCGCCTCAAATAATTGTCTCGCTATTATGTTGAGCGACACCGTTTCGTCTCATACAAGGCCCATCCCTGGTCTCATTTTCTACCCGGGGCCCAGAACACCACTATACGGTACCCGACCCAATGAACCATCCCGTCACAGCACCCAACACCCCACCGGCGGAAACCAATAATGTCTTGGATTGAGACAGACCAAAATGAATAAAGAAAAATAATATAAATTTTCGGTACGAAAAAACTTTAGGAAAACTTTTAACGTGGATGGTGTAGAAATAATAATCTGGGCCGTTCGTAATTCGGAGGCCTGGATGAAAGGTTTTGGTCGGAGAATCACGTCAGATAAACTTGGTGGGTTTTTTTTACAATTATTTTTACTTGTCCACTTGTGATTTGAGTGATGTGACTTCCTTGTTGGATCCAAATTGGACTTGTCCATCTCTCCTTTTTCATGTTTTACACACTACAAATTCTCCTCTTTCTGTCTTTTACTTGCACACCCCAATTGTCACATCGCTCGATTGTGTTTACGTGTTACACTTGACTAGTGTCAATTGCGCTTGACTTATAAATAGGGAGAGCAAACGTGAATTGGGTTAGTCGACCAAAATAGTTCACTCAAGTTTGATGCTTCTTTCTACAAACTAGAGTAATTTAGAATATCATTTTGTTCAAAAAAATAAAATAAATAGGGATTGACATTTCCATTATTAGATCACATTTGTTTAGAAAATATATAATTTCAGCAAGAATTATACAAATTTATGATTTTTTTTGTTTTTATTTTTTCCTGGTAATGAAATTTATGCTTTTTTACTTTTTGAGTATTTTGCTATTTGTGCTAGCTGTGGACATTGCACGATCCACTATAAGATGCATAGTCCCTGCACTATGATAATTAGCAAGCAGCTCGATATTTGATGGACCATCATCACTATACTTGTGTAATGATAGCTACATTGCCTCACATTATTGCATTTATAATTCCAAACAATAAGAGATTCATCATGAGAGTAGCGAGGAAATCGAACTTGAGATCTCTTTTAACATCTCGAGAGATAAGCAGCACTAAACCAATAGCTAGTTGGTAGAAGATCGCTATTCGTGTTTTGTCTTTTAGCTTTTTTCCTTCATAAATGGAACTTAAGTATAACGCATGACGTAGATGTAGCGTCTAAAAGCAAGTACATTTTTGGTTTTATCATGACACCCATAAGCATTAGATGCCAAAACATAAAATTTTAAAACTTTATGAGCCCAAATTCAAAAGACTATTTTGTTTCATTGTTTGAACCCCTATTCTCATCGCTCTCTGGTAAATTCTAAGTTCTAAACTGTTTGGAATTATTAATTTTTTCTATTTATTTTCTTTATTTGGAACTTAGAGAAATGAATTTTTTTTTTTTTGACAAGTTGATATTCTAAACTACTGTATTGTAATATATGGAAAGTGATCGAACTCGAGTGCAAGAGGACAATTTGCATAACTCACAGCTGCCTTTTAGACAAATGAATTTGGTCTTTCTTTCTTTTTCTATTTTAAAACTAAAAGGGCGGATAAAGGAGTAGACGCTGCGAAAGTGAACATGTAGGGGTGGGCCTAACTTGAATCCAAACCACGGATCTTGTTTACACCTAGATTCTCACAAGGGAGAGATGTTATCATTACCTGCCCTTCTTTTTTGGTTAGATTTGATTCTATGATTTTTGAGTGTCATGTGGGTGCACGAGGAGCTGCCCACTGTCCTTTTCGTTTCTTTGTGCTTTTCAGTTTTGTGGTCGGCAAAAAAAACAAAAAAAAGTTTAGGATATCTAACACCAGTCATAATTTCATTTTCGAAATAAATTTTCAACATTCTGTTTTTGGTTTCTTTTTCTCAAAAAAAAAGAAAAAAGAATTTGTTGATTCCTTCAAGTCATATACCGGGCACTTTGTGTGTTATTAAATTTGTGTATAATATCTATCTAGCTAGTGGAAAAAGTCTTTTACTTAAAGACTAGTGGTCTCAGGTTTGAACTCCCATAATACCCTTGTAGTGTATGTGTTAGAAACCCCCGTTTCTTTGTAGTTTACACTATCATTTGTATTAAAAAAAATTGTGTATAATATGTCCTTTACATAAATATTTTGATTTTTTTTTGGGTATAAAATACTTTTAATTTTTTTTTTATAATCAAATGTTGTACATACATACACGTATGTACGCATTCTCCATGTTTAATACACACATTTTTTTTATAAATTTTTGAATTTGTTAGAATGATATAAATAACAATAATACTATAACTACAATAGAAATATTACATTTTCAAATATTTTTAATGTTTCTTAATTTTAATTGCACAAAATTTGTGCCATTTATCTTTTGGAATCAAAGAAAGTTAACTTTCAAATTCGACATAGATAGTTTTTTATGACATGTTTACTTGGAATGGGGAAAGTTATATTTGGAAGAGAAGAAATTAGTATATGATCAACTACTCCCCCTATTCATGTTTTTCATGTATTGGATTTAATATAGAACCTACATAATTTTTGATTCCTTATGTGTTAGTAAATGCATGAGAAGTCATGAATTGTATTGATTTTCATAACCATATATAAGTAAACGCAGGAGAGGTCATTAGATAGTTCTTTAGAAATAGAATCATCTACTTGTGAATCTCTCATAGAGATTAGGTCACTAACCACTTTTTGGACTGCTGGTCAAAACCAATCACGCCATATCTAATTTTTCATCTTTGAAAATATAATTTTGTTTAATAATAAGGAAAATGTACATAAGAAAATGGAAAGATAAGTAAAATTCGTAATTGCATTGTCACAAACATGAATAATTTTTTTTTTATACAAACAAATAATATATAAATTAGAAGTAGATGGAGCACATTTCTTGTATGGGTTAAATGCCTATCATTGTAAACCTATAAATAGATGTTTAGAGAAGAAATTTATTTATTTCTACTTCTTGAGCATCTATTTATAGGCATTGATTAATTGAAAATTAGAAGTATATAGATGGAGCACATTTCTTGCCACTTTACTTCTTTATCTGTTTCCTTCTCTTTCGAGTTTTTGTTTTATTAATGGCATTGATTAAAGGAAGGTGTACAAGAAACCCTCCAAGGCTCCAATACCATGGACTAACTTCAGTCGCTGCCTTTTAATTTTGTTTCTCAGATATGTAATTGTATATTTCTCAGTCTTGTATCTCCGGTACCGTGCTGGTATTGTCACAGATGAGATGCTTTCCATGCCAAAAGCTCCATTTCTTGCTGTTGGCCTCTTGGAAGCTCTTGGTGCTGCTACTGGAATGGCAGCTGGAGGTAACGTTTTTAATATTACCTAATGCATTTCAATTTTGCTTTCTTTCAACGCTTATAATCTTGGGATTTTTTTCATTTCTAAATGACCATCAGGAACTTCTCTGAGTTATATGTGGGTACATAATTAAAACGTCTCCAACAATCATTTTCTGTACTAGTTCTAGTGCACTCCTCATTTTGAACACCATGTAACCCCAAACCTGTTAATTGCTGAATATTGGCCCTTCTTATGCAAGCTTTGTAGACTCTTCATGAGTTCTGTTTTATGTTTTTGGTTTCAGTATTATAAACAGGTTTACATGTTTTTAATTCTGTGGATGCCATGCCTAATTTCTGCTAGATTAATCTTTTTTTATGGTTACAGAAATAGCTGATTTATACTGAGGATTTTAGTCTGTTATACTTAAAGCTTCATACGCAAATATCATTCCTCACTTTATTTTCTTTTCCTTTAATCAGCAATTCTTTCTGGAGCATCAATTCCAGTTTTGTCTCAGGTAATCCGGTTTCAGTGCATGCTTTCGAATACAACTGTTTGTTGTTATATGTGAAATTCTGTTCTGGTGCTCTAGTTATACTGTGTTTCCTGAAACGAGTGTATCTCTGAATTTCTTAAGCTAGCACAATGTGGTTTGAACAAATGAGGTGATTATCCAACTAGATGATGCCATGCTTTATAGAAAATTTGAAAGAAAAAAAAAGATAAATAAATGCAGCTGTAGATGTTTAAATACCGCATTTTTTTTAGATCAATTAATTGGAGTTGATGCATTCCTTACAATCAGAATATATCATTATATCTATATACAATACAACCTATTAATAATAGAGTGAGCTTCAATGGAGGGATCACAATTAGATGTCTTAATGGCTTCAAAATTGTATACTTTTTTCTAAGGATGATCTATGAATGAAGACTTGAAAAATAGACAGTTTGGATTGTTGAAATACAGTGCAGAGTGGGCCCCACTAGGGATCCTAAACTTATTTGGGAGCTCTGTCGATAGAAGGGGACTCTTTGTACCAAATCTCTATAGATATTTCCAATAAATGACGTGGCTTGATGCCAGTACAAGAATACTGAAAGTTGGATGTTTAAAATATTCCTGTACTTATTCTGCAGACGTTTCTTGTTTGGCAAATTCTCCTGTCAATTATTTTCCTTGGAAGGAGATATAAGGTCAATCAACTTTTGGGGTGCTGTTTTGTAGCCATTGGTGTAATCATAACTGTAGCGAGGTAAGCCATATACTTAAACGTCTTTTTATTTATACTTATGACCTTAAGATGATGCTTGTCTCTAAACTATATTCATTTAGTTTTTTCTGTGTCAACCTGAACAATTTGTTCCTCTAAGAATTGTGAAATTTGAGTGACATAGGTTGACTGAGAGAGAAAAAACATTGAAACAGTGTTATCAAAGTGCAGCTTCCCCATGGATGCTGATTTTGGTCGTAGTGATCTCACGGTGTAGTTTACATTCTAAAAGACTAGTTCAGACGTGCTGAGAATTCAAAACTCGTTAAGACTGTTGAGTACACTGGTATGAAGGCAAGCCATTGCGTAGATTCTGTTGTTGATTGGGTTCAGGAATTTTCCCTTCTGAAAAACTAGTCAAACCCTGTTAAGAGTTCAAAACTTGTTAGGGCTGTTAACGTCCGTTAGTTACGCTGCTGTGAGTGTAGGCGCCATTGCATAGTTTCTGTTGCTCAGTTACTGTTTGGGTTCAAGCATCTTACACTGCAAAAAAGAAAACGAAAATATGTTAACGAAGTTGAAACAGACAGACAGACAGACACGCATGTACTATAGGTGGATTTTCAATTGTGGGATGTCGGGATGTCCCAGATCACTACACGATGTTAATTGCATTGGTCACACAATGAAATCAACATGATCAGTGCTGCATTGAGGGGCCTTGGGCATCACTGGTGATTATTAGATCCTTTCCGAAAGGTTGACAGTTGATATTAAATACCTTTTCCAATTATAGCCAAATGTTCACCTTGGTAATTCATGGGAAACTTGGAAGCAATCCTTGATAGCTTTTGGACTGGAAGAAAATCCTAGTAACCACAACAACAAAGTTATGAACTTTCTCCCTCCTATGTTTTTATGGCCACATAAGTAGTTGATGGTCTCACTAAGTAACGGCCAAACTTTATATTTTAGAAAAATAACCAGTCTATCATGATTTACTTCATGAGATGATATTTTTACTTTTTTTCTCTGAAAAAACCAGTCAGCTAGAATTTGGGTTCCTCTTTGGTATGTGCATTATGATTGTCAATGTTAGCATGTCAAGGACTTACCATTTTCTCTCTCTGAAGTGGATCTAGTGCTGGACATTCATTAAAAGAAGCTGGTATATTTTGGAGTCTTCTCATGATAGTTTCATTTTTGTTCCAAGCAGCTGATACAGTGCTGAAGGTTGTAAAATTTCTAATGGTTATGTAACTTTTCTACTTTTTGACGTTGTATTACATTCTCTGTAACAGGAAACTTTTTATCATTTTGTAGGAAGTAATTTTTCTGGATGCTCGTCAGCAATTAAAGGTACAACCGGCTATACACAGTTTTCGTCAGTATGTTCCTAGATCAGTTGTAAGCTTGTAACTTCTGCTTTCTGAAGGATTGGGAAGCAACAAGTAAGATAAAGGATATAACTTAGATGAATAAGATTACCACTGAAACCAAGACTAAAAATCAATGACATAATTTGGAATTTTAAGATGTTTTACATGCTTGTAGGGAATAGGGATAGATATTGAATGAAAATATTATTTTTTTCTCCTTCTTTGAGATTAAAAAGCAGCTCAACAAAAAATTATATATGCACAATGAAATTGTATTAAATTTGTGATTTTTTTTGGGGGTTATTTTTAATCTAAGAATTTTTGTTACATCCAACCTGTTACAGGGAAGTTCGGTGGACCTATTTGTTGTAAATTCCTTTGGGTCTGCTTTTCAAGTAAGTATCAAGCAACGAGTTGAAATTCAGATTGTTGGGTGTTTCAAAGTTGTGTTGTGTTCATCTTTTTATGTTGTCTTCCATTATCAAATTTAAGTGAAAGCCAAATATTGTTGTCTATATGAATTGCAGGCAATATTTATATGCCTTCTCTTACCTTTTTTGTCCAAATTATGGGGTATTCCATTTGGTCAACTGCCAAACTATCTCAAAGACGGTGCAGCTTGCTTTCTAAATGTGGGTACCTTATCAAATGGTAAGATATATCTCTGACCTTCTCTTCTACAGTTAATTTGAATTCATTTAAATACTAGTTAGTGGTATTTTCTTTACAAGCCTTTGAATTTATTTGTTATACTAAATCTCATATCAGCTTATCCTGCATTCTTTATTCAGATTTAAAATTTGTTGATGTGCAAATTTGAAATGAAATGCATGTATATGTCAATGTGCAACTCAACAAAGAGCGAGCTACTGAAAAAACCAACTGGTAACCAAGGTGGTGTCCGATCGGTCACCACTAGGGAGCAGTATTGATGATCGTAGGAACCCTAATTATGAGTGAGTGTGAGGAAAACACTTGAGTGGTTGTAACTGTTTCTCCTTCTTTGACAGTGAGAATCTTATAGAAACCCTGGGATAGCTCATATTGAGTGAGCCTTGTAAGTTCTTGTGTTGTTTGTGTGATTGGTTTACTTTTTTTGTTTCTCGATCGCGTTAAACTTGTTCTCTCCAGTAGATTAAGGGCCTGATTTCCTAACATGAGTAGGTTACAACCCAAAATAATAAAGTCTTCAAGTAGTTTACATCCCGAAATAATGTAGAGGATAGTAAGGCTGTAACAAGAGTGGGGTTTGGCCCCTTATAGTAATCTTTACACTGCAATTTAAGTGCATAATTTGATTACATTCAACTTTGGCTTGCCACAGGATGCGATGGTGCCCCCTTACTTCCTTTGCTGTTTGTTGTTGTCAACATGGGTTTTAACATATCATTGCTGCATCTTCTCAAGATATCTTCTGCGGTGGTATCTTCCCTCGCATCAACATTTTCAGGTATGTCAATTTTACTGAAGTAACTTATATATGAAAAAGCTGCGAAATAAAAATAAACAAAAAAATAGTAAAAAGAATTTAAAGTGAAAATTCCATGCGAAAGGTATTGCAGCAAGCAACTATCACAGCTGGTGCATGAAAAATGGGAATCTGAAATTTTGGCTTGGTTTGTGTGGTTGGTTTTCCACGAAGCTGAAAGATGGGTCAGTCGTAAATGGTTGATGCTCAGCATGCATTGTGCATTTGGGTTGTTGAGCCTTAAAGATACTGAACTCATAAAAGGCAGACCTCTCTAGCCCTTTGGCATATATATTAAACAAATACTTCTAGAATGAAGGGAAGGATTTTTGAAAAGTTGGAGGGTTATTAGCTTTTATTTGGAGTTCAGATTTCCCGTTAGGTAAAATCATGAGCAAATAGCAACAAAATCCTTAATGAAAACATTGCAAAGTTTAATATATTTACCTCTTGTAATTTGTTCAGTGAATTAATCAAATTTGTATGTTGGCATCGTGCAGTGCCAATATCTGTATACGTCTTCACATTGCCGCTACCGTACCTAGGTGTTGCAGCCTCGTTGCCGACAGGCTTTGTTTCTGGAACCATTATTCTTGTAATTGGCTTGCTCATCTATGCCTGGACACCTTCAGTCTATCCAACTAGTGCCTCCCCATCACCTCCTAATGTATGATCATTGATATCAGCATATTGCGGCTTAAGCCGAATTGCAGGACATCGGTCTCTTCATGGTCATGGCAGATTACAGGAAGACAGAGAAGGTTGTAATCCTTGTTCACGAAACATGTCCATTCATGATCCTTCATTCACAAGCAATAGAAAAGAAGGAATAAGCCTTCACATTAAAAAAGGAAAAGGAAAAAAAATAAAAAAAAAGAGAGAGGAGAGGGAGAACAAGAAAGCCGAAGGCAGTTATTATTAATTGTGATTTTTTTTGGTGCAAGGAAAAGTGTATGATTTATTCATGACTCTGAGGATGCAATTGCAAAGCAAAGTTAAACTAGAATCTCGACTTGGGAGGAGATAGATTGTGGTGGCAACAAGAAAAATGAGTGCCATAAACACTGGCATCGGGGGAAGGCAGAATGTTGTGATATCAATTGCTGGATAGAGACTGGAGTAATTTCATAGGAAGTTGGGAATTTTTTTTGTTTTGTAAGTCTTTACTGTAATGTGTCTTTGTTTTTGTTTTCTTGTTTGTTGATGTACGGAATGTTGGGATCCTACGGGGATATTCTTTCTAGGGTAATTTTCGATTTACTACGGTAAAGTTTACTGACTTTTAGAGTTCGATACATCAAATTTTTTTCATCTCAGTCGCACATACAAAGTTGATTTTCTTACAACTTTCATACATGTCATCAATCTTTCTGTTAGAGTGCTGCTATTTCCACCCTCCAATCTTATCCCCACCCACCTTATCTTCCCACCCACCATGTAAATTTGAAAAACACAATCCTATTTTCACACCCACCATTATTCCTAAAATACCCATTAATTATTAATTCAAGCAAATTCTCCTTACTTTCATTTAAAGCATGCTTCAAACCTTCAACCCCTGTCAATCAAAACGCGTGGGATTCTTTGTAAAGTATTATTAAAAATTTTAAAAAAATAAAGAAAATCGCTCTCAATGTTCATCGTCTCTCCACCGAACGAAAACAATAACGGAGAGAAATGACATAATTAGAAAGAAGACGAAGAGCAAACTGAGCAAATGGAACAGAAAGCCTGTGCCCTTGGGTTCAAAAACTGAGGAGAAATATGATGGAATTGGATTGGACCCAACTGGAAATTTTGAAGCTTTATTGGAATTTTGATTTGGGTTTGGTTGGGATGAGGGAGAGAGGGAGGGGTTGGGGTTTGACAAGGATGAAGGAGAATATGCGTTTTTTTTAATCTAAAGTCCTTAAAAGTCATTTTACAAATGGATAAATTTGTTTTTAAATTTTGAAGATAAGGTGGGTGGGGAAATAGGACAGGTGGGTGGAAATAGCAGCACTCTTTCTGTTAATAAGTTTGTTAAGTGCTGCGTGGCAACAAATGTGCCATACATTATTAAATAAATAAATATTATTTAGTTAATTAAATAAAGGTTTATTTACTATAGCGCCCCCTGAAACTTTGGTCAAATCTCACTTTGCCCCCTGAAAGTTAAAATGACTCACTTTGCACCCTTGACCAAGGTTTGGTGTCCCATATTGCCCCCCGCCGTCAACTCCATCCAAAAATCCGTTAAGTTCGAAGACGTGGCAAGGGCATATTTGTAATTTTATACACATGGATTATTTACACACCAATTTAAGTGGATGACCTAGCAAAGTGGAAGCCACCTCACATAAACCAAAAACATGATAAGATATTCTTAGTATATTTTAATTCTTAATTTCTAAAAATAATTAAAATACAATCTTGCAGCAACCCACCATCCCATATGAGCTGGGCCAGATGTCCTCCTAGAACTAAAAATAAATACAATCCCAACAAAAAAATACAAATGAAAATATAGAAAAACAAAATTATTGGAAATAAAATTTTAAAAAGATAAGAACAAAAACAAAAACAAGAGTCATCATCTTCTCCACAGCACCACCACCACTCCCAGCCCACATCACCACTTTATCTCTCCAGAAAACCCATCCTAGATCTCCACTTAGCGAACCCAGATCTTCCACCTAGCCCGCGCACCACGGTGAGCAGATTTGGCTCCCTACTCTGCGAGCCACTACGCAAGGGAGAGACATAGAGGGAAAGAGAAACATATATAGAGAGGGTTTGGGTCGTGGGGGGCTAGGTGTGCGAGAGAGAGAGAGAGAGGGACACACAGAGGTAAAGAGAAGCATATATAGAGAGGGTTTGGGTCTTGGGGGCTAGGTCTGCGAGAGAGAGAGAGAGAGAGAGAGAGAGAGGGCAGGGGAGCTTCGGGGTTGGGTCGCGGGTATGGATGGGTGGTGCCTTATGCCGGTATGAAGCTCCACCATCCATCGCCCGAAGCTCGCTAATGAAATCTCGGAAAAAACACAGTCATGGCCCAAGTTATTTCAATGTCACGATGTTTGTGCCTAATAAATCACGGCCGTGAACTGGCCGAAGGAGCCCCATTTCTTGGCCCTGGCACTTGCTCGTAAAACTGAAACGCAGTGTTTCAACAAGGTACTTTGCCTTCCTAAAGACAAAAGAGAAATGCTAAGGCATGATCATCTCGGCCTCGAGTGCAGGCCGAGGCCGAGGCTGAGCAAAATCACGGCCATAAATATTAAAGTCAGATCATCACGTGATAGCAGGGACCCATGCTTCATTTAATGAAGTAGCGCCTGTTTAATGCAGCAAACCTACTGGCCACAAATAAGCATTTAATGCATGAGGGAAGGTGGGAAGTGACTGAAGTTAGGTTTTGGCGACAGACGACAGAGTGATTAGACGTAGACATTCTCACAAGAATTCTTGCAGCTTGAGAGATTAGGTCACCAGCTATCAGAGCAATAAATGCGTCTCCACGGCCAGCGGCGTAGAAACCACGAGTAGGGCGGCGGCCGAGATTCACCAGGATTTATGGGGTCACACCACCATGCTTCACGATCCCAAATGTCGATTGGACACCCACTTGCGCTAATCAGACTCCACTATGCGTAAATTCAGCCTCGATTACTCATCCAGGAACTCTTCCTATAAATACAAGGCTCGAGCTACATTTAAAGGGTTCAAACACCAAACAAAAGCCTCCCACGGAGCAACTTATATTTTCCTGTAATGCACTTTCAATATTTTACTTGCTTTCCTAGGAGTAGTGATAGTTTGTAAGGAAGATTCATTTATCAATATATCATACGACCCTTGATTTTCAAGGCGCCGGAGCACCATCTCTGTTGTTCGTTCCCTCACCCCATATATCATACGACCGTCGCTCCCTGAGCAGCACGCCGGAGCACCGCCCAAAACCCACCACCAACACCATCACTTAACGGCCTTGTAGTTCAGGCCGTGAACTTAATAGCCGAGTTCAAACAGGCGCACCACTTATCCATCCTACACTCATCAACATCTCGACGCACGGTAGACCGTGCTGGCACGCCCGCGCACAACCGCACCGCACCCAAAAGCAGGAAACCGCGTGTCAACGCACATCCCCTCGGTCCGGAACTCCAGGCCGTGAGATTTGCGCGGCAGACACACGATCAATATGCATTACCATTTGGATAGAAATTACAAAAGAACATAAGTTACTTTCAACAAAATCAAAGATTTCACGTACTACATTTGGAAAGTGAGTGGGTGGGTATGGAGGCGGCTGGGGAGAGTGGAGGCAATGTCTCAAAGTTTTTACTCTTTGGCCACAGTTATTTAGGTGGATTTAGGGTTTGCTTTTTTTTTTCCTTTCAATTTTATGTTATTTTATTGTTTTGTTTAATTAATTTCTATTTTTTTAAAAAGTATTTAAATGTAAAAGTTTTTTTATTAACATTTTGTTCATAGTGGAGTGGGCTCCACTTTGCCACGTTGCCCACTCAGATTGGTGGTAAATTATCAATGTGTAAGAAATTACAAATATACCCTTGCCCCGTCATCAAACTTAACTGACTTTTGGATGGAGTTGACGGTGAGGGGCAACGTGGGACACCAAACCTTGGTCAAGGGTGCAAAGTGGGTCATTTTAACTTTCAAAGGGCAAAGTGAGATTTGACCAAAGTTTCAGGGGGCACTACAGTAAATAAGCCTTAAATAAATAAATAAACTTAAAATTAAAAATCCCTCTCTCTCTCTCTCTCTCTCTCTCCCACCTTTAGGGTGGCAAAAATCCCCGCGGGAGCGGGTCCCCGTCAAGTCCCCGACCCTAACGGGGGGAGATTTGGAGGCCAAACCGGTATCAGGAACGGGGATCCCCGAACTTGAAAAATCCTCGACTGGTATGGGGAGGGCATGGTATTGGCGTCCCCATCCCCGAACCCGATTTGAAAATATATATGTTTATATTTAAATAAATAAATAAATAAATATAATATTTATGTTTAACCCTAAGTTAACCTCCCTCTCCTAATTCTTCCTAATCTTCTCTAGAATTTCATATTGATGTGATTTTGAATAGTTGAGTTGAACTTTATAGTTAATTTAGATGTGTTGAATGATAATTTAATATGAAACTTAATGTTAAAATGTATGATAAATATTTTTTATGCAAAAAAAAATAGGGATTCAGGGCGGGTATGGGGGATAGTCCCCCGACGGGGATGGGGACGGGGATTTCCCAAAACATATTAAACGGAGATGGGTTCTGGGACGGGGGCGGGGACGGGGATGGTATTGTCATACCCAGCCCCTACCCGACCCGTTGCCATCCCTACCCCCGCAGCCCCTATCGAACCCACACCTCCAAGCCCAACGCCACCATACAACCACCCTCATCCCCACTCGAGATCCATCCCCAGCCCACCTGAGACCCATCCAGACCATCTCTATCTCTACCTCTCTGTGCAAATTCAAAAATTGAAAAGAAAAAAAATTCAAACACTTTGCATTTGGGGGTGGGGTTGCGAGTGGTTTCGAGGTTCAGTGGGTTCAGTGGTGGATGGTGGGTTGGGCTCTGGTTTTGAGGGGGTGGGAGGAGGAGGAGGGGGTCTTGTGGGTGGTCATGAGGAAAGATAAGTTTTTTGGGTGTCTTGAGAAAGGTTGGCTGGGGTTCTAGGTTCAATAAGGAGAGAGTGAGAAAGCACTAGGGTTCTGGGCAAAGAGAGAGTGATGGGGTTCTGGGTCATATTGTGTGACTAAACAGGAGTATTGGAAGTCCCAGTAACAAAGATCAATAAATAACATAACATCGTTGTAATAACCCAATCCTAAATTAATATTTACTTAATAAAATATTCAAGTAAAAGACAATTTTATCCTGAGAATATTTTAATGGGTTTAAACTTGACTTTTGTTTGGGAAAGAATTTGGGGATTTGGGTGGCACTATAATGTAGATCGCGTCGAGATGAGTCCGTAGACACGTAGTGTGCTCAAATCAGAGTTGTAACGAAGAAGTTACGATCAAAGAAAGCATAATGGCACAATCATAAATATTTCAAAATCCAGTTTTTAAAAACCAGAATTTCTTCTCTCTCTCTCTCTCTCTCTCTCCCTCTCCCTCTCCCTCTGCGTGCAAAACAGCCCCTTATTACTATTCATCTGACCCATTTTTGGGTTGCCACCGCCGCCTCCGACCACCAAACGTGATGGGGTTGGTACCAAAAGAACCATCATCACCTCCTCTCTCCATCCTGACCCTTTGCCACCCCAGCCCCCGCCTGTGCTCGCCGAAAATACGAAAAAGCCACCGGTTTTACTCATAACTTCCCGAAGTTCGTTCGGGTGATTCCGGCCACCCATTTCTTCGATCTAGGTATGCTTTTTCATCCTCTCAATGTGTTCTAGTTGATGGTTGGGTTGTTTAGGATCGATTTTTACGTTTTGAAACTCAAATTATTGCTTAAATATTTGGCCGGTTTCGGCTCGCAATTCCGGCCATCTCCAGCTGCTTTTTGGCCATGGTCCAAGAACAAAAGGTGCTCCACTCTTTGTCCTGATCAGGTAGGCATAGGTCTTGACCGGCGGTTCAGAGATTTTCTAATCGCCGAAATTTACTATGTGTACCCACGCGCTGCCGGCACGTGTGGCGGCGCGTGGGCCACTTTGTAGCGGGCCTTTGGATCCTAAAATGATCCCCATGTTGTCCTGAGCACGATGGTATACTCGGATTTAAATTTGGTTATCGTTTGACAGTTGATCGAATTACACATATTGGGCGTTATCCAGGTTTGATACGTTCGGACCGTTGGATCGACTTCATTTTCAAATATGTTGATCTAGGCATCTTTAGGATCATGTAGGAATTCACGAATTGGAGTTCCAAACACTCCATCTCAATAATTCAAAGTTTAGGATAAACGATAACTGTTCGAAAGTGCGATCGCGAGCAATCCGACCACTCAATCGAGACCAAACTTGTAGAACGTGTTTAGTAGACTTGGCTGAACTTGTTGGAACTTTTGGATCGGAAATCGGAGTTCATGGGCCCCGCGGGCCCCGTTGACCAATATGGGAAGTTTGATCCCTCGGTTGACCGAAATTCTTCCGAGGTAGTTTCATCCTTCAAGAAGTATTAGAACGATCTTATAAACGAGGATTGACTGTTATGTAAATTATTTTGATTATGTCTGGATTAGGAGATTATGTTATAGTATTTTATGGTATTCCTGGGTATTATCTTGATATTTGAAGGTTATGCAATATTGGAAGTTATGGGATCTCTAGGGGTTATTATTTAACTTTATTTATTATTATTATTATGATTATTATTAAAGTATATGACTAAGTGATATTGATGATTTTATTTTGGTACTTATTAGTGAAAGGTTTTAATACATGTTTTTCGATTTATGAGACAAGGATTGAGAGTTTTCTAAGTTTTAAATTTTTTATATAATTCACAATTATTTTCTTAAGTGTTGAGTTTGTTTTTACATGTGAAAGAGGGAAACATGTTTTATTTAAATTGTTGATATTGACATTAAGGTTTTACGTGGTCAATGCTATTTTAATAATTTTCTCATTTTCCTACTTATCTGTAATAAGTTAATTATATATATATATATATATATATATATTTATTTATGCACATGTGGGATGAGTAGAAGATTGTTCTAACCTCAATAGCCCTTGATTGAGTTTCAGTGGATTGATATGAATTCTTTATGAAGGTTTCTTGATTTTATTTGTTTAAGTTAACATTGTTCATGTGCGTACATGAGCTTTATGTGAGTTTTGAAGGAAAAAACTACGTGTGGCTTGATCCCTTAGTAAGGGTACATAGGCAACCTAGAGTTACCAGGTGCAACCACAGAATCAAATTCTGAAAATTTGCTCAGTTAGGTCATATTCGCAATTGATAACGTATCCATGCTGTTCTAAGAGTTGAAACCAGATTCAGATGGCGGAATGATTTATGTGGTATAATGAGGCCTGAGGCCATTTAGATTTATTTGTCTGATGCTTGCTGAACAATTGGGATTTGATTTTCAACTTTAACTGCATATATTTTTTTTTTTATAAGTGTAATTTTTGGGAAATGTCCGTTTTTCAGGGGAGACTCTGCCGGTTTTCTGGCAGAGTTAAAACCCTTGAGGGTGTGTTTGTTTTGTGGTTCAGGGTAAGAGGGGTAGTTTGGACAATTGTGTTTGACACCTGCCATGTGTTGGATACGCACAGGGTTCGATATAGATTCCAAAGTGGAATTTGGGTCGAGTTGTGTCAATCGTACATGTGAAGCAATATACATCTTCAATAATCTTGTGGAAGTGGGAGCTTGATATAATAATTGGGTTCGATTCTGCCAACAATTTTCCTCAACTTTAACTCAGAAGAGGGAGCTTGGTATCCTCATAGCAATTTCCTTTCCCACACAAATTTATAATTAAAAACAATTTTCACAGAAAATCATAAATTAAAAGTATACGAATTTCTGGGAAATCAAATAAGAAAGAGAAAGAGATGGCTCACTTGACGAATACCTAAGAGAGAGAGAGAGAGAGAGAGAGAGAGAGAGAGAGAGAGAGAGAGAGAGAGAGAGAGAGAGAGAGAGAGAGAGAGAGAGAGAGAGAGAGAGAGAGAGAGAGAGAGAGAGAGAGAGAGAGAGAGAGAGAGAGAGAGAGAGAGAGAGAGAGAGAGAGAGAGAGAGAGAGAGAGAGAGAGAGAGAGAGAGAGAGAGAGAGAGAGAGAGAGAGAGAGAGAGAGAGAGAGAGAGAGAGAGAGAGAGAGAGAGAGAGAGAGAGAGAGAGAGAGAGAGAGAGAGAGAGAGAGAGAGAGAGAGAGAGAGAGAGAGAGAGAGAGAGAGAGAGAGAGAGAGAGAGAGAGAGAGAGAGAGAGAGAGAGAGAGAGAGAGAGAGAGAGAGAGAGAGAGAGAGAGAGAGAGAGAGAGAGAGAGAGAGAGAGAGAGAGAGAGAGAGAGAGAGAGAGAGAGAGAGAGAGAGAGAGAGAGAGAGAGAGAGAGAGAGAGAGAGAGAATTGCTGCTGGAAGCTTCGATTGCTGCCCCTGGAGGACACAAATTGGTAAGACATATTGCAACAAATTAACAGATTGCACCTTGAGGAAATTTAAGAAAAATCACCCTCATCCAAATTGATTTTCAAAGGAAAAATAAAACTAAAAAATTAACCAAACAGCAAAAGAGGCATGACGTGAAAAATAAAACTGATTTTCAGATGCAAAACCCTATCCCAGAATCGAAGAGGAACTGAGAAAGAGAGAGAGAGAGCAACACAGTACCATAGAGAGAGACAGGGAGAGGCTGAGAGAAGATCGGCGGCAGAGAGGCGTGACGTGATGGCGTTGCTCGAGGTTTGGAAGGGTTTCGGGGGCGGCGTTGTGTATGAAGGAATGAAGAAGAAATTGAAATGGAAGAGAGGAAAACGAAGACCAAAAAACCTAAGTCACTTAGTCAACTTCTTTTTTTTCGTGGGATTCTGTGTGTGCTCACCTATGGTAGCAGACTTAGTCAACTTCTTTTTTTTCGTGTGATTCTGTGTGTGCTCACCTATGGTAGCAGCATACACACCCAATCAACCTTAGCCACATATGAAAATATTATATAATTTCAAATATAAATATATATATAATATATATATAAAATATATATATATATATATATTAATTTTATTGGACCGGTTCGAATTGGACCGGTTCTTTAAGATGAGAAATCGAAATCGGAACCGGTCTAAATCGGTCCGGTTTGGATTGGACTCGGTTTTTGACTTTTCCGGTCAACACGGTTGTTTTCGGTTTTTTTCGGATTGGTTTGGTTCGGTTTTGCGGTTTTGCGGTTCTAATGCCCACCCCTACTATTTAGTATGCACATCCACAATGGGAATAACATAAACATAAGTATGGTCTTCCTCACTATTCAGTATGCACATCTACAATGAGGATGACATAAAATGGTGTGGATGCTAGTGAGGGGACCTTATCTATGTGTCAATTAGGTTTTCCACCCATCAAGTAAAAACCTAATTCTAACACGAGTAGGAACAATCCAAGCTCAATAACTTAAGAACCCACAACATAATAGATACTAATACTAAGTCCACATACTATGTAGTTAATAGACGCATCATCTTTCGTGTTAACATGTCATAGACCTATGGGTATCACACAACAAGCCCGTAAATTAATGGTGGAGCTGGAGCTGGAGCTTGAGCTATTATGGGAACTTTGGCATGTGTTTTTTGCCATAGCTAGCACCTTCGTCTTCCATTTGACAACCTTGTTTTTGTCTATGCAGTGTGTTATTCTCCCGAATGGCGACTTGAACTTCAGCTATTTTGACCTTCGCCGTCTCCCCATGCCACTTGGCCAACTCCACTTCCTTGTCCGCTTTCTTGAGGGTGATGTACATTTCCCCCACCGCCTGCTGAACAGAAAGAAATCATATAATTACAAGCACTTAGCAACCTCCAATTTATGTACAATTAATATTACAATTACATAGGATACCATCAGAAACGTCTTCCCCATGCGTTCTTAGAAGCAATGGGGTTCACCCCTCGCAAAGCCTTCAAGGTCCATTTTGACGCCCTCCATGAACACGTTCTCTAATGACACATCCTAATGATGTATGGCTAGTTTGGCCTCATTCTTTTCCTTATGAATTTGACAAAAGTCAATTTCCTCACTATCATTGGGGAACCACCCCTTTAGCTCAATTGACATTCTGAGTGGCTCTGGCCGAGTTTTCATTTCCAACTGTGGCAACATACTTTCTCTCTCTCTCTCTCTCTCTCTCTCTCTCTCCACCCTCCTTCTTCCTCTTCATCCACCTACCACTACTGACTACATAAAGCCTCTCCTTTTTTCGCCAAGTTTGAATCCCACATTCATTTCATGCAAAATGATCCAAAAGTTAAGGTTGAATTGCTCAGGTGCATACCTTATCATCGCTAGTATGTCATGCACTCATGCATGCCTAGGTTTCTTTTTCCTAACAATTCTCATTGTTCATGCAAGGTTCATGATATATTTAATGAAATTCAACAAAAAAACAAGTCTAATTGTAAAACAATGAAAGGAATTGCTTGCATACCTTGTTCTCAATGGTAGTCGGAAATCGCTTCCCCACAATCTTGTTCTCATTGAAATCGCCTCCAACCAACTCTCGATTGACTCTCAAATGTTGAGTACCTTCCCCACATTGAGCCTTTCCACGTGGCACGAGCAACAGTCACTTTACCTCATGTGTCCTCATGAAAACCCAAAAGACCAGACGCAAGGTTGAGTGTCACTTACTTTGGACCTTTGACCCCTCCTGTAAGAAAATATCATTTACTGTTCGGTTAATTTCTAACCAAACGGTAAGCCCCGTTTGCCTACCCAATAAGAAGGTCCCTCTCCTAAAAATGTGCGCCCTACTGATCAGTCTATTTCTAATTGAACGAGAGGCACCTTTGTCGATTTGGTTAAAGACCTTCCCATCCAAACCTTCGATCAAATTCTAACTTATCGGTAAGATGTTCACGGATAAGATAAAGGCTCTCACCTGCTTTCTTACCTTCGTTCAAATTCTAATCGACTAGTAAGACGTTCAACAATTTGGTTAAAGGCTTTAGCCATTTTTTTGACTTCCGTTCAATTTCTAATCGATCGGTAAGATGATTTACCAATCCATAGAGGCTCTCGCCTATTTTCTCACCTTCAGTCAATTTTTAACTGATCGATAAGACGATTCACCAATCTGGTTAGAGGCTCTTGCTCTGTTTTGACATTCAGTCGATTTCTAATATATTTGTAAGATGTTTAGCGACCTGGTTAGAAGCCCCAACTTATAAATTTTCCCCATTGCCTTTCTATGAGGCTCTCTTTGGTTGGCAACTTGGGGGATTGTGACTCCTATCGATATCCACGCTGTCGAACCGCTTAGTCAACCACTTGATCATAGGACAAGTTCCCAACTAAGAAGCCCCTTATCGAGTGGCACATGTAGTCAACCAAGCTCAATTGGCAATGAGTGAAGCACCAGACGTTGAACCTATCGAAGGATGAACCCAAGGGCAACAACCACCACGTGAACTCTGGCCGTACTTGCCGAATGCCAAGCATGGTTCTTAATAGCCAAAAGGTAAGGAGGACCTTCCAAACTCCAAATGCAACTCCCATAACCGAACTAAAGCTACCATGTTGGCCTTGTGACATGTGCCATCATTAGAATGAGTGGCAAAAAGACCCAAATGGAAGAAATATGCAAACAACTCGCACCCATTTTATATAAAATGGTTTCCAATCCCAAAAAATAATGTAATTAATGCTAACCCTAGTTGTCACTCTTTCGAAATCATTCCTCATTTTCTACTTAAATAACGTAAACATCAGAGTGCCTTCTGTTGGTACCATATCGACTCTAAGTACTTATTGATTTCTTGTAGGACCTCTCATATTTGCGGAAGGCTCCTTGAGGCAATACTATCGAAGATTGAATAACATT
Organism: Prunus avium; assembly: GCF_002207925.1. The sequence goes on from NW_018921261.1 coordinate 29,280, forward strand.
AAAGTTGTTTCCAATTTTGGACACCAACTAATTATTGCTAAATTTATGCAGGATTAACATCCTCCCAGTCTTATACTCTTTTTAGTAGCACCTAACCACCACCACAAATATTACTCAGCAACTTAGTTTTGTGGGAGGGAGGAGATGAAAAATAAGAAGATTCCTATAGAGAAGATTGAAAACAAGAAGTCTCGTAAGGTGACTTTGTCAAAGACAAGGAATGGTCTATATAGTCGGCCGCCATTACACTTATGGCTCTTTGTTGGAATAGAAATTCTTACAATAAGAATGTCTTCCACAAGTTCTCAGCTTTACTCCACACGCAGGATAAATAAATCTCCAAAAAACACTCCTTCGAAATCAAATGAGAAATGGTTGGGTACCTGCAAAAGATACTTCGACACTCAAGTCAATTTTTGTATGTATTTCAGTGGCCCAATTAATTTGAAATCGCATACCTGGATCTGGTTGTGAAACTTCACATTTATACCTGATGACAGCCTTGGGATGCAAGCTTCACTTTGCACGTCTTATGTCCACTTTCGCCACTTCCGGTTAATGAGAGTTGTGTGCTATCAACTCCCAACCGTACTCACGTTGTCCCTCAATTCATGCGGATTAGGGAGTGCGGGCGTTTGAATATACCCACGAACCCACGTCTAGTCGCTTGTGCATGAGTCAGTACGGGGTAATGCGCGTGTGAACCCGCATTGAGTGGTGCATATCTGAACTCGTGTTGGGTGGAGCACATCCGAACTCACATTGGGTTTACGCGGATGCAAACCTGCATTGGGCCAATACTTATCCGAACTTACATTGGGCTTATGCGTATGCGAACCCACATTGGGCCAATGCACATCCAAACCCCTATTGCAGCAAAACTAGTTTATCATAAAGGGAATTAAAAGAAAAATGGAGCTTGTCGTTGGGTGATGATATCAAGTTTATTATCAAGTTAGAGGAGATATGCATTGTGGACCCATCACGACTCAACCACAATGAGGAGATATGCATTGTGGACTGCACCTAGAATAAAACCATCGTACCAGCTATGAAACCCATCATGATAAACTCTCAAGAAAATAAAAATAGTAGATCAGATGGGTCTTCAATGGTGGCTAATAAAAATACCAGCTATTTGTCTTCAATGGTGTCCACACGAAAACTTCCTGGCATGGACACCTTCATGCTAGAAGAAACCATGGACAACCAGTAGAAAAAAAAAAAAAAAAAAAAAAGAGCAGCACGTATATAAAAAGTTTGAGAGATTGAAGAGATTGAAGAATCTACCTTGTGAAAGAGATTGAGAGAGATTGAGCGAATGGTTGTCTCCAAACTTGGGAGGCTACATGAAGAAACTTGGGAGGCTACGTGAAGATGAACTTTGGTGTCTGCAGATTTGAGAGAAATACGTGAGGATAGATTTCTAACCTAATAAGGGTATTGGTGGAATTGCGAAAATTTCATTAAAGGGAGCGCGCTGCTTCAATTGAAAGCAGCTTTAAAAAGCAACCCCGAGGTTGCTTTTAAAAGCTGCTGTCAAAAGACCATTGCTTTTAAAATAAGCAGGATATTTTATTTTTACCAAACACCTTAAACTGCTTAACTTTAAAGTTAAGCAGAGTTTTGGCGAAAAAAAAAAAAGCAATCCCAAACGGGGCCGTAGTCCCATGTTGCTTGACCCTGAGAGGGACCCACCTGCTGAGTACGAGTAGCAGGAGTACCTATTTAAAAAAAATTACGAGGGCGAGATTAACATAAAGTGCTTCGACGAGAACTTTAAAGTAAATTCCTAATGTCCAGGGATTTAAGTGTGTGTGTACGACGAACGAGGAGTTCCTAAGGTCCGACTATGCGTTTCGACTGGTGGAATAGCCTCAGAAGATGCTCGGTCAACCAAGTGGTCAAACTTTCGAGGTTTATTATACATGTCCTGAAAGTTTGGTTCGAATCGAACGGTCGGATCGCACGATCTAACGATTATCGCTTAACGCAAACTTTAAGTCATTGAATCGGAGCATCCGGGAGGTGCTTGGATCAACATAATTTGAAATGGAGTCGATCCAATGGTCCGAACATATTTAACCTAGATAATGCGTACTATGCGTAAATCCGATTGATGGTCAAACGATAACAAAATTCAAATATGAGCATACTGTCGTGCTCGGGACGACATGATGATCATTTTAGGACCAAATGGGTCACCCAAACTGTAAACTCCCACATCGACCAACAGAGAGGGGGTTGATGTGTCTTATATGTACATGCCCTCATCTATCTAGCACGAGGCCTTTTGGGAGCTCACTGGCTTCGGAGTCATAGGAACTCTCGAAGTTAAGCGAGTTGGGGGCTAGAGCAATCACATGATGGGTGACCCACTGGGAAGTTGTCGTGAGCTCCCAAAAATAAAACCGTGAGGACAGAGAGGGGGGCCCAAAGCGGACAATATCGTGCTACGGTGGAGCCGATCCCGGGATGTGACTCAAACAGTGCCCACACGCTGCCACACGCATCGGTAGCTCGTGGGTGTCTAGAGAAATTCCAGCGACCGGAAAATTCTCGAAACACCCATCAATATCTATACCTACATGATTAAGACAACGAGTGAAGCAACTTTTGTTCTTGGACCATGGCCAAAAAGTGACCGGAACTTGCCGGAATCACCAGCCGAAAATCGGCCAAACTTTAAGCGATAAATCGAGTTCCAAAACTCAAAAATCTATCCTAATCAACCCAACCATAAACTAAAACACATTGAGAGGATGAAAAGCATACCTAGATGGACAAAAATGGTGGCCGGAATCGCCGGAACAAGCGATAGAAAATTTTGGGTAAAAACCGGCCAAACTTTAGCGTTTTTCGACGACAGGAGGCAGCGGCTGAGGGGTGGGGTGGGAAGAGGGGAGCTGGCCGATCGTTTTGGGACTGGTCCTACTTAGATGGTGGCCGGAGGTGGCGGTGGCAACCATAAAACCAGACGGTTGTACTGTTTGGGGGGGGGGGCTGTTGCGCGAAGGAGAAGATCGGGAGAGAGAGAGAGAGAGAGAGAGAGAGAGAGAAATTATGGTTTTTGTAGGGGCCTTTTTCTTCCGGCAGCAAGTGGGTTGGGCTGCTGTAAGGAGCAATCTGATGCAAGTGTCCCCTTGTATCTGAGTTCAAAGATTAAGCCCCAAAGATGTCTCGAAAGGGTGATGACGCCTTAGGAAACTCCTTGGTTACCTTCACCAATGAAAATAACAACAAATTACAGATAAATCTTCTAACTTTGCATGAGAAGATTATGGCATGGGAGCAAAATCATCATGGGTTTAGTACTTGAGGAGAGAGAGCTGTGGGTTCCTATGAGGGACAGAGATTCTAATGGAAGGAGAAAGGGGTTTTAAGGAGGTTTGATGAAGAGGGAGAAGGATGGTGAAGAGTTTTGGGTGACTTTAGCATTTTCCGACAGCTTGACAGTGACTCTGTCAAAGCTTCTATCAATCTGCCAAAACAGGGGAAATAGGGGAAATGGGCAAGGATAGCACGAAAATTACTGGGTTTGCATGTAAGAGAGGAAGCTTGCTCTCTGAAGATTGTGGGTTGATTTGTTGGGTAGAAGATGCCCTATTTATAGCTGCTGGGAATTGTTCTTCTCCAAGAAACCCTAATGGTTTCTTTTCAATCTAGCCAAGCTTTCATCTTCCTTTCTTCTCCTCCCTCTTGACTTACCTTATGGTGGCAAAAATCAGCTCTGCCCAATCCCATAAAATCAGAGATTTTTGGGGGCTCAATACTTCTTCCTGCGGCTGCTTCAGAGAAGAGCTTCTATTTTCACCCATCTTCTTTCTCTTCTTTCTTCCTCTTTCCATGGCCAAATCTGCTGAAGGAAAGAAAATGGGTGTGCATGCTGGTTCAAGGGATGGCATCCTTCCCTGCGTGCCAATATCCCTTGGTCTCTTGAAGGCTTTCACTTGGAACTTGCTCCTTAGCCTCCCAACAGCCCTTTCACATGTGGATTCCCCAAGCTCTTTCGTGATATTGTCTTCCAGATGAGTGCCAAGGCTTGTGCTGCTTTTTATTCTAATTATATGGGCTTTTTAAGACAACCACATGATCTATCCAATGGATGAGATAACCTTATCAAATGTTGGGCTTTTTGGTTGGCTTATTCTAATTGGAGCAATGGGCTATTTTGGTTGGGCTACTCTAGTTGAAGCAATGAGCTATTTTCTCTCTTGTGCTTACCCACGTTTGGGCCTAAAAAAATGGGCTTGAGTCCCGAGGCCCCAAGCGACCCGAGACTTCCATTTCTCGACCCATCGATGGGCCCCATGACAACTTGTTACCATCCATACCACAACCCACTCAAGCAAGCCCCGGGCATTCGAGTGGCTTGGGCCCACTTAAGCTTGTAGTGCGATTGGGTGTGAAATAATAATTGCCCGCTTGGCATGGCATATCGCTTGGCATGGCATGTCGTTTGGCATGCTTTTAATTATGACGCTTGATAGGATAATTGGCATGGATTTGCAGAGCTAAATGCATCTTTATAATTTTAATCTCAATTTCTAGCATGACAAATTTTTATTTGGCATGGCATGCAGGGTGTGGCTTGTGCCTCATCTCGGTACGATATTCCTAAAAATACCACTTGTTGGTCCAAAATCCTTCTGGGTAGAAATGACCATTTTGCCCCTACTAGAGGGCAAAATTGTAACTTCACTTTTTAAAGTAAATTAAATCCAAACTTATCAATATTTCGGGTCGGGATGTTACACAAGATCCATTCAGCATTGTGCTACATGTCTGCAACTGACAGGATTGACAATAGGGGTGGGCATTCAAACCGGCAAACCGGAAAGCCTAGCCGAACCACACTGAAAAAAACGGAGAAAAAACAAAGTTGACCAAAAAGTCAACAATCGGTCAAAAAAAAACGAATCGGACTGGTTTGGACCGATTTTGGTTTCGATTCCATGCCTTCAAAAACTGGCCCGGGCCGAACCGAACCGGTCAAATTAAAATATATAATTATATATTGTTAGACATCTCCACACCAAGCCCAACTCCAAAAGTCAAATAAATAAATAGGCCCAACTCCATTTCTTAACCATTTCACCAGGCCCAACTCTATTTCTTAACCAAGCCCAACTCTTTATATTCATTTGTACCACTCCCTCAACCATTTCTCATACCCTAGCCATCCCCTTCATCATCTCTCTTTCAAAAATTCTTCTTCTTCTCTTCTTTGTTGCCGACTGTAGGGGACTTTTTCTTCTGACAGCTATAAGTGGGCTGGACCACTGTAAAGAACAAATTGATGGAATTGTCCCCTTGTGTCTGAGTTAGAAGATCAAGCCCTAAGAATCTCTCGAAAGGGTAGTGAAGCCTTAGGAAACTCCTTGGTTACCTTCACCAACGAAATTAACAACAATTTACATATAAATTTTCTAGCTTGGCATGAGAAACTTGTGGCATGGGAGCAAAAGTGTCATGAGTTTAGCACTTAAGGAGAGAGAGCTGTGAGTTCCTATATATGAGAGACAGAGGTTCTAAGGGAAAGGAGAAGGAATTCTAAGGAGGTTTGATGAAGAGGGAGAAGGATGGGGAAGAATGATGGGTGGCTTTAGCAGTTTCCGGCAGCTTGACAGAGACTCTATCAATGCTATATAGCAACCTGCCAGAACAGGGGAAATAAGGGAGATGGGCAAGTAAAGCATGAAAATTACTGAGTTTGCAGGTGAGAGAGGAAGCTTGCTCTTTGAAGAGTGTGTTGATTTGTTGGGTAGAAGAGGCCCTATTTATAGCTGCTGGGAATTGTTCTTCTCCAAGAAACCCTAATGGTTCTTTTCCAATCTAGCCAAGCTTTCATCTTCCTTTCTTCTCCTCCCTCTTGACTTACCTTATGGTGGCAAAAATCAGCTCTGCCCAATCCCATAAAATCAGAGATTTTTGGGGGCTCAATACTTCTTCCTGCGGCTGCTTCAGAGAAGAGCTTCTATTTTCACCCATCTTCTTTCTCTTCTTTCTTCCTCTTTCCATGGCCAAATCTGCTGAAGGAAAGAAAATGGGTGTGCATGCTGGTTCAAGGGATGGCATCCTTCCCTGCGTGCCAATATCCCTTGGTCTCTTGAAGGCTTTCACTTGGAACTTGCTCCTTAGCCTCCCAACAGCCCTTTCACATGTGGATTCCCCAAGCTCTTTCGTGATATTGTCTTCCAGATGAGTGCCAAGGCTTGTGCTGATTTTTATTCTAATTATATGGGCTTTTTAAGACAACCACATGATCTATCCAATGGATGAGATAACCTTATCAAATGTTGGGCTTTTTGGTTGGCTTATTCTAATTGGAGCAATGGGCTATTTTGGTTGGGCTACTCTAGTTGAAGCAATGAGCTATTTTCTCTCTTGTGCTTACCCACGTTTGGGCCTAAAAAAATGGGCTTGAGTCCCGAGGCCCCAAGCGACCCGAGACTTCCATTTCTCGACCCATCGATGGGCCCCATGACAACTTGTTACCATCCATACCACAACCCACTCAAGCAAGCCCCGGGCATTCGAGTGGCTTGGGCCCACTTAAGCTTGTAGTGCGATTGGGTGTGAAATAATAATTGCCCGCTTGGCATGGCATATCGCTTGGCATGGCATGTCGTTTGGCATGCTTTTAATTATGACGCTTGATAGGATAATTGGCATGGATTTGCAGAGCTAAATGCATCTTTATAATTTTAATCTCAATTTCTAGCATGACAGATTTTTATTTGGCATGGCATGCAGGGTGTGGCTTGTGCTTGGCAGACTTTCGTGTACTCCAAATTGGGTATTTTTCCAATAATATATCGTTTTGGGCTAGGAATTTATTCGGGCCTAACCATGGATTTTTTGGGCCTCAACAGTTTTTAAAAACCAACTTCATAATATTTATGATTATGCCGCTAGGCTTCCGTTGATCGTAACTTCTTTGTTACAACTCCGATTTGAGCCCACTATGTGTCTACGGACTCGTCTCGACGCGAAGTACATTATGGTGCCATTCATTTCCCTCAAAATCCTTCTGGATTTAAAAGTGATCAAAATGACCCTATTCCCGGGGGCAAAATTGTAATTTCATAATTTATTAAATTAATTAAATTAAACGAATAATTAAAATTGGGTCGGGATGTTACACCATTCTTAGCACTAATGATAGAAGTAAACCCTACATCATTTAATTTATATAAATAAACCCAAAAAAAACCCAAAAAATGACAGCTGATCTTATTGAATTTATTTTTGATTATTAAACTACTTTGTGTTTTGAGTTTTTTTTATAAGGTTTTGGGGTTTGGCTTATTTTAAGAAATCGATGACAATTTTGTAATTTATAAGAAGTTAAAGCCTCTTTGTTATGTTGTAAATGAACTTTCGGTGTGTTTCTAAAGTCCATTTCATATAGGGTATTTATATAATTTGGGCCATTGTATTGGGTATATCAGTGAATGCCCCATTATTTTATGCCGATACACATACCTGTAGAAGAACCCACAGTTCACAAGAGGGTTCACAATATACTGAAAGTCTTGACACAATTCTCTCTGTTTCTCTCTTAATCAAATTGAAAACCGAAGGAAGCAAAATGTTAAGAGTTTCTCATCTGACACCAATAGCGCCTCCAGCTCTCAGTGCTCTTAGACTATCTCTGAGCCCCACTCTCAACCTCCTTTCTCCTTCCAACGTTCACAAAGTCTCTACTTTTGCACATTCTCAGACTTCTCTCTCCCTAATCTTCAGACCCAGTTCCCTACATTCCCCTTCTTTGAGCGTGAAGTGGGTTCTGCAGCGTATGGTTGGCAATCCATGTCCCAAGGGTACAGGTGCCTCGTAATATCCAAACCCATAATTTTTTTACTTCCTGATTTCTAAGTATTAGTTGGGTTTAATTTTTGTTTTTTGTTTTCTGTTGTTGGGTTCTTGAGAAAAGTGGAGAAGTAGGAAAAAGGAATGAAATTTCTTGCACTCATGTTATCCGTTGCTTGGAAAACTTGGGAATTAAAGTACTGAATTCTAAGACTGAATTAAAAACAAGCGCACCTCACTATAATCCAGCAGGATATGAATGAACAAAATGCTTTTGTCACAAATGAGCTGGCTTGTGAGGCTCAACAAATCCTCTTGTTGAGAGTACTTGTGGTTGGGTTGTAGTTAAAAGTACTTAAAATTTGAATCTTCTTAGCACTACCAATGTAATGAAAATAGGGTGGAGTTGATTGAAAGATTGGAGTCTTTATTTTTTAAGAATACAGCACGTCTCTCAATTGTTTTGCTCTTGCGTGATTCCTCTTCTTTTGAGTGCACAATATTGCTCCGTCTTCATTTCAATGACTGTTAATAAAATATTTGATGGTTGGTTTTTTAACCAGTGCACGACATTGGCATTTTTTTATTTGTTCATTTCTACTTCTAACTTCTAAGTTGCTTCCTGTTGTATATATTACAATTCCTTGTTCAAGTGTTTTAAATTCTATTCCTTTCAGCTTCGTTTAGTGCTGAAAGTAGCTCTCGAGATGGAAGGGAAATATTGGTGCAGCACTTGCTTGTTAAAGAAGACAACCTTAAGCTTCTTGTAGATCTCCAGCAGAGAGTTTCAGGAGGTTAGTTTCCTTAAGTTTTGATGGTTAAAAAGGTCAAAACTCAAATTTTCTATTTAGAATTATGTGATAACTTTTCAGAAACTTTGAAACTTTAAGTTTTACTAAATTTTGTGGTTTCCTTAAATCATAATGGTGGACTGCTTGTCCTTATCTTTCTTATTTGTACTTTTTATGCATAACATTTTTGTTTCCTATCAAAACAATCAATCATAATGGTGAAAGCACTAAATTTAAAGTTGGACATTCTCTTATACAATTTGGCTTTTCGATGCTGTGCTTGTTTGCCATTGTCTCATTCAGGTGAAGACCTCAGTGATCTTGCTGCGGAATACTCGATATGTCCATCCAAACAAGAGGGGGGAATGCTTGGCTGGGTGAGAAAGGGGCAAATGGTACGCTGATGAGATAGCTATTTGTCCTTCAAGCTTTCTAAAATAATAGGGGCACTGGAAATTACTTTGTTGTCTAATTGTTGTTCTCTGAGCTTTGTTGTAGTGAGAGCATCATAGAACTAAGTAGCAATTGCCATCTGATGACGTTAATTATTCCATCTTGGAAGTATGCTATGTCTTCTCCCAAATTATCTGTTGCATAACTTACAGGAAACTTTATTTTCTTGGGACTAGTTCTTGTGTAACCTCTTTTTTATGAAAAGAGAGTAGCCCTGTCCACTGGGGGCCCAATTGGGCTGTGGGTTTCATAGTGGAGGTAGCACTATCCCATCCCATGATATTTTGAGGGTTGGTTCTCTAATATTCCATCACACATGATCTGGTTTTGTAAGGAAGGTCTAGACTCTGTAGTACCGGAAAACTATAATTACAAAAGCCAAAGAAGTTTAGTAGTAAGGAAACAATAATTTATTTTGTGAATCACTAAGGCACTGGAATGTTTTCTATGTTGCTTAATGGATAGTTTGCTGCCTTTACTTTTGTTGTTTAACATAAAGTAATGAATTTTGAATCATACGTGTATGATGATGAAGTATTACTATGTGAAACTGAAATGAATGGCAGTGAAAAGGTTGATAGGAAAAATACACTTAATAAGTATTGATCTGTATGTTTTGTTTATGGGCAAATATGATTTGACAGAAGTGTGATGGCAAATTGTCCCAGGTACCTGAGTTCGAGGAGGCTGCATTTAATGCATCTTTGAATAAAGTTGTAAGGTGCAAAACAAAATTTGGGTGGCATTTACTGCAAGTACTGTCAGAGAGGTATGGCTTAAAAACTTGTCTTGTACTGAATCTCTTACATGGAAATGCAGTCGAGGTGCGGACTAACACTTGAATATACTAATCTGTTTATTGACGCGCACCATATTCTGTTAGGGAAGAATCAGTACTCCAAGACATTCAACCTGAGGAGCTTCATGTGAAAATGCAAGATCCCAGTTTCCTAGATGAGGCCCAGTTGATTGATGTTCGAGAACCCGAAGAAGTGTATGTTCTAATATTTTAATTCTGCTTGTCTACACATTTTTCTTTTCATGGATGTTCTGATTTCAAATTCTTGGAATGAACTTTTAGTAGTGGGTTTATCTATATATATGATCATATTATATTGAGAAGTTCAAATTTGAAAGTAAGCAATTAACCAGAAAATTTTGGTATATGATGTGTTGTATCATAAAAAGAGCTTTGAACTGGAGGGATATTGAGAATACTTAAAAGAAATCAAGAATGAAATAAGTTATAACAAGAAAACATTGTTATGGGAAAAACTGCAGTTAATTTGCAGTATTTATGAAATTTTACCCAATTTGAGGAAACATCATATATGGATTAATGTGCAAAGCTAGTGGCGATACATTTCATAATCTTCTTTACTTCTTTACACTACTACTTTGCTGAAAATATGGGGTGCTTCATTTTTCTCTTGACCGGATAAGGCTGTGGTCCAGTCTTTGGGTAATGTGCTTTATTTTTGGAATCATCGTTTTAGAAGACATTCTTACAGTGATGTTTGGAATCCGACCCCTTTGTGTGCTATGCGGTGTTTATGGTGGGAGAATGGGAGATAAATGCTAGGACTTTTTACGATGTTGAAGCTTCACCTTCTAAACTCAGTTTCTTTTCTATTTGTTGTCCATATGAGTTGTGGGTGTCTTAATTCTTTTTATATCCTATGTTGATAATTTATTAGATCAAGTTACATTTAGATTACAGCTCTTCCTTTTTTGGTGTATCTTCTATGTTCTTCCTGCAGTAGAACTCCCCTTTTCTTACTAATATTTAGTAGTTATAAAAAAAGTATATTTATATAAAAGCTTGACTCCTTAAAACTGAGGAGGAACTCCTCTTCACAACAAATAGAGTTTTGACACTTGTCAAATTCCTTGAACTTGATTTTCTTTTGAATTTCTTGAACTTTTTTTTTTTTGGAATTTTTCAAGTGTCATTATCTCATTTGTTGTGAGGAGGAGCTCCTCCTCAATTAAGGATCCAAGCCATGCTCTTTATTTTCCCAAGCTAAGTATACGTAGTGTTAAAAAATGCAAAGAAAGTTTTTAGTCAAGAATTAATATAGAAAAAAGTTGTCTAACACATGGAGAAACTCATCGTAACATTTTAAACTAATTCTGCAGGAGCTTTTGGCTTTAGCATGCATTTTTCTCTTTTCTTGAGCTAATTACTAGGATTCTCTGTGTTTTTGAAGACATGCGTCACCTTTGTTTCACAGGGCGCAAGCTTCTTTGCTGGGTTTCCAGGTTCTTCCCCTTCGAAAATTTGGAAGCTGGGGACCTGAAATAACTACGAAGTTTAATCCTCAAAAGGATACTTATGTTATGGTAGGTATAAACCTTTTTGTGCTAACCATCCCCTCTGTTTATTAAATAAGAGAATATATATATTTTTGAAATGAAATTAATATAACCAAATAGTTTTAAAAAATGAACATGAAAAATTTCATAATTATGTTTCATGCCTATCTTTTCATGAGCGGGCCATCATTGTGGGGATAATGTGTAATCTTGTTCGTAGATGAGTTATCTTCTTACATGATGGCAAGACAGTGATACATTAAGATATATGACAACCAATCTACATCTCCTGGTCCAGTCTCCACTTTTGCGTTAATGAAAAGGTTAGCTGTAAGTTGTAACCTCTATAATATCTCATCACCCTTGACCACATGCTGAACCTTAACCCTCGGGTTTGGTGAAATTGGCTATCCATTCCTCATTTGCTTGTTTTTCCTCTTACACCCTCCACATCCCAAACAAGAAAGAAGCAAAAAAGAAGAGAAAAAGAAGAAAGATGATTAAGTTCTAGTCAAATCCATTTTGGAAACTCTCTATATATTTGCCCCCAATCTTTGCATGTCTAAGCAGTAATCTGCCTGAATGTGAAAGCAGTGTTTCTATTTCCTGCATTTATTAGGTGCTAGACTGTCCATAGAAAAATATTATAAATTGCTACCTTTGAGTAATTAATTAGAAGACAATTATGGTGGGACACTTATGTAGATTAGTAATGGGAACTGTCATTTTGGATACTGTAAGTAATCATCCACTCTGTTCTAGTACCAAAATGTTAAATCCTCCTGGCAGTCTGCGTTTGTTGTTGGCAAGGATAATGCCGATAGGTTATGAGCCCCTCAATTAAATATGTTCTGCATATTTTAAGTTCTACCCTTTGTTGTTGTGTTGCCTATTACAAATCTGCCTATGAAACTTCCTACTCTCTCTTTGATTGTAGATTTATTTTGACAAAAGCAAGGGAAAACTTCTTATTTTGTATCAATCTGTTTTTAGCATTGCACAATGATTCACTCACTCACACATTTACATTTGTGTGTTTGTCGTCTTTTTTCTAAATATTGCATTATCATTGACATTCAAAACATTTATACATGATTGTGTTTGTTTGTATGCATGTGCGTTGCCTGCTTTTATTTATATAACTATTACAACCTGGAGATAACGTCTTTGCTTAAGATTTGACCAATGCTGAGTTGTATTTTCAAAGAACAGTGTGATGTGAAGTTTTAAGGCAGGGCCAGGGAGACATTAAGTTTAAATGACATTCACATTTCTAGCTTCTACATTTGTTTTTCGCTAATTGGTGTATAATTGTCTTCTGATTAGGAAAGAGAAATCTGTGTTTGAAATTCTTCTACAGCCATCTCTTTTTTTTTTTTCTTCCAGTAAATATATTCACATGGTAGGCACACCAAAACTTATAAAATTATAGACTCAGTAGCCAATAAACTTCTATACTTCAATAAATCTTTTCTTTTTTTAATTAAAGAGGGAGGCGGAATTCGAAATTAGGGCCTCTTCCATCATTGCGAACAGAGACACCACTAAACTAACAACTAGTTGGTTATTATTCAATAATATCAGTCACAAAATTTCTTTAAAAAATATTTGCTATTGTATATGATTAAAATCAGACTTCATAAACAGTCCATAACTTATTAGAATTTATGATTTCTTTTGCACTTTTCTCCATATTTGTATGCACGCGTGTGTGTGTAAGAAGATGTACATATAGGGGCAGGTTTTTAACCAGTTGGAGGTTTGAGATATATTAGGGTTTAGGGAAAAGGGTTGTTTCTTAGTTTTCAAATCCAAGAGTTTAAACATGTATTCATTCATGTGCCGCTTATTGTCCTTTCACTCGACGTTTTATGTTAAATCCTCGCTTTTCGATTACTTTATACTGACGTTTCATGTTTCCAAAATGCAGTGTCACCATGGCGTCCGATCATTACAAGTTGCCAAGTGGTTGCAGACACAGGTAAAGCTCTTTCTCCTATGTTATTTACCCTAACTGGAGTTTCCTCTACTAAGTCAGATGACTTCATTTCTTTGCGGGATCCAGATACTACCTCAGTGCTGATATTTTGCATTTCCTTACTACCTCAGTGCTGATATTTTGCATTTCCTTTATTTTTCACATTTTTAGTAGCTGCCTCACTGTTCATTTGTTGAAGTATATATTTAAAGGCCTTTAGCCAGTGACTGACACATGTTTGCTCTGCTCCTCATTGAGCAACTTTATTGTTTCTAATTTGAATTTCCTCTGTCCTTGCCATGTATTGGAAAGTCTTTAGGAAAACATTTGAAGCAAAGTTGAAAGAAAAGTTTTTGGTGTTTAACTTAGTCTAACTTTTACTTTAGCAACCATTAAGCAGAAGCTCTTGTAAACAGCATCAAAATGCCTAAGAAGTCGAATGTAATTAATTTCACTTCCACCCTACTGAAACTTCTGAATCTTCTTATCAAAAGACGCACTATATATGAGGCCTTGTACATAGTAATTTGTTCCTGTCAAACATCTACACTCATATAAATAAAGTTGTTCGCTGCCATGGCCCGAAGGAGCCTTAAGCACTTGTACTGTGCTCAAGCAAAGGCTCTGGGCAACAAGTAGGATGGAGCCTTGACTTGAGCATTATATTAGTGCAGGGTTTAGGGTGGTTGTTTACTTGTTCAAACGTGTAGCCTCCTTGTTCCCATTCCTAGCTGATCATAATTTCTCTTTTCTTAGACAACGAAAAACTTTTCTTGTTCCATTTTATATCGTTTCAATTTCCATCCACCCATGCACATTTTATATCCTTTTATTTTCATAAAAAAGGGTTTTTATTACAAGTGGCCCCTGAACGTTTTAAAAGTCTATTATAGTCCTCAAACTCTCAAATCATTTATGTTGTCTTCATCTTTTGGTGTACACATCAATTTGGTTCGTGCTGTTGCATTCCGACAAAGCTTTTGTTAAACTTGGTCACTTGCCACTGCGCGACAAACTTTAAAGGGATATTGTCATCAAAATATAGCTCATTTTAGTCCTAAAACTCACGTTTTTGCTCAACAATGCCATATACTCTCCAATTAGGGTTTCACATTTAGCGTCCATCAGGGATTAAGGAGAGCATATAGCCTTGTTGAGCGGAGTACGTGAGCTTGACTTTATCATGGGTAGATTTGTTGTATTTTAACAAAAATACCCCTTAAAGTTTGTTAGTTGACTGATTTTAATGAAGATTTTGACTGAATGCAATGAGAGGGACCAAACTAATATGTGATCAAAAGATTAGGAACCACATTTATTGATTTGAAAGTTCAAGGACTCAAATGAGCACTTTTGGAAAGTTCAAGGACCATTGGTGAAAAAAAACTGTATAAATAAACGTGCTACCTCATATACATATTGCATTCCACCATTATTGAATAAGAGTCTAGAGTCTGAAAGTTCCTGTTTGCGGCCATATACTGATTTTGATGTTCTGTTTTGTAAAATTTTCTTTATTGACTAAAAAGGATCTTTGATGGTGCAGGGGTTTAAGAGAGTATTCAATATTTCTGGTGGAATTCATGACTATGCTCAAAGGGTTGATCCAACAATTCCTACTTATTGAGATCTATGAGACAATTTTACAAAACAGAATTATTTTTTTCTTTATACAGCAAGTGGTTTCATATTATCTTTTATCCCCTTTACCGTCCTAAAAGACAATGCAGATGCTGATTCAAATTGTTTGAGGAAATGAAATTTACTTCATCCTCTCTGCTCCTCCCACTGTCTTCTTCATCCGAATGGTTTCATATTTTTGTTCTTGGAAATAAATTGTTTGAGGAAATTAAATTTACTTTTTCTTTGTTCGCTTGAGCAATGGAAACCTTATTCTGGTGCATATTAATGCATTGATAGCTAATGATTGACAAACATCCAAGAACAAAAATGAGGAGAAAAAGATATAGTTTAGGTTAATAATATGATAAAAGCTCCTCAACAACCCAAACAATTGTTTCAATGGTACATATGAACCCTCACGCAAACAAAAAGAAAAAGTATGTAATTGGGAAAGGAAACAAAGGTGACTAAGAACATCTAAAGCTAAGAACACAACTTAAACTACCATTCAAACAAAAGAAATAAAAACACTCCCAAGAAGGTGATCATTTTTGGTTCTCCAAGGAAAAGACTACAAGGGTAAATGCTTAAGCTCTCATCTCTTTTTCTTTTGTGTACAAAGAGACTAGATCATAAGATACTTGGGTTAAAATGAAAAAGGCTTATCTCAACTAGAATAAGCAAAATTAATCCGCCATTGTAAATGTTTTTGTGTTATAAGTTGTGGCTAAATTCATTTCCTAGACATAAAATGCATGTTTCTTTTAGAATCTAGGTCTTCAACGGGTGATTGATTTTATTACGCGTTTTAACTACATTTTTTTTTATATTTAAGGACTTTTCCTATTGAGAGGGGCGATAGCATACTAAACTCACACACACTACATAAATGCTAGGACTCAAACCTAGGACCTTGCTTGAGGGAGTAAATACTCCAAGCCACTACACTCGTGGATCCTTTGCCGTTTTAACTACTTTAAAAACATTCATGTTTAGTGGGCATTGGACCCAAGACTATACTTAGAATCCTTAACTAATCTATTTTCTCCTTCGTCTTCTTCTCGGGCCTCCATCTTCCTAATTACATTACTAATTTTGGAATAGAAGACTCAAAGCCCAATGGGCCTTGAGGGATTTATAATTTAAGGGAGATAGAAATTACATTGGAGAATGAGAGAGGAGAAGCATGCAAGCTTCTATTTAATTTACAACCTCAAAATAAAATTAGTTATAACCCATCCATAAAATCAAACCCATACGGCCAATCACATAGCTCAATTTGGTTTTGGGGTCTTAAGTTGTCGCGCCCCAACCCACGGATTTACGTAACTTTGGGTTAAGACGTGATTCACACCTTAATTATAAAATTAAATAAAAACTATAACTAAAATGTGAAGAAACATTTAAATAAATAAAATAAATATTTCACATAGAATATTCAGCGAAAACGACCACAACTGAAATCTTAACAATTTTATATTATTTTATAAGTTAGAACTACTCTAGAGTTCACTAAAAGAGTAGCTCATTATTCATCTACAAGCTATGTGCACAATGCACTCTATAGATATGCCAAAATCATCACAAGCTCTAGTTTTCAGGTTCTGTACCTGCAAAATCTATTAGGGGGTGAGCGAAACCACATCTCAGTAAGGACATAAACCTTTTCACGGTAAATTGATATAATTAAATTAAGTGACATATAATCACACAGCCAAGTATCACATTATTAATAACAATGAATGAATGCTCTTTATCTATTCCCATTAATTCATATAACTGGGCAAGCAGACCTGCACGTCCCATACCATGCTTATACCACTTGGTCCCGAATGGCCATTTATATGAACTAACACCCATCTCAATCATCCCATAATTCCCCTTTTGTTAGTCATCTTGTCTAACTCCCTGTCACCAGTTCCGAATCACCCAATAAAAACCATGTGCACTGTGTGGTCCCTGAGACCTGGTACTTGCCAAGAGTTAGACTCAACTATATAAAAGACTATTTCCATTATCCTCTTTTCCACCATTATTTTCTCCACCCCAGAATTCTAGTCAAATTTCATGACATGATATAATTATGCCCTTCACAACAATGTAGCCATTTAAAACATCACCAATGCATATATAATTATGCCAACATTGTTCAAATAGTTAAGAGTACGTAAATACCCAATACAAGGAACGTCAATCAAACAATACCATGCATAATATAATGCTCACGGAATTTAATTAAATCAATCTCTGTAAAAGGCCCCCAAGAAACCCCTATCTTGACACCAAAGCTTTTGCTAAAACTGTTAGGTATTTCCCAATTTTCCACCACATTCACAAACCCAGTCTTCTATTTTCTTCCAATACTTCTTCTTCTCTCTACCTCTCTTACTATCTTTCCTTCTTTCTATTTAATTTTCTCTTTGTTTCTTTCTCTCTTCACGTTTATTTCTATGCAAGTTCTTAATGCAGAAGGTTTCCTATTTAAAGAACAAGAGAGGCGGCAGACCAATGTTCACTTATTGGCTGGCAACAAACTTGTTATCCAAGTTTTGGATAACTACATCAAACCAATGACGGTAAGAAAAAGATATCGATATACAAAATATCTTTCATATTCTAATATTTATGATAGCCACTTGTAAGTCAATTACTATATTTGCATGTGCTAAAGTCACCTCTTACTTCTAATATTATAAATTAAACATTTAATATATATATATATATATATGTTACTTCACATAAGTCCATAATCATCCTTATTTCAATTATTTAATCTAATTAAACAATGAAGGATACACAACATTAAACAATTGAGACTTGAGAACATACGAACCTATTTCCAATGGAACATATAATTCAAATTTGACCAATTTAAGCCTTCTGTTAAGTTGGCCGTTGGTCAAATGTTAACTGATGACATATCCACTGTAGGACTCACTAATTCCTTAAAAAAAATAAAAAAAATAAATTATATAATATAATAAAATAACATTAAAAAATCTTTTTTTAAAAAAAAAAACCTTCCTCTCTTCGTCACTCTCTTTCTCTTCGTCCCCCTTCTCCTCCTAGCTCTCCCACCCCATCCCCCCTCTTCCTTCGACGAATCCAGCCACCTACACCTCCTCTTTGAAGCACAGCTCCACACCTACTTGGATCGATGGGAGAAAATTGTGTGAAGCCAAGTTGCATGCTAGGGTGTGCCCGGGAGCCGCGGATATCTAGGGTGGCGGCAAAGGAGGGAATGTATACATTTGTTCCAAGACGGAGCCATAGTTATCGGTTGCAAGATTGCCATGGAAGGCAGAGGCGCCAATAGTAGCCACGACTTCTCCATAGGTAGCAGAATCACGGCTACAACGTGGCCTGGGTGGGCAGCCTTGCCTTGGCCGTGGGAAGGATGTTTGATCTTGGCTGTGGTAGTAGTGCCGTGAAGTTGCTCCACGATTTCGGCTGTGTGGTGGGACTGTAATTTCGACTGCAAGGTCATGTGATGGAATGGTGGCCCCGGCCATGGAGTCGTGTGGAGGTGCAAGGGCATGTGCTGGAGCTGTGTTCACGACCACGAGGCCGTGAGATGGAGCTGCAATCTTGGCCTTTGGGCAATGCAACGGGTGGCTTTGTGCTGCGCCACCTTGGTGGCTTAGACCCATGATGGATTGGGTTGTCGTGGCAGCCTTGCTCCTTGTGCGTATACTTCCGACCATGGTTCTTCAGAAAGCTTCAAAAGATCGATGAATGGAAGGAAACAAATTTCCTTAGGTTTGGATTCGAGAGCAACGCTTTGAGTATATCTCGAATCTCTCAGTGAAAGCACCAATTTGTTTGTACAAATAATCGCAGGGGAGAATATTCGAGATAGATCCTTTTCTTCCTCAATCCCTGCAAAATAGATTCGATCAACGAAGCACATCCGAGAGTTGTTGGCCAAAGGCCCTTCGATGCCTAAGTCAGTTGAATGGTCTTAAGATGCAGCTTTAACTGAAAGGGATGAAGCTTTCTCTTTGGGAAGAGAGATAGTAAGGCGGTCGGAGCAGTGAGAAAGGGAGAGAGAGAGAGAGAGAGAGAGAGGAAGAGTGTGTGTGTGTGTTTCTCTATGGTTTTCATAATTACCTCATATGTTGTGAGATGCCATCTTTATACAGAGTCTCCTCATTGGTTAGGGTTTTGTATAAAATAATTCCCATATGGAAGGAATTATCTTTTCCTTAAATGAGATGACATGATAATATCAGGGAGATTTGCTAGGAATCAAATCCTTGATTTAGAGAGATATTCCTATATCGTAAATCAAGGATAATAGGCTAATTAACCTAAGGAATATTCCTCTATCCACGTGTCACCTTGTGATTGGTTGCCAAAATTCATGTTCCCACAGGAGGCACATAATTCGTATTTTGAGGCTGAGTGATACGGAATCTCCTTTCCCCTCTTATTTCCCAAATTGATTTAGGGTTCATATTGGGGCCGAGTGATACGGTCTGAAATATTCGTTTTGGAGCAGAACCATACGGTCTTAATTTGGATTCGATACTGACTTGAAGATTCATGAAGTGGTTCCATTATTGTAGAGAAGGCTGAATTAATAAAGATGACTTTGAAGAGCAAAACTCATGCACATGACGCTGAAATCAGATATAATATATTGCGGTGAAGTTCCAACGTCTAGTAGTGGCTTTTTATCTTACTTTGATGCAACTGTCTGTGTTGTTTAGCTTGTTATCTGGCCTTTTATCTTTACTTCGATGCAATGGTCTGTGTTTAGACCGCTCACACATTTGGGTCTTTCCAATCCTTCCAACCACAACCACCCCCATACTTCTCTCTAGAACATGCATAAAGCCTCCTTCCTGGATTATCAGGACTCCAACAAATCTTCGTTTCAAGCTCAACTCCACATTTGCAAATACGTACGTACCATGTCATCTTCTGTAATTCAATTACTCGACTATGTAACTTGAAATTCTATGCGTAGAATAAATTTGTAGTTTGTAAAAAGAAGGGAATAACGGTACAAGATTTGGTGGATCCATTGATGTTGTTTTTAATAGATTCCCTCTAGTAAATATTTAGTAAATTTCTTATATATTTAGTAAATTCCCTTTTATATTCTAATTTTATGAAAAAATATCTTGCGTGATTTTAGTAGATGAATTGAGTCAATCATAGACTGAAATTTAGTGTGTTTTTGTTATAATAATTTTCATATATGTATGACAAAATTACTTGATATATTTTTACTTCATAAGTAGGCAATTTTGTATCATATAAAATTACAAGACATGCCTTCAAGGACGGTGTATTTTCTTAATGTATATACAAATCAAAGAAGGTTAATCAAATATGACAACTTATACTTCTTTGTGTCTACCTCTATCGTCACGAGAGAGATATACAAAGGAGTTTACAACCGTTGCAGTTAAGTTTCTATCCTAGTGTTGTTATAGTTATAACTTATATGCACACCACCTATAGCCTATAGGGTGTAACAACAATCTTTGGTTCTAGAAGCAATATAATTAAGTATCCTTCTGAGTTTGTGCCATTACCTGTCATCGTCCGTACTGTTGTAACAATTATATGCCAACATATATGAATTAATGTAGATAAAGAAGAGAAGTGTGTATATGCAAAGAGAACCGTTTTCGTTCCCTGGAAAATATAGGAATGATAGAAAAATGAGAGCCTCCCACGTATGAGATGCGCCTAAAGACTATTTCAAAGCCCTTCCCAAGGTTTGCAAACTTTCCCAAACTACCAAGCTCCTACAATCCCTCATTATCAGTCCTCTGCATTACCCTCGTCAGTCCAACCTGTAACCCTTCTTTCCTTTGCCACCTTTCTAACTTTCTCTCTCTTTCTCTTTCTTTTCCTAATTGTGTCTCTCTCCACACCCAACCCTTTCTTCAGCCCCAAAAATTAACCCAACATTGCCTCTCTTGGCCACACCCAAGATCCTAACCCCCCGCTCTCTCTCTCTGCCTTCCACCATGGGCAACTGTTGCTCTCAACGCAGCACCGAGGATGCCCCAAATGACGACAATAAGGGAGACAGCAACAGTGCCCCCGACAATAACCCTAGCGCTGCCCATGCCGCCCCCAACAACCCCTCAAACCCGGCCGCTCATCCCAAACCTAATGCTTCCCCAACTCACAGCAAGGCTGCCAAGCCTGGCCCCATTGGCCCCGTCTTAGGCCGTCCCATGGAGGACGTCCGCTCCATGTACTCCATAGGGAAGGAGCTCGGGCGGGGCCAGTTTGGTGTCACGCACTTGTGCACGCTCAAGGCCACGGGAGAGCAGTTCGCGTGCAAGACAATCGCCAAGCGGAAGCTGGTGAACAAGGAGGATATTGAGGATGTGAGGAGGGAGGTACAAATCATGCATCATTTGACGGGGCAGCCCAACATTGTGGAGCTCAAGGGAGCTTATGAGGACAAGCAGTCGGTTCATTTGGTCATGGAGTTGTGCGCTGGAGGAGAGCTTTTCGATCGTATCATCTCGAAGGGACATTACACCGAACGCGCTGCAGCGGCGTTGTTGAGGACCATTGTTCAGATCGTGCACACCTGTCATTCCATGGGGGTTATTCACAGAGATCTCAAGCCTGAGAATTTCCTTTTGCTCAATAAAGATGAAAACTCTCCGCTTAAGGCTACAGATTTTGGTCTGTCCGTCTTTTACAAACAAGGTAAGTACAATCATATTTTAACCTAATTTGTTTCTCGAATGTTCATGGTAGGAATTCTGGTTTTTTCTTTTATCTTCCAGTCAGCCAAACAAAATTGTGAGGAGGATTTTAAATGGGATTAAACACTAATTAAATTTTGTTTAACTGTGGGAGATATGAACAAGGAAAAAAAAAAATTTGATGACCAATAAACCAATATATAATTAATATTGAGCCTCAACGAGATTCAAATGGTTATGGGAAATTTTTAAATGCTCAATTTATTATCTTCTTCCTTCCCTACAACAAAATAAAAAATAAAAAACATATAACAATGGGTTAAATAAACACGTTTGTGATGATATTGCAGGAGAAGTATTCAAGGATATTGTTGGTAGCGCATATTACATTGCACCAGAAGTGTTGAAGAGAAGATACGGGCCAGAAGTCGATATATGGAGTGTTGGAGTCATGTTGTATATTCTTCTCAGTGGTGTTCCTCCTTTCTGGGCAGGTAAATATAAAAGACTAGAAAATTCTTCTTAATTTCTCTTTAAATCCCCTCTAATCAGTCTATCAATTAATTGATATACTGAAACTACTTGACAGAATCGGAACATGGGATATTCAATGCAATTTTACGTGGCCAACTCGACTTTTCAAGCGACCCTTGGCCTTCAATATCACATCAAGCAAAGGATCTTGTGAGGAAGATGTTGAACTCAGACCCCAAGCAGAGATTAACAGCCTTCCAAGTTCTCAGTAAGTCGATGAACTATAATTAATTTCTATATACCGAAATGTTATCTTGCCAGACTCTAAATTTAGGACGTCATGTTGATTATTGCCTGAATCTGCCTTCTATATAGATTCACTATAAGTATGATTTCTAACCTGAATGTACATATATAATATATATGATTTCCATCAGATCACCCATGGATTAAGGAGGATGGTGAAGCACCTGATGTTCCTCTCGACAACGCTGTGCTCAGCAGGCTCAAACAGTTCAAAGCAATGAACCAGTTCAAGAAAGTTGCACTTCGGGTATGTATTCGTCATTTTGATCTGGATCGATCTTAGGGATATCATATACATAATACTGACACTACATGCATAATGCATCTATAGAAAATTCCAATGATCATCTATGCATCTGTGTTTGTTGTTTTCTATGAACTGAAGAAGTGAATTTAGAGAGTTACTTAATTTTGGAAAAATTTTATAGGTCATTGCGGGATGCCTATCAGAGGAAGAAATCATGGGATTGAAAGAGATGTTCAAGAGCATAGATACAGATAACAGTGGGACTATAACACTTGAAGAGCTAAAGCAAGGACTTGCCAAGCAAGGGACAAAGCTATCTGAATTTGAAGCTAAGCAATTAATGGAAGCAGTAAGTGCTCGCTCTATGAAATTAGTATATATAATATACAAAGTTAACTCGTATTCCATTCTGATATAATTTCCTTTTCTTTTTATTTCAATAATTTTAAAAATAAAGGCGGATGCTGATGGCAACGGAACCATAGACTACGATGAGTTCATCACAGCAACAATGCACTTGAATCGGATGGATCGAGAAGAGCATCTCTACACTGCCTTCCAACACTTTGATAAAGACAACAGCGGGTAGGGTTTCATTTATAATTAATGTTCTAAATTGCAGTTACATAATATAAGAAAAAAGGTTTCTCATCTTCATCAACATTGATCTTATATGTATGTAACCATGCCAATATGCCTTCTCATCAGGTATATCACGACCGAAGAGCTAGAGCAAGCCCTCCGAGAATATGGCATGCATGATGGAAGGGACATACAAGAAATCATTGCTGAAGTTGACGCTGATAACGTAAGTTGCAAATCAACTAATATTAATCAGAATCGTTGTTCATTGAATACTGCTAGTTACATGAAGTTAATTGGTGGATATATTTTTGGAATTCGCTGCAGGACGGTCGAATCAACTACGATGAATTCTGTGCAATGATGAGAAAAGGGAACCCAGAAGCAAACCCGAAGAAGCGGCGTGATGATATATTTGTTTGATTAATTTGGGTTGGTGCACAAGGATATGCAATGAAGTATTATCAATGGGGAAAGTGGCAAATATAGAAAACGTCTGTCCATCATCGTGATTTTAATTATCCAAGGAGATTAAGGAAGATTAATTCGGGAGAGATTAATTTTGGTGCTCATGGATGTTCATCATGTACAGTATCTTTAAAATTAAAAAAAAAAGAAGAAGAAAAAATGGGAGGGGCTATGGGAGAGAAGGTGGCTCAAGACAACTCTTGTGTTAGTTGGTGGGGGGTTAATTAATTTGAGGGTTGTAAATGAAGGCCAAAAATGCATGTCTGGTCACAAGGTCCTCTATCTCCCGCTTGTGAAAATTGTATCTGTCAAATATATTTCGAAAATCGCTAACTAATGGCTAGGAATCAATGTGTACGTGTTTTACTAATGTGTAATGCATTCCATTAGTAGACTTGTTGACTTGCTGACAAGACACTAGAAAATCTTTGGAAAATCTTTTCGACTTTTCTTGTTTTGTATTTTTTTTCTTCTTCAATTCTAACTATGAATGCGATATATATATATATATATATATATATATAGATACTTGGATGTGGTTGTTTTGCAAAACAACAGAAGGGTTGTATAGCATTGTTCAATGATGTTTTCCTCGGATATTACTATGTTTTGTAAAACGTCAAATTGATGTTTTCCCTTGTTTCCCAAAGTATACAATCCAAAAACTAGAATAGAATACAAAGGAGACTTATGAAACAAAGTAAGAGTTTTAAGAAGGAAGATGGCGCCCCTAAATTTTTAAGGAGCTTGTAAGAATTTTGTTAAAATAGAAATATGTGAGAAATTACTAAAAATATGTCTTGAGATCTTTTTTTTTGGGTCGTAATCAAAGTATGTCTTGAGATCAAGTGTGTATTTAAGGGTTTAGAGGATTGGTACTTTCGATGTCTTGTTAATGTCTTTGATTATACTGTTAAAGTTTATCGAATGAAGTTTATCTTTGAGAAATTATTATTATAATTTTTAAAAGTATTGATTTTGGGGTGATAGGATGAAATTAGAGGGGATTACAAGTCTATAGAAATTTTCAGAGATTCTTTCTTACTTCGCATACATTTTCACTACATTTTTACATATTAACACGGAAGCAATGATGTGGCTCGACCGTACGGTTTCTTAGCTGGAGTTTCTTATATGCAAGGTTTTCTTAAGTTGGTGTATCAGTTTATAGGCTATTACAAGTTTGGGTATCCATTTGAAACGACCTTTGTTTGTGCAAATTTCCTCCTTTGGAATATTCAAAGAAGATTCTTGTGATTTTTGATTGTCTACTTCCAAGAACCCTATAGAACAATGGTGGTCAATTGGAGAATACTGGTGTGATGTTGGCCAAGGGCCCTCCGATGCCTAAGTCAGTAAAATGATCTTAAGGAGATGCATATTATACTGAAAGGATGGAGTTTTCTCTATAGGGGAAGAGAGAGAGAGAGAGAGAGAGAGAGAGAGAGGGCCGGAGTCGAGTGTTTGTGCTAGGGTTTCAAAATTAGGTTTAGCATTACCTCATGTGTGGTGTGATGCTATCTTAATTTATGTAGCCTCCTTGTTTGAGTCTTGTTCGGAATGATTCATGGAGAATAATTCCCTTATGTTATTCTCTCTCTTGAATAAGGAGGTGGAGATGTGAAATACTTGTCAAGCTTTTGAATTCCCAATTGCAACTCGGCTCCCTTTGAGAGTTGAATTTGATTCCTTCCTGGATTTGGGCTTCTTGTCAAGAAAGGCTTTTGGGATTTCTTCTTGGCCAAGCATCCCCAATGGTTATAAAAATTGCAAACTCCTCCCATTGTTTTGCACTTCCTATATTTTCTTCTACTACTTTAACTTGTGGCAACAAGAAGAATTTTAGAGGCGCTGATCTCTGCGTGTTGAGGAGAGAACCCGAAAGAGTCGATCCCCCCGAGTGATGTAGCGTGACAATAGAATGGCTAAAACTTTAGCCTAGAACATGTAACTCTGGAATCCACCAGGAAGATTTGAGGAAACCTTAAGGTTTATTGATAAATTGGAATAACAAAACATAACCCTAGTCATGGGTAAAATTTGTTTAAATACCCCCAAAAAGCCTAGGAATAAACAAGGAATTAAAATAACAAAATAACAAAATTTCTGAAAACTATAAAAACATTAAAATTGAATTTCGGGCTGCGAAACGATCTCGGATGCCCATAAAAACCCATGCATCTTTGCTAAGTGATGAGTTTTACTCGTGACGTCGTTCTCTTCGAATAGACAGGTCATGGGCCTAATTCTTAATTCTGAGCTTAGAGTCCAAATCTGCAGTTTGCCCGATTTACCCTTGCTCGCTCTTCTCTCCAGCTCCTCTTCGATTGCTTCCGCCATATGTTCTACATCACCAAGGTAAGCCACAGCTTCAGCCTTTTTATTTTTTGTGTTCTTCACGGCGTCAGCCAGCTGGCCCGTTTTGCTGAACCGTGGCCAAACAGCTGGCTTGCGATGGAGCCGTGACCAATTGCTGGATAATCCATGAGGTTGGTTGCACTGAGGGCGGGCTAATTATAACGACTATTTGAGACTGCTGTTGCCTTTTGTTTTTCTTTTTTTAATTTTGCATCAGAGTTGAGACAGCCTAGGGGCTGGTTGCATGCAGAGCTGGTCCATTGATTTTGGAGGCCCTGTGCAAATATGGATGTCAAGGCCCTGCATATACAAGTAGGAAAAAAAAAATCCATATAGAAACAAAATTTTCTGACACGGGAGGAACACCTTCGGAAAGAGCTTCCCAGAAAAATTTCTTTAGTCACTCTTCCAAATCACAGAGCTGATAAATTGATTTTCCAATTTCAATGCTCGGTGAATTCTCATGTACAATGAGGGAGGGAGAAAAGAACTGTGATTTTGGGGAAAGGGCTAAAGCTTGGGTTTTTACAATCCAAAATTTGATGGAAGAGGGTGGTAATAGAAAGGGATTTATTTTGATGGAGGTGAGTGAGAGAGACTCACTAAAAGAGAAAAGAATATTATAATGATTTTGCAGCGCAAGAGTTAGGAAGAGGAAAACACAGGTTTCAAACATAATAAATAAATAAAAAGAAGAGTTGCAGCGTTAGAGAGAGACTCTCTAGGTCGTGGAAGTTGTTGATAATTAATATTCAATTCAATTTTGGTTTTGGTTTTGGGGCCTTGCATGTGGCGTTGTGGGGTGATATTTAATATTTCATTTTTATTTTCATGTTTTAATTAATTGAATGCGTTGATTGGGAAAAATTTGGGGCCCTTAAATTTTGGGGGCCCTGTGCAGTCGCACAGCTCGCACACCCCATGGGCCGCCTCTGGTTGCATGGAGCTAAGCTGAGCTGCTGGCTGAAAGGCCTGATCGTCCTGGCATTGGCTCTGGCTGTGCTAGTGGCATGCAAATAGCTTCAGCCGAATGGCCTCTTTTGTTTTTTTTCTTTTGCTTCAAGCTTGGGTTTGTTTCTTGCGTTTTGATTTCTGAATTGACTTCTGATTCTGACTAGCTTTTCCCTTTCTTTTGTAGTTGCTCAGCTACTATGTTGTATGACGAAGGACCTTGTCGTTGATGGAATATGAGGCAACACACACACAAACCATGCAAAGATAAAGCACTCATACCAATTGAAAAGTAAATACACACAAAAACACAAAAAATTATAAAGGCTCAGTCTCGTGGCTACGTCCTCTTGGTGATCCACCCAAGAAATTCATTAGTATGTAAGAACAACTTTGGTTACAATCTTAAACCCCCTTAGCTCTCACAAGAACCCCTAGTTCTCTTTTCTCTCACCCTTGCTCAAACCCTTGATGCCCTTGAAAACACCCTTGAATTCCCTCTTGAATTCTCTTGTGTCTCTTTCTTCTCTTCTTATTTTTAACCTAGCCCTAAAAGTCCTATTTATATTTTATAGGACTTTTGCTGCAAGTTAATTAGGAATATGAAACTAAAACCCTTTTAAATTAGGCTAGAAAACCCCAAAATAATAAGAAAACCAAAGTCAAACACGCCAAAACTAGTGCGCAACACTATTCACGTGGTGACCGGTCGTCGGGATTGGACGACCAATTGCCTTGAGTTGAAGACGCGATCTGAGGTCTTGGTACAAAGCGATTGGTCACTTGCACGCTGCTGCTCCTTTCTGCGACTTCTTCTTCTCCTCCCGCTTCTCCTCTTGCAGCCTTTGGTTCCTCTTCCTTCTCCCGCATCATGGTGAGCCAAAAAAGTTCAACACAGGTGATTGGGTTGCCGGTGATGAGACCAAACATGACCGGGCATCAAGGCTGTCCTGCGCGGTTTCTGGAGTGGTGTCCAACCGGTCGGTTAATTCATCATGTCTGGTCGGATTACCTAGTGACTCCAAGGTAACGAATTCTTTAAGGTCTGATCGATCATCAACATTATCTGGACCCGCCTGTGCTTGAACTACTGCCCTAGAAAAATACACTTCTTCTTCCAGAAAAAGCACATCCATTATGATCTAGAGCTTCGGAGTGTGTAGGTGGTACCAGCAATACCCATTGTTGTACAAGTTGGTTGATGACAAAAAATCAAAGTAACCATCTAGACCATAATAGTTTTCATTTGATAGCCAGTCACACCTTGGTTAGGTTGAACACCATCATGCAAAAACGTTACTCTCTGTACAGCATTTGGTTTAGTGGCGATTATCTTTGGTAAAAGAGATTTTAAGTTCAACTCGCATAAATGTGAGTACAATAAAAGCATAAATTAATTATCTTAATTAAAAAAATATACAATTATGTTTGCGAAAAAAAGCATAAATTGTATGTTGGTCTGCTGTAAAAAAATTATTTGTAAACGTCCTGTTCTTTGTACAAATAAAAGAAAATTATTGGTAATAAAAGTGGTAATAAACGGGCATCGTAAGCACAGTCTGAAATTGAAAGCTGTAATAAACGCAAGTCCAAAAACGTGACGAGAAAATGTCATTTTCAAAACGCATTTGAAACTCGGAACGGGACCCCGCACAAGCTGTATTATTCTTCTTCTTTTTTTAATGTGTTTCCCCGACTATTTAGGACACGTCGGATATTTTGATCTTTTCCAATATAACGAGTTAAACGACAAGGGTAAGTGGGTAGGGCATCCTCTAGTGTGGTTGCATTCCTTTTTGATTCGGTTGAAGTTTTCTTTTTGGATTCCGCATTAATTATGAATGGGTGGGTATAGTTCAGTTGGTTGAGTTCTTCGACCTCAAGTCCTGTGGGTAGAGGTTCGAAATCCCCTGGCACCTAACAATGTTTGTATTTAAAACCCCCTTCACAATTGCTTGTACTAAAAAAATTATTAATTTGAATCTAGATTCAAATTTAATATTGATTAGTGTTATTTTAAAATTAATTGAAGGTCAAATGTTCAACTAATTGCAGGTGCCTTTATGGACTTTTGATGCTGTGTTTACATCAATGTCCAATAGGTAGTAGGTCATTTCAAATTTTATTTGCGAAAAAAAACATAAATTAATTATTTAATTTTTAAAAAAAGCATAAATAAAGCAATATGAATACTATTGTGCGTCATTTAGCAAGTGGAAAAGCAATAGTAAATCCATGTAGTGAGAAAACTCTGTGACTAGTTGATATCCTCAGGATTTATTTGTGCTCCTTGAGCTATGGTCGTAGACGTGGATCTCTCGAAGGTTGAGTGGTTGTACCGGCCTTGCATTCAACTCCGCATACTGCAATCAATTTCCAAACAAAAGAATATATATTATTTCAATATTTTTGCGTCTGGGTTTTAATATGAATTTGCAGGGTCGGTCTTGACTTTTGGGTGGCCTGGGGCATAAATTAAAATGAGACCCTTCTCCTTTGGCTACAAGCAAGGTTTAACAAGAAAGAAAAAAAAATTATGCAAATATTTCAGAGCTTTAATTAGTCTAGTTTTGCTTTCCGAAACTTGCTGCAAAGAGAATGATACATTGCAAATCTATATTATAGTTAAATCATGCAATTCAAAATACATATCAGAAAAATTAGCATTAATATAAGCACATATAAATTTTGAGGCCCCCAAATTTGGGGCCATGGCTGTCACCCTCAGGAATTTGTATATGAGTTTCATTTTGGTCACCAATTTTATCACTTCGTCTAATTCCGTCAATATGGCCATCAAAATGGGTAAGCCGGTTTTGGGGTGATTTGTACATGAATTGATAGTTCTACTCCTGAAATTGATGGTCATATCGACGGAAAGATCAAATTGCCAGTAACGACACAATTGAAGGACGCCAAAAATTGTAAATTGAATTTGAGAACCAAAATGAAACTTGGCTACAAGGTCAACGACCATTGTAGTCAAGAACCTTTTGTTTTTTGTTTTGTTTTTTTAATTTATATTTTTATATATTTTTGTTTTAGTGTGGGGGTTGAATAAAAGAGTAGATTCAGAGTTGAACTAATACTTACATCATGCACAGCCTCTCGAAATAACTTTACTTGATCCCTTGACACTGTTCTTATCTGAGGAGACACCAAAATTTTGCAAAAAGGGTCACATATAGATGACCCAAATGAAAAGGAAAGGCTATAATTGTAATTAATTAATTACCTTTTTAGTGATGGTCCAAATAACGCCTTCAGTACAGGGAGGAACGGTGAGTGAGCCCATGTATCTGTAATAGTTTTTCCCGCCGATTTTAATTTTTCTAGGATCAGTCATCCCAATGCTTGTCTCATGATTTTCATCAATCATGGATTTAACATGCCTCGTCAACTGAAATTCATTCACAACTTGCAACATGTTAGGAGAATATAGTATTTTCAAAACATGAAGAGGAGGATGAGGTCGTCACGAGTTAACGGATAATGTTCTTTTATCATACTACTCTATTTTATCAAATTATGAATCTAAGATGCATTCGAGCAAAAAAACCAACTAGATCAATGGTCCAGATTCCCTAACAACATAATTATGTATGAGAGAATTTGATTTCGATCGAGTACCGTGGAGAGGAAAGAATTGGCACGACCAATCTTGTAGAGGACTGCAATGACAGCGATCTTGTTTGTGACGTTGAGATCAGGGCTTATATGAATCATGTGGAGCTCCATGTCATAGATCCTGTTGTTGATTGAATGCTCGGAAGGTGAGTGCCAGTGACATTGTTTTAGAAAATACTCAGTCCCATTTATCTCAATTGATCCAGCATTCGTCTCCCATTGAACCTGCGCATACACACATATAATAGATAAGTTGTTAAAATTAGGCACTCAAGGCCCTCCGTTCTATTCTTCATTCTCCCAATATCGCTTGTATAAAAATAAAAATAAATAAAGATAAGTTGTCGATTTACATATTTGGTCCCTTTAGTTTGAGTAGTTTTCGATTTTGTCCTTATGATTTTATTAATTTTGACAATTTCAATCCTACAGTTTCGTATTTTCGGAAAGAGAATAAAAAAAAATTAAACGGTTCCAATCATTAGTTGATGGAGCTAATTAATTATATATTACCGAAATATCATGGCCTCTATTCTTGAGGGTGGCATTATAAGGTTTATAGCTGGTGTTGAGATTCCCCAAGTGCGGGATTAATTTGACTCGATGACTTGATAAATCAATAGGAGATTGCAGGCTTCCATTCTTACACGCTGCCCATTCTTCCTTCATCTCTCCCCACTGTTTTGGCCCCTTTCCACTTTCATGAAGATAATCGAATTCTCTTTCATCCTCTGCAATATCCACAGTATGTTAATGACTTTCTTTTCTCTAAAAAAGAAAAAACTAAAGAAAAGAAAAGGCAAACTAAAACATTGTTTTAATTCATTGTGCTATAATTACCAACTTCTTGAGCTGCGAGGGATGTGAAATATGAGAAGAGAAATACAAAGAAGAGAAAATAAGAAATGGGAATTGGTTTGGTTTGATGCGGCTTCATGTTTAACACAAGCAGATCGAGGATAAGCTGTAGTAGTAATAGTGGATTGTGAGAGTATGCGTGTGTGTGTCTATATATATATATATGTAAATGAAGATGACAGCAACACAAGTTGAAATCGTACACAATGACGAACCATGAAGTTTCGTACTTGTTTTTGTCTGAAGGAAATCAATAAAGAATGACCAAAGACATGCTGTAAATAAAAGTTTATTAACAAATTTAAAGAAAAAGAATGCAATTATACAGAGGCTTAAGTGCATGATTATTTTAATGCCCAACAGGAATAATGTATTTAGTAAATGTAGCTAACCCTTCAAACTAATTTTTTCTTACCTATAACCCATTATCTTATTTTTTCTATGAAGAAAACCTAATTTATTATAAGTAAAACACAATGACTAAGATCTAACTCAGCAAGTTATATAATTAAGCTTAAAATGTAATTTATTGTATTTTTTTATATTCCGAAACCCGATGACTAGGATTAAATGTTGGGATCCTCAATTTATATATTGTGTTGATTTCTTTCCCCTCCTAAATTTGGAATTCATTGCAAATTTAACTACTCACACATTAATTTATTTTAAATTTCAAAACGTTTGGCACATAATGCACACACAAATATATATAAACATTAGTATCTATATATTAATGCACACACAAATATATATTGTTGGGAAAGTAATGCACACGTACACAAACATTCCTATGTGTCTTACACAAATTATTTATTTATCATCTAATTATTGTCCTTCTTTTTTTCATTTAATCCTAGTCTTAAATGGGATTGCCAATATCGGGCCCACCAAAAACACCTCTTTTTTTTTTTTTTTTTCCAAATGAAGAGAGTTTTATTAAAGACGAATAGCAAGGTTTACATCCTTAAGACACCTCCTTAAGAAAGGACTAATAAACTCATGTGGAATGGGAGGATTAACTAGTCCATGCTCACCAAAGTATAACATCCATATTATATTGCTCACCAAAACACCTCCTTAAGACAGTCCCTAAGCATAATTCATGTCAAGACAGTCATGTGTATCAAACTACCCTACAAGGGCCTATCTGGTAACAACCCGTTTAAAAACTATGTGGCATATATGTTGCCTACCCATTTCATAAAAAAAGTTGATCACTCCAATGTGCTAGACAATGCTATTGTTATATGGTTTACTTTTACCTTTTATATTTACTTTTTCTTTTTATAAAAAAAAAATATATAGTGAGATAGAGGAGATGATATTTTATTATAAAATATAGGTGGGACTCATCAAAGAGGATATGTAGATTTTACCCATTTTATTATAAAATATAGGTGGGACCCATTTTATATTGCCTACTTATTACTTTTGAAGTATGCAAAATTGCCTTATCAAAGAGGATATGTAAATTTTACCTATTTGAAAAAGACTTTCATGCAACAGGGATAGCAAAAAGTGCTATCCACGGCCAATGACACAATAACACGTGAGATAATTTTTCCACTTGTCATTGTGTTATTGACTAGGGATAATAAAACAGTGCTATCCCCATTACAAATAAATTTTTCTACTATATATTTTTGGCGTGAGTTACAGAGTTTTTGTACGGTCATATGTAGCACAACTTCGAATATAGTACTCCCCCCTTCTTGACTTCAAATATTTTTGTGGGTGATTTATCATCCACAGCATATATAAATTGTTTTATCACCCATATATAACATTAACTAATACGGTTGACATATCGTTCTAAGTTGACATTGTTAGAGTGAGACAAAAGGCCTTTGTCAAAGTGCCGTGGTATGATAATTGTTTGGGGTTCTAGCAACCGTACAAATGGATAGCACATATGTCATCGTATTTGTCGCACATATATGTAGGTTTACTAAACTACATGTAACATGTTGACTTTACTTCTGAGTACTGATTAAGAACACCATGGACATGGAGAGACATATTTAATTCCTTAAGGGTGACGAAACTTTTTGTTTTGTTTTTTAAGATCAATTGAAGACTTGAATCTTAGTGACAAGAAATTTTGGAAATCGCAGAGTCTACATTCATGAACAACCATAAACCACGGTATCTTTCTGTTGACATCTTCTAGTTTTCTATTAAGATATGTGGTTTTTAGACTTGGATTTAATTAGTTGGTAGCTGAAATATCCAATGAAAAAAAAATAAGGCTGGAAATCGCCTCTGAGTTCATTGTTAAACGTTTTATTAATTTATTAATGAACAGTCTGAACTAAATTTCGCTCGAATTTCACAAAATTTGACTCACGATTTATTGAATGGTAAGCCTGAGACCTTAACTTCTCAATTACATTACAATATTCTTTTCTTTCTTTTTTTTTTTTCAATTTTTTTTTTTTAATTACAACAATTGGGGGCACTTTTCCTGATATTCGAATGAGTGACCAAGGAGGGGAAGGGGGAGGGACCTCACCATTGAGGTAAACCCCTCGGTCTTACAATAGTTTCTTTTGGATGTTGTCACTTTTTTTTTTAAAGAGATTCTTTTATGGATATTGCTTGCCTCCTTACATGTATGGAGATACTCCTCCTTCCTACGAATCACAGTTTGAAACATATGCAAAAATAATTCATCAAAAACACAAAAAGAAAAACTTATTCACATATGTCACACTGCTATTGGCAAGAATGTAGGAGGGCTGAATAAACCAAAATGGGTTTCAGCCCATATTTATAACCAAAGAACAAACAAGACCAATACAACCAAGGTTGGGCTGAGATCAACATCGAATCCAAGTAAAACCGAGAAGTAAGCCGAAATTCAAGACTGTCAAAAGAAGAGGAGTAATCAGAGAAGGAAGTCTTGGCACTCGTGATTGAGGTAAAAACGCAGCTTAACTAAATAGAACATGCAAATACTTGGGTGGTGGCTTATCTTACTCTTGGAGGTAAGACTTTCAAAAGCCGCAAGGATTTCTTTATAAATCGGAGAAGGATTCATTTGGAAAAGGAATCATAAATTTTTCAGCAAACGAACTCAGAATGCACTTATGAACTTTTTTCATATAATTTTCTTAGGATTTCACGTAGTTGTATTACCGAACAAATTAAGATTTTGAGCACCATCCTTTGTAATCGCTCATTTAATATATAAACAAGTTTTCTTTCTTTATTTCAAAGTCTACTTGAGCATTCATATCCATAAACTCATTGAAATTCCTAGTCTTAGGTTTATTTTCGTTGAGTCTCATTGCCGCAGGATACGGCATCCCTTTTGTGAACTAAACACATTAAAAAAAACCTTGTTTGCCAAGATAGAAGGACTTACAGTTGAGAGTTTTTCCTTTCTCGACCACAATCGCTCGACGAAGTCAGAACCCAGCACACCATCCATTTGTATACTCGGCCACTTGAGATTATTGTGCTGGCTCGCCTCGTACTCACCCAACCAAAAAGGACATTAGTTACTACCATCTTCTAGGCGAGAAAGTGTGCCTTATTATTATTTTATAAATAATAAAGGGACCAAGATCATTTTGAGCAGGGGCGGAACCAGCATATGGGCTATAGTGGGTTGTAGCCCAAGGACCTTTTAAAAACAAAAAAAATTAGACTTATAGCTAAAGTCAACATGTCCTCTTCTTGTTTGCTGGGCCTTATTTTGGGGATGGGGTCTTGTATGACTATTTTCTTATTTTATTCTTTTGTTTTATTTTTTTTCAATGTATATTTCTTGTATGGTTCAGTTCTCATTCAATAAAGTATCCTATAGTTTCCCATTCAATAAAGCATCCCAGTCTGGCCTAATGAAGTATCCTATTCCTAGCCTAGTTTGTCCTATGCAACTTTACAAGTATCCTAGTCAGTCTATAAAAAATAAAAAATAAAAAAAATAAAAAGACAATATTCATATTTATGAAACTTAGCCCTAGCAGTCACAAAAGATTATCTATAGTGTTTTGTATTTTGTGCTACCGAAGTCAATTTCATCGTCAATACGCATAATAAAGGTATCTAACTCTCCAGAGTCTCGAATTTTTATTTTTTTCATTGATTTGTTTAGTATAAAGTAAATTATTTTATTTTTTATATGTGTTATTAGATTATAATGTTACATCATAACTAAGCAAGTAAAAGAGCAAAAACTATTCATTCAGTCTTCAAGAAAAAAAATGATGGTGATAAATTAGACAATGACAAGGCTTCTACATTCAATGATAAGGCTTCACCATCAATTGAGCCACCTCATCACACATATCTCGTAGTTGAACCTAACTAGTTTGATGTTGCTTTTTTGGAACGAGACTCTGGGAAACGTATTCAAATATCTGAATACCCTATTAATCAACATGATGAGGTTCGATGTGCTCATATCAAAGTTGGACCTTAGCAACCAAAATTTTCAAAATATCCAAGGTCTCAGTTCGGATTGCAATATCATCGATTTCAATATTCTTGGTTCTCCCAATTTCCATGGTTAGAATATTTCCCTTCAGAAGATAAAGTCTATTGTTTTCCATGTCTTGTTTTTGGTAATGGTCGTCTTGCATTAACTACTGAGGGTTTTAATAATTGGAAAAGAGTTAATGATGGAAATGATTGTGTATTTTTGACTCATGTTGGAGGTCCATTTTCATTGCATAATACTTGTGAAAGATGTATGGAGGATTTGATGAACCCATCTCACCATGTTGACAAAGTTATTAATCAACAATCAAAGGAAGAAATTTTAAAAAACCGGTTACTGCTCAAGACAACGATAGAGTGTTTTCGGTGTCTTACATATCAGGCATGTGCTTTCAGGGGTCATGATGAGTCTTTGGATTCTTAAAATCGTGGAAATTTTATTAAAGTGGTCAAGCATACAACAAAGTTTAATGATGAGTTGGCTGAAGTTGTTCTAGAGAATGCCCCAGGAAATGCAAAATATACCTCACCCAAGATTCAAAAGGAGATTTTAAATATTCTCGCAAACAAAGTGAGAAAACAAATTCGTGAAGAAGTTGGGCATGCTGCTTTTTGTATCCTTTTTTATGAATCACAAGATACATCAAATAGAGAGCAAATGGCTATTGTTTTGAGATTTGTTGATAATGATGATTTTCTAAGCGAATTTTTTTTTAACATTGTGTGGGTTGAAGACACTACTACATCAACACTTCAGAAAGAGATCAAGAAAGTACTTGATCTCCATGAATTATGTATTGACAAGATGAGAGGTCAAGGATATGATGGTGCTAGTAATATGCAGGGTGCATGGAATAGGCTACAAGCATTATTTCTTAGAGATTGCCCATATGCATATTATGTACACTGTTTTGCTCATCAACTAACAGTTAGCATTACTTTCAGCATCAAAAGAAGTGGCTACAATTTGGTTATTCTTTTCATCATTGAATTCAATTGTCAATGTCATTAGGGCTTCTCCGAAATGTCATATTGAGTTACAAGTTGCTCAATCAATGATACTGTAGAGTTGTTGGTTGCTGGTGAACGAGAGACTAGTAGAGGAGCTAATCAAATTGGTACCTTGCATCGACCTGGAGCTACTCGGTGGAGTTCTCATTATGATTTAATAGTAATGTATGATGCAGTTTGTACGGCTCTTGAGAATATAAAGAAGGATGGATCCATAGGCTCCTTACGTGGGGAAGCTACTGGTGGATACAATGCGATTAGGCAATTCGAATTTGTATTCATCTTGCATCTGTTGCAAGAAATTATACTCATAGATATCTTTTGTCGAGAACTACAACATAAGTCTCAAGACATCGTGAATGCTATGAACGTAGTTGGTACAACAAAAGATGTCCTTGGAAAATTGATATTAAATGGTTGGGAAACTTTTATTGGGAAAGTAGATTTGTTTTGCAAGAAACATGACATTGATATGCCTGATATGAATGCTCAATATAAAGTGGGAACATGTCGTTCTTGTCAGCATAAGGACAATATTACAGTTGAGCATCATTACCACTTTGACATATTCAATGATGCAATAGATTTTGAATTGGCAGAGTTGAACAGTAGGTTCAGCGAATGGGCA
This sequence comes from Prunus avium, assembly GCF_002207925.1. The sequence continues at coordinate 66,898 of NW_018921261.1, forward strand.
ATGGAACTTCTTATTCTTAGTTCAGCTTTGCAGCCTTGCAAAGAGATTTTATCATCAAGATTTCACTCCAAAAGAGTTACATATTTTGATATGCGAGCGAGGCGGATGTACCTCATCATCTTGTACTTCAAAAAGTGTCTACACTCTTTGAATTATGTTAGGGATTAGTTGAAACGAAAAGGTCAGAAAGATATCATTTGATTGATAGGTTGATTCGTCTTGTGCTAACTCTCCCTGTTTCTATGGCAACTACTGAACGAGCTTTTTCAGCTAGTTAAAATAGCTCTTCACAACAAGATGGAGAATGAGTTTCTTGCAGATTCTATGGTTGTCTACATTGAAAAAGAACTTGTTGACAATATCAATTTAGATGTAATAACAAAAGATTTCAATTCTCTCAAGGATCGCATGGCACAACTTCAATAAGTCCACTTTTAATTATGTTGTTGAACATATTATTTAATGCATACTTTATGTGGTTTATACTTTTATTTGATTTAATGTATACTATTAGCGTGGTTTATATGATTTAATGCATAGTTTTATTTTAGTTAAAAAATTTAGCTAGCCCACTAGTCGAAAAATTCCTAGTTCCACCCTTGCATTTGAGGTCAACAACTACAAATTGTACCGACAATTTCATATATGTTCCTTGTTTATGCAACATTGTCGTTCATTTGATCACGGATTATACGTCTATGTGTATTTAGTTCTTGTGCTTGAGATAGCCTGCCTTCTATTTGGTTGCTCATAGACACTTGAGAAAGTTGTAAACGTTTTCTTTGATGAATGAATTCCTTTCATCGTTTGGATAAACAAAGAAAAAAACTTGTGAAAGATAAACATGTCCATTACAAAGCAACATTCATCCTAATTAATGAATTTTGGCCTAGAACTGTAATCAGACTGAATGAATTTCTATTAATGATAGTAAATTTGGGTCTGGATGGATGTTATGTCAAGTGAAACAATTCTGATTGAACTCAAACACATGTAAAAGAAAAGAAATTGGACTAAGCCAAGCTCAAATTGGACTACATAAACTAAAAATGCAATGGAACTTTAGACAATGACAATTGGAATCGAACTACTTCAACTGGATATCATACCAACCCAAAGAAGCTCTGTATATTTCTTTCTGAAAATTCTTATATGTTCCAAGTTAATCTTGAGCAGAGCTTAACCTTAACCTTATAGTTAACTAACATTACTTCTCCTCTAAGTAAACTATGCTAACATACACGTTTATTCACGTGGACTAAACACTAATAAGCATGTGAACAAGCCAACTCACTTTGAACACTTCAGCAGCAACATACTGTTAACACCCCTCCCCCCCTCTCAAGTTCAGTTGGGGGAGAACCAAGGCTGAGATTGGAGAAATGTTTGACAAAGATAGGACTATGAAGACCTTTGGTCAGAATTTCTGCAACTTGCTCATCTGTAGGAACATATTGCACAATAAGATCTTTACTTTGAACTCTCTCTCTCTTTCTAATGAAGTGATAATTGATATCCATGTGTTTAATACGAGTATGAAAAACGTGTTTTTTACTAAGTGCCAAGGTAGACAAGTTATAACTATACAAAATTGGTGCTTCAGGAACAATCATATGCAAATCACACAACACTTGACGTATCCATGATATCTCAACAACATAGTGAGCAAGAGCTTGATACTCTGCTTATGTAGAGCTATGAGAGACCGATGCTTGCTTCTTTGAGGACCAAGATATAGGATTGGAGCCGAGAAAGACAACATACCATGTGGTTGATCTGCTTGTATTGGGATCCCTAGCCCAATCCGCATCACAATATCTGGATAAAACCATGGATCTAGGAGAAAAAGTAATTCCAAAATGCAATGTTCCTTGCAAGTATCTGAGGATTTGTTTAACTAGACCAAAATGGATATCTCTAGGTGTATGCATAAATTGGCAAACAGTGTTAACCGCAGAGGCTATGTCAGGTCTAGTGAATGTTAAGTATTGAAGAGCACCTACAATGCTTTGAAAAAGTGTAGGATCTTGAAGGAGAATACCTTCATCTTTTAAGACTTGATGATGAGGTTTAGAAGGGGTGTTGCAAGGCTTACATTATCCATGGCTGCCTTTTTTATGAGATCTCTAGCATATTTGGCTTGATTAACAAACAACTTACCAACAGAATGATATTATTGCACCTCAAGGCCGAGAAAGTACCTAAGTTTCCCCAGATCTTTAAGCTCAAATACTTCTCCAAGTTCTTGAATAACAGATGTCACTAGCTCAGGATTGGAACTCGTGATTTAAATGTCGTCGACATAAAGTAACAGTATAACAACATTTGAGGAAGTTTAGCTAGGGTCAAAATGTGAAACCATGAATCCTAGAGTAGGTAAATAGCCTGTAAATTTGGCATTCCACGCACGAGGAGCTTGCTTCAACCCGTAGAATGATTTTTGAAGTTTACAAACATAATCTGGAGACTAAGGATCGAAAAATCCTTGACGTTGCTTCATAAAAACTTCTTCTTGAAGTTCACCATGGAGGAAGGCGTTCTTCACATCCAATTGCCTTAATTCCCACTGAAAATTGACTATCAAACTTAGAATTAGCCTCACTGTTGTATGATGCAACCACATACTGAAAGTCTCTTCATAATCCAATCTATACTCTTGACTGAACGCCCGAGCTACCAATATGGCTTTATCGAGAGATATAGTGCCATCTACATTTCTTTTGATTTTAAAAATCCATTTACATCCCACAATGTTTGAATGAGAAGGAGGAGGAACAAGGATCCAAGTACCTTGTTGATCAAGAGCTTGAATTTCTTCGGATATGGCCTGTTGCTACTCTCGATGACTGATAGCTTCTTTAAAATGAGAAGGAGTATCTAGTTTTGCAATGGTATTTAACTGAGTATGAAAACTAGAAAAATCTGGAAATTGCTTGGATTGAACAACATCTATTTTTAATCTAGTTTGCATAGGATGACAATTCCTTGATCTTGTTGTGTGTATCTGTTCAGGAGACTATTCTGAAGATGAAGATGTAAGAGGAAGAATAACCTAATTGTGCATTAGTGCAAACATGTGACAATCGATCATCATTATCTCCAACCATTGCAGAAGAAGAAGAACTTGAGGATGGAGTAGAAGAACTAATAGAAGAATTAGTAAACTGTGGTTGGATCATAGATGACATAACAATGGTAACTGGTGTAGACTTTTGAAGAGAAATTGCCTGCAGTGATTGGACTTGAGATGAACATTGGATTGTCCCAAGAAAACACACTGATGAGACCTTGGTTCAAGCTTGTGAACATTGTATGGTCGAAGTAGAGGTTACACTGCAGAACTAAAGACCTTGAGAGAAAGTAATTCTAGATGAGTGCCAAAAAGCTTGTAATATGGAGATTGCATGGTTAGAACTCTACTTGGCATGCAATTGATCAAGAAGGTTGCGTGAGTGACTGCATAATACCAAATTATGGAAGAGATAAACCTATTGTAGAAAATATCTATAACCACCTAGTGCTATAATAGCTCAAGGGCCCCAAACATCTGTGTGTAGCTTGGTAAAGGGTTTATGACTAGTGGTCAAAAAGGAAGGAAAAGGCAATTTGTGAATTTTTCATCAGAATAATAAGGTGCAAAAGCTTGCAAATGATGAACATTAGGTGTATAAGTTGAAGACATATTGGCTATCATAGCTTGAAGAGACCGTGGAGGAGGAGAGCCTTGGTATGCAAAGTTTGTTCTGTGATAACAATTCAACGCTATGTGCCCTTTTTTCCCCAGATTTAACACTCAAGTATAGGTGTAGATGTGTTATCTGGAATTTTGTAGAAACAGTTTGCTGCTGTATGGCCCCTCTTAGTGCAGATTTGACACTCAGGTATAGCTTGAGATCTTGGAGCAGAAGAAAACCTTGGTGGAAAACCACCCTTGTGATTATTGTTGTTATAAAATCGACTAGTAGAGCCTCCACCTCGAGGTACAAAATGATTTGAAGATCCTGAGGAATTGTTTGTCTGAGAGGATGAAGGAGATGATCCTGCTGACTGATAAGAACCATGAGATGAAGAATCTTATGAATTAACCCCAGTGAATCCCATAGGTGATGAAGACTGAGAATGAGTAGTAATAGTACCAGCTGTAGAAACGATACCTTGAGTCTGAGAAGAATCTTGATGATGAGATGAGGAACCAAATTCAACGGAATTGGCACTCATCATGCCATTCATAGAGTGATTCAGAGCTATCATTATGGATTCAACATTTTTCTTAGCAGACAACAATTGAGCTCTGAACTCTTTAAGAGTTATAGGTGTTTCTCGAGCAATTAGCACAGTCTTTATCATATCAAATTCTGGCGATAAACCATTTAAGGATGCTATGATAATGTCATCATCAGAGAGCTTAAAACCAGCTGCAGACAATTGATCTATGATGTGTTTTAGGTGAAGTAAAAACTTCTCGACTGAATCACCACCCTTGTGGATGGTGTGCAACTAAATTTTGAGTTGATTCCCCTAGCCCTTGAGACAGAAGCGTACCTATTTGTAAGACTTAACCATGCTTCTCTGGTTGATTTGCAACTAGTAACGTACTCTATGGCTTCATCTGACAAAGTTGCTATAAGCAGACTAAGCAGGGATTTATCAATTTGAATCCATTGATGATAAGCCTCGGTTAACTCAGTTGTAACTCCTTCAGACTCAGTTATGATGTATTTAGGTGGACACACAGATGTGCCATCAAAATGGCCATATAAGTCATATCCTTGAAGCATGGATTCTAATTGATAATTCCATTTCACGAAATTATCGTCATTCGACTTAAGAGACATTTCAATGTAGACACAAAAAGACAAATTCGCAAATAGATTGCTTTGGGCGTCAAGGAATCAGAGAGCTTCGTGCTTCAACAATCAGAGATAATAGTTCGAGCTTCAATTAATCAGAAAAATTGCCTTGTGCTTCAAGAAAACAGAAAAAATTGCTTTGTGCTTCAAGAAAACATAGAAATTGCTTTGTGCTTCAAGAAATCAGAGGAAATTGCTTCGTGCTTCAAGAAATCATAGAAAGTGCTTCGTGCTTGGAAACACATCATGCTTAAACAAGATTGAAAAAAGAATTTGCATACCAGAGATGAATTCATCACCGAGTCAAGAAGAACATTGCACGAAGAGATTGACGAAGAACACTTGCAGAATCGCCAAAAAGATTATCAAACTTGAGAGAAATGCATGCATCTAACGATTCGCCATTGTTGCAATTGATAACTTGAAACAGAAATTAGCTTTGAGATAATGGAGCGGAAGGATAGAATCTCAGGAATCAAAGAGTCGAAGCTCTGATACCATGATAACCATGGCAGAAAAAGAGATTTAGGTTTCGAGTTTTAGTAAGAGAAAGTTGAAGAGAGAGAGAAGCTGTGTATATTTCTTTCTGAAAATTCTTATACATCCCAAGTTAATCTTAAGCTTATATAGCTAACTAACATTACTTCTCCTCTAAGTAAACTATGCTAACATACACATGTATTCACATGGACTAAACACTAAAAAGCACGTGAACAATCCAGCTCACTTCGAACACCTCAGCAGCAACATACTGTTAACAAGAAGAAGGCAGAGCAAATAGACAGAGGATTTCTCAGGAGTTGTTGACTAGAAATCCAGAAGTGAAAATTAGAAAGGTGTTTGAGAAACTTGAGATCAAGTTGATCAAATCTGAAATCTGTTTGACATAGATTGTGTGTTGTTTCCCCCTGGATTTTGTGATAATAGTGTCATTTGATGGCAAAGTGACAGCAAGAGGGATAACTCAGATACTGGGGAATAGCCCCCCATCAATCCTTGTTGAAATTAAGCAAGCCGTTTTTTATTTGAAATGAGGAAAGTAAGCCAAATGACCAGCAGTTTGAGCTGGATTTGATACAATTTTTGACATGAGCTCTGAAGAGCATTTAATGCCACTTTATCCGCCTTTGCAAGTTAACCCACGTGCGAAATGTATGCTTAGTGTATTTGTTTGCTTTCAGCGGCCCAATTCTTTTCTTGTAACGAACTGAAACTCTGGGCCCAATTTAATTTATTTCACTGACAATGAAGACTTTTGAAGTCGGTTATTTTCATATATTTTCCTTGTTTATGCAACGTCTCTTTCAGGTGATAGTGGAAGATATAAACGTTTTCTTTGATGGTGGAAGATATAAACGTTTCTTTCATTTTATTTTGCTGCCTCCCATGGCCGCTCCCGACAGTTGAGGAAGATATAAACGTTTTCTATGATGAGTGAAAGAAAACATGTCCAATATTATAGTAAAGTAACATTCATGCTAATGAGCTTAATAAAATATGAAGAATAGTAACACAAAGCAATGAGCTGAAAAAAATAAAATAAATAAATCAATGTAGTAATAAATTAAATCTCTGCAAGGGAGACAGCTTCAATTATTCGTGCTCCTTGCGCCTTGGTCATAGACCTGGATCTCTCGAACGTTGAGTGGTTGTACTGGCCTTGCATTCGTCTCTGCATACTGCAATCAATTTAAGACGCCAAACATTAGATACTACTCAATAATGTTTTACGAGGATTCAAACTCAGGATCTTGAGTGCAAGGATAGCTACTCTTAACTATTTGAACTACAAGCCATTTGCGTTACTTGAAGAAAATAGTAGAGAATTGAAGCACTTACATCATGCACAGCCACTCGAAATAGCTTTACTTGATCTCTTGAGACTCTTCTTATCTGCGTGTGAGAAATTTAAATTTTGGTAAAGGGACACAAACTTGATGGTGGTCCAAATTATAAACACAGAGCCTATGGATCTACACATAATTGATTACCTTTTTATTGATGGTCCAAATAACGCCTTCAGTGCAAGGAGGAACGGTGAGTGAGCCCATGTATCTGTAATAGCTTTTCCCAGGGATTTTAATTTTGTTAGGGTCAATTATTCCCACACTTCTCTCTTCCTTTTGATCAGTCATGGATTTTATATGCCTTGTCAACTGCCATTAATTCACAACTTGCAACATGTTAGGAGAATGGTTCTTTTCATAACATGTAGGAGAGGTCAAGTAATTAATTATGAATGTATGGCTAAAGTTCTCTTGTTATACAGTCTGACATGAAAACAATTTCCATGAGTTAACGAGAAGAACATTTGATTTCGAACGAGTACCTTAGAGAGGAAGGAATCTGAGCGGCCGATCTTGTAGAGCGCTGCGACGACAGCGATCTTATTCGTGACGTTGGGATCGGGGCTTAGATGAACCATGTGGAGCTCCATGTCATACCTCCTTCCATTGATGGAATGCTCGGAAGGGGAGTGCCAGTGGCATTGTTTTAGCAAATACTCAGTCCCATTTATCTTAAGGGATCCCGCATCGCCCACCCATTCAATCTGCAAACACCGCATATGATAATTAAACCACAACTCTAAACTATTTCATACATATTCTTACACATTATGAAATAATTCTATATTAAATTAAAAAATTATTATAAAATTACCGAAATATCATGGCCTCTGTTCTTGACAGTGGCATTGCAAGGCTTGTAAGCGGTGTTGAGCTTGCCCAAGTTGGGGATTAGCTTGACTCTCTTGCTTGATAAATCAATAGGAGATTGCATGCCTCCATTCTTACACGCAGCCCATTCTTTCTTCATTTCTCCCCACTGCTTTGGCCCCTTCCCGCTTCCCTGAAGATAATCGAACTCTCTTTCATCCTCTGCATAATGCAAACACAACATATACTACGTTTAGTAATTTTTTTAGTCGTTTTCAATCTTTTTCTTTGTGTAAAATAAGGGAAACAAAAGGAAAATAAGAGCAAGTTCATTATGCTTACCAACTTCTTGGGCAGTGACCGGTGTGGAATATTGTGAGAATAGAACTAGAAAGAGGAGCACAGAAAAAATGGAGATGGGTTTGCTTTGATGCGGCTTCATGTTTAAGGACAGTGGCTGGCAGGTGAGACTTGAGAGCTACAGATTTATGCAGACAGATTGGTTTTTTTATTAACACCTGAGGATATATAAACATATCTACATATATATATGAATTAGTAGAAAAAAAGGAACACAAATTTAAAGCGTACACTGTGACGAAACGGTGAAGTTTCGTACCGGTTTCTGTGAAGGAGTGTGAACGGGAGACTGGAGATGATATAAAGAAAGACCAAAAGACAAGACAGAAGCAAATTTGTTGGCATGCACAGTGCACTAGGAGGAAGACAGATGATTATTTGCTACTAAACTAAAGAGAACACGTACATTATTTTGTTTCCCACCCAATCAGGAAAAACGAGTAAAAAGCACACACGCAGGAAGACAGACAGGTCATTCCGCCCAGTTTCTGTTTGACTAAATTATAATGACATTATGTTGGCAAAAAAAAACATTTATAATGACTTAAATTACAGTTTTTTTATTTTATTTAAAGTTTTTGTTAAATAGTTGCAAATGGTAGGTAGGGCGGAAGGAAAAACGTTAAAACATGGAAAGAAAAGAAACTCAAACAAATCGCACACCTAAAACAAATCGCAACGTATGGGTTTTATACTTGACACTTTCTTATTGGTTTCACCATTTATTATTAAAATATTTCACCATACATGATATAATATCTACTATTTTAAAAATAAAAAAAACTAAAATTCCTTAAAACTCTTTGAATTTTATGTCATTTACCTCTCAAAAATTCTCCCTTAAAATCTCTTAAAGTGCCTTGATTTGCGGAAAAATGGTATGAGGTTCGAACTCTTATGTTACCTTATTAGTGCATATGAGAAATTCTCATCTCCTAATAATTTGGACCATCGCTTATATTAAAAAAATAAAAAAAAATGTTTTGAACTGCTATTCAACTTTAGGTAAGCAAATAAATAATATACTTGATTGTTTATTAAGGGAAATAACCAAACGAATGTTAGATAGGGAGTTGGGACAAATGGACAGGAACAAAAGGCCTTGTCAAGGTGTCGTGGCATGATATAATTGTCTGGGCTTGTACCCAATATCCGCACATGTCATCCTAGTTGTCACGGACAGGCTAACAATGTTGACTTCGCTTTTGAGTACGGATTGTCAAATTGCACATGGAGCATAGGGGTGGGCACGGTACGGTATGGTACGGTATTGAGCCCGTACCGTTATCGATACCGGAAATTTAAATCGGTATGGTACGGTATGAGATTATTGTTTGTCAAAATTGGTACCGTACCATACCGTACCGTGTCGGTATCGGTACCATTTCGGTACAAAAATGACACAACTAAAAAATGAACCAATTCAATATTCAACATATTCATTTACCAAAATAAGTGATGCCTAAGTTACAAATTCAAAGATTCAACATATTCAATTATCAATATCCAAATCATAATCAACATATTCAATATCCATTGAATATAACATATTCAATATCCATCAACATATTCAATATCCAAATCAACCAAATCCTAATCAACATATGCAATATCCATCAACATATTCAATAGAAAATTATATATCTGAATAGTATTCGGTACGGTACGGTATTGATCGGTACCAAATACTTGATACCGCTACCATACCATACTATATTGATACGGTACGGTACCGAATATTGATCGGTACCGAATGAAACGGTATGAAATCGGTATGGTACGGTTCGGTTAGGGTACGGTTTCGGTATTTCGGTTTTAGATGCCCACCCCTAATAGAGCATATCTTAATTCGTAAAGCGTGACGAAACTTTGAATCCTAGAAAGAATATCTTCTCTCACGGCGAAAACTTTACAAAATAAATTATAGTATACAAAGAAGGATTAAACTACTAATAATATCAAAGTTTTTATTTTATAAAATTTCACACCTATTGGATTACAAGTATATAAATTAGGGACAGTATCGATGTTGGTAATAGTGGGTTGTTGGTGCGTCTCTTTGAAATATTAACATATTTCAGCTTTCATATTTGAAAATTTGTATGAAAATTTATGTTTTTTGAAAAAGAAATTCTGTTTATCATTCTATTCCTTCTCAATATTGTTCTTTATCCTCTTCTTTTGGGGGGGGGG
>NW_018921261.1:76992-93141 GCF_002207925.1 Prunus avium
GGGGGGGGGGTTCTGTATGAATATCAATTTCCGTACATAGTCGTTTTTAAATATGAGACGTGTGTAGGTGGATCCGTAAAGGAAATCGGTTTACACGTTTTCCTGGTAGTTAGCAACCTATAAATATATACTTGTCCAAGAAAGATCCCCCAAACTTTTGACAATAAAAAGTGAAAATTACAAAACAGAAAAGCTCCACCAATCTATGAGCTCCTGACTCCTGTTGAGGCAAAACGAAAAATACAATACACAGACAGTGCTGTATTGTAATTGGATACACATGTCCTTCGTTATGTGCAGGTCATGTATATCCAAATCCGCGTTTGTACCATGACAAACAAATAGTAGGGTACCACAGAGGATAAAGAACAAATTCGAGTCTCTATATTTAGAGTTTACACACATTTAACGGCATTTAGCTTCATCTTCACTGTTACAACGATCCGACCACTTAAAATATGACAAGTTATTACAGCATAAAGTTTAACTTTTTTAATTTTTAATTTTTCTAAACTGGCATTAGTGTTGCCATTTCTTCAAAGCCTCTTTACCCTCCTTGCTATCTTCCCTCTCTAGTTTCTCTCAATTCCTGCTTCCCATGACTACAACTCAGCATCCTAAATTGAATTTCCTGTTTCATACAGTTTTAATCGATCCCCCATAAGCATATGTTGAAGCATCTCTCCTCATGCCTCCAGGTCCGAATCACCACAAACCTAAGCTCTAACTTCGAACTTTGACTTGGGCCCTCCAAGCTCCTCTCACCACAACTCTGAGTGCTTGGCTAGCTACTCGGCCTGACTTTGACGCAGCGACAAGTCTGATTAGGTAGTAGAACCTCTATTTTTTTTTTTTGGGTCAAAGGAATGAAGATTTCATTACCTTACAAACAAGCCCAATACAACAAACAGAATAATAAAACAAAAGCACAACCAAACAAAATAAAAGTCCAACTATAATACACATAATTTAGGCCCAACACAACAAAAAACCCTAAGACACACACAAACCCTAAAATCACACCTAAGAACTAAGCAAGTGTCGCTGCCAGTAGTCCATGAGAACCGACAAAGGAGATCTAAAGAGCGTGGATTCAGGGAAGCAAGCCACCACCGTGCATCAAGCTCAAACGATCCATGGATTGGTCTAAATTTACCACTAAACTACAAAGACAACTCCCCCAGAGCAAAAGCTTAGATCTAAGGATGGGTTGTAGGGGATGAACAGCAGCAACAAACCAGGAGACAACCAAGCAGATCCTAGGGAAAAGGAAGGGGTTTAGCGTTAAAGAGTTTGTGGGAGGGGAAGAGAAATGGGTTGAAGGGGGATGGGTGGATGAGAGGAGAAGAGGGAGAGAGAGAGAGGTGAAATGGCTGTAGAGAAGTGGGAGACAAGAGATTGAGGAGATTTGGGCCAACAACAAGAAAAACAAAGTAGAAAAAGCACACCAAAATAAACAACAAAAAAGGAAAGTAAAAGCCACACTAGAGGGTGGCAGAGAAGCCATACCAAAGGGTGGCTGACAGGACACACCAAAAGTGGCAAAGAAGCCACCTCGAAGGGTGGCAGCACTGCCAGAAGCTCAGAAGATAAAGATGGGAAAGAGAGAAATTCTAGAGAGAAGAGGGAGCCTCTCTCTCTAAAGTTCTCTCTGAAAAAGCATTCAATGCAAGGTAGGTAGTAGAACTTGGGTTGAAGAATGCGGATGGAAGGCGAGGCCAAGTCGAAGTCTTTGTCACTAACATTGCCCATAAATTCAATTATGAAATTGTTGCATAAAATTCCAAGTTGAAAAGTATCCATGAAATTCCATAAATTATTTAGGATTTTGATTTGGGTTTCATATTTGAGTAGGAGAGATTGTTGGGAAGTGGTGTGAAATGGCAGGGAAGAGAGAGAGGAAAAGTTGGAGGGGAGAGAGAGACAGAGAGTTAACAACATGACTAATGTTAGTTTAGGAAAATAAAAAACTAAATTTTACCACAATTTTTTTTGTCATTCACTAGAGAGGGCAGGGGGGAATATTATATTCGGTTGCCTTGTTTCTTACATGAATTGAATCCGGGTGCAATTCAGGGGTAGGAGGGGGAGATGAAGGGAGAGAGTTTGGCTCACTTTTCCTGTGCGCTGACGTATGTGTGCCTAAATTTCACAATAATTGACATGTTTTATTTTAAGTTATTAGATCATTAATTATAACGGCTGAAATGAAGCTAAATGAGGCTCGGGATCATTGTACTGACAACAAGGACTTTTGAATTTAATTAGTTGATAGTTAAGTGTCTAAACATTAGGCTCTTAACTTTCTGGAACCTTCCTTTGTGCCTCACTTTATCATTTTTTGTGAACTTCGTCCACAAAACTATTAACATGCTAATGAAATGTGGGCAATTTAGTAATATTAGCCAAAAATAAAAATAAAATCCAAATTAAATATTTAAAACATATTTAAAATATTTAAAATTAAAAAGTTGGGACAAAAACCAAAGGGAAGTTGAGAAGTTTCTCAACAGGAAAAATGGGGAAGTAGCCGGTGAGGATGAGGGTGTTGTGTACACGTTGTCACTGCTTCAGATGGTGATATTTATGGTCTTTTGAAAGATCTTTCAACGAAGATCCATCACAAGATCTTCTAGATACCATGTTGGTCTGGTTCATTTGAATTCATACCACTAAGTTATTTGGGCTGGGTCGAATTGACCTATTTAATTAATCGAGCAATGTCTTGCTGGACCAATTATTAAAATCATTGATCCTGGCAGGCGTAAAGCCTAAATCCACATTGAAACAGGGCGTGCTTGTGCTCGTGCTAGTCCATTTATCAAAACCATTGATCCTGGCTCAGCGCAAAGCCCAAGAGTTTATGATTAAAACCAAAATAATACCATGACAACACATAAAGGTTTCTTAAATACACATGATGGACCCTAGGACTACCCTGGGGAGGCTATTGAAAAGCATACATCAGAAAGACATAAAGCTTGCTTAAATACACATGCTCTACCCTAGTACTATCCCGAGGAGGTTATTGAAACCAAACATAAGCAAAACGGAAATAAACAAAAAGTCCAAATTTTCTGCAAATTTCAGCCGCATCCCTTTTTCATTTTTCGGTTCATTTCTTCTTCAATCCATTTTGCCATTTGTTCTCCATTAGTCCCCTCCATCTAAGAAGAACTTGACCCTGAGTTATAGACTTATAGTTAGGATAAAGAACCACGTCTTCACGGAACTCACACAAATAAGCAATATTAAAAGTATTGGAAATTCCAATGGAGTTAAGTAATTCGATAACATAGGCATTATCATTTATTCATTTTAACACCTTGTAAGGACCATACTTCTTTGGCTTCAGCTTGCTATACGTACCAACAGGGAATCTCTTCTTCCTCAAGAACACCATCATAGAATCTTGATGTAGAACAAATGGCGGAAAGGATTAAAGAAAAAATGGACTAAAGATTGGAAAAGGGACATAGCTAGAATTTGCATATTTAGCATCCGAGCTCTGAATGGAGTGTATGCTACCTTTTCGGAAAGGAAACGGCCCCACGAGTAGTCCTAGGGTCATTTGGGCTTTGGAAAATAGCAAATACTATTTCAATTAAATTTAGACTTTTTGTTTATTTCCGTTTTGCTGATGTTTGGTTTTCAATAACCTCTTCGGGGTAGTCCTAGGGTCGAGTATGTGTATTTAAGCAACCTTTATGCTTGCTGATGTTTGGTTTTCAATAACGTCCCCGGGGTAGTCCTAGGGTCCATCATGTGTATTTAAGAAACCTTTATGTGTTGTCATGGTATTACTTTTGTTTTAATCATAAACTCTTGAGATTTCTCTCAATTTCTTGGTGGATTCCAGACCTTTGTTCCTTCTAGGTTTACGCTTGTAGGCTTTGTTTGCTTGTGCTGCGTCATAATGAATAGACGATAGTCCAACATGTCTTCATCTGTGTCCAAGCTCTTGACTCAAATAAGAATGAAATTTTTTCTGTTAATCCCCATTCAAATCATCATATCCTTTACTTAATTTTCAATTTCTTATATAGGCCTAAAATAAATTATATTAACGGGACCATATCTTAGATGCCATAACATTGATCCTTTAGTCTTTTTGCTTCCAAAACATAGTTTGTTCTTTTATATAGGCTTAAATGTTAAAATAATTTCTGTATTTTATTCATTTGGCCAATTTAATCCCTATGTTTTCAATGTGGCCAATTTAGTCCATGTGTTTTATTTTGTTGGCCAATTTTATCCATTCCTTTAAATTACCGTTAAAATTCATTAAAATTTTAAAAATTAATAAAAATAATTTTTAATTTCAGTTTACAAATAAAAACTATGAATAAAAAAATTAACATAAAAAATCTGGAAACCTAATAGTGTCCTTGTCTCATGCCGCCACCACCACCACCACAACCATCAGTTGTCCTCACCTGGGCTAGGGCCCAATTCTTTGACGGCTCCAAGAGATAACGCATTAAAGAAACCTCCAATTGCTCTACGATGAGTGTTTGTGATATTGAAAGGTCGAGCACTTACTGCAATAAATGTGGAGCTATGCAAAAGAAGCAGAAAAAAGAAACTGAAGAACTTGGTTGCCATGTTGGAATTGGACAATTAAAAAACAGAGAGAGAGAGAGAGAGAGAGATAAGAATAGGGTGGTGGCTGGGACTGCTCATGGTGGTTGTAGTGGTGGATTGGGTGGCGGTGACGACATGAGAGAAGACGACAGAGTCAGTTGGGTTTCCAGAATTTCTATTTTCTATTTTTAATTTATAAACTGAACTTAATAATTTTTTTAATTAATTTTTTTAAACTTTAATGAAATAGACAGCATTGACTAACGGAGTAAAACACAAGGATTAAATTGACTAAATTGAAAATATAGGAACTATCTAAAAATTTAAGCCTTTTATATAATATAGGCCTAAAGGACACAAATCAACATCACCTAGGGAAAAAAAATTGTTTGCTATCATATTTATATTAACAACCATATTGTTATTCTTTTTATCAAAAATAACACAGCTGTCATTTTCAAATTTAACCATGAAATCTCTGTGCACAAGTTGTCCAACACTTACAAAATTTGAGCCAAATTAGGAACATAGAGCACGTCATAGATAAGTTGATGCGTCCCGTCATACATGATTACTGCATCCGCTACCTATGTACCACACATCTTGTGCATCTTGATGCGAACTGAAGCATTTATAAAATAATTGCCCTTAACCGTCATCATTCTTAGTAAAATTTGCGTCATTACTTTTCTGGCATCTGTAGTCTCTTTATGAATAATTTGGTATCTTGCATCAGGTAGATCTATATGACACTTTGTACTTTTTTATGCCCGTAAATTTGTTGACAAAACGTAGAGGGATTCATCTTCCATTTTGATTATTTGAATTGATGTTGTTGCTTCCTTTGTTAAAGTTTCTTCGCACAAGATTTATGTTTCTTCCATTTTGATATTTATGGGATTCTCCTCTTTTCTACTTGTCGTCTTTATCCTTCAAAATACACATTGGACTGAAGAACTTGCTCCGCAGATTGGTCTTTCTTTTTAAGGGAGTTGACAAAATGAGGTATAGAGTGGGACATGAAAGGGAGATTCACTATTATACCTAATATAGGAGCCCAAATTATAAAAAAAAACCTATATGAAATAGACTTTAGAAACACACCCAAAGCTCATTTACAACATAACAAAAAAAGATTTTAACTTCTTTTAAATTACAAAACTGCCATTGATTTCTTAAAACAAACCTAACTCCAAAACCTCATAAAAAAAGCCCAAAACACTCAATAGGGCATCAAAGTAATTTAATAATCAAAATTAAATTTAATAGGGCCAGTTGTCAGTTTTTGGGTGTTTTTTGGGTTTGTTTATAGAAATTAAATGGTGTAGGGTTTATTTATAGTTTTAGTGTTAAGAATGAGTATATGACTAAATATCTCTACATGAAATTAAGGTTCTGGAAGTTTGAGTACAAAAAAATTGAGACATATATTCGAAGCCTAAAATAAAAGCAAGTGTTCGACCAATAAAAGAATAAAAGAAAGTGCTTAATCGCAAAATTCAAATTTACCGTAAAATTTGAATTTTTTTTTTCCCCGTTAGAAATTAAAAGAGGATTTATTGAGCAAATCTGAGGTTCAAATACATCCATGCCCATCTATCTTCACGGAATATCCTATTGTTCTGGGCAGATTTGGAGTTAGAGTTCTATAGTACAAATAGACATGCATTTTAAGAAGTACAAAGTCGTACTCACCCCCCAAATGCCTATTAAGTTTCTCTTATGTACTGCAGTGTAGTACAAGTTCAACTAGGTGAAGTACTCGGCAGTGCTTATAACAACCACCCATGAGGAACACTTGTGGCATCACCAAGTTCTCCGCAGAAGCCTAATGGTAGTGGAGCCCCACAGGAGCGATCTGAGATCACATGTATGCAGCAACAGCAGAACCCAAGAGGGCCGTCATTCGGTCCTGCTGTTCTTTGCATTTCACGTGTTCTCAGGTCGCCCCTGCAGGGCTTCCCTCTACCGCACAATCGCGCGCACTTATAATTTGGTGAGATAAAACAAGTAGATATAGTCCCCTCCCCTCGCGTGGAAGTCTTTCTAAGAACAAATATTGGCCTTGTCTCAAGGTAAATACCTATTCCTTTTTAAATTTTCTTTTCTTCAAAAAATAAACATGAATTTGGAAGCTATATTTTTCAATATTTTTTATTTTCATGATATAGCTTCGATGAAATAGGCTTCTCTTCCCATGTCTTCTCTGGTGATATTGGTAAAGATTATGGTATTGAATACAAGCATCTTATAAACACATTTATACTCAACCGAGGTAAATAGTTTAATTTCAGCAAAAATAGCTACAATATATATATACCAATTTTGACGAAAGATCATCAAACAACTCAAAGGTAAAGTTTGACATCCTAAACCTTACTATGAAATGGAATGGACATAAACAAGGGTTTGACAAATATAGAACCGAATTAGGTTGAGGAAAGAAGTTAGGATTAGAATAAATCAAGGGTTTCTCATCCCTTCTAATACAATAAACAAGTTAGAATTATTTAACTAATTATCGTTGCGTAATTAGTAGTAAAATCGAATATATTTGAGGAGAATTTTGTCGTAGAAGCCTTCACAGGTTATTATGTTTTACAGGCTATTATCAGAAGGGAAATTCTATTGAGAACCTTCACGTTGTAAACGTACAATTTTTTCGTAACTTCCAGCTTTGGCCTTAAAAAAACATTTGAAAAAAAAAAAAAGAAGCCAAAAAACTTGCTGGTATGGGGGAGGTTCCCTTTTCTTCCCCAGTATATGTGCAGGATGAAGCAAACCTTGTTTGAGATTGTGTTAATTATTGTTGGGGCCAAATGTGTTTTTGCTCATGTTTTTGTTGAAGTACATCTTCGCTTCCCCAATCAAATGATGAACTTGGAAGAACATACCAAGATTTTCCCTCAACTTATATGCAGCTGAGGACTGGAGGAAGCACCATCCCTGGAAGGTCGTGAGATGGGTATATGCTTTTGGGCTTTTTGATTTTACTGAAGCCCAAATACCTTGTTTTTTTACCTTAAAAGTAATTTACTAAATAATTTAATCGAATATATATGCGATAGTGTTAAGTTGTCATTTACCTTGTGTCAAAAAAAAAAAAAAAGTTGTCATTTACCCAGTGAAAGAATGGTGTAGACTGTAATAACTCTGAACCAATCAATTTTCGAAGAAGAAAAATGAAACATAAGAAAAACGGAAGGCTTTTGTAGAAAAAAGCTTTCATGCACAGAGAAGGAAAGAGAAATCCTTTTGGTAAAGCAAAACCCGCAAAATCCTACCACAAAAGAGGTTGGTTAAATAGATTAACTAAATTCAACTTATTAAGATATGCAAATTTATTGGAGTATAGAAAAGTAAACACAAGGTCGATCCCACGAGGATTAGATAACTTGATTCTATAATATTTACCCCAACTCAATTTCCTAATTTAAATATAACTCAATGCTGCAAGACACAAGGACACATGAAAAGTTTATCAAGTATGGGATAAAAAAACACGCTTGAGCGGGTTTTCCCCTACATAAAAATGCTCGAGCTGGTTTTATCTAAGAAATAGAAGGGTGGTAATTGGTTACAAAAATGCAATTCGTGTCTCCTTGTTTGGTAATTGCACTACAAGTCTCGACTTGGCAGCAAGCCAAATCTGCTCAAAAAACACACACACATTGGGGCAATGATTGGCTCAAAGCAATGACGGATCCTGGATTTAAAAGTCAAGTAGGCGAAACTTACCTTAAAAACTCGAAGATACGAGTGAATTTCATTCATAAAAATAAAAATATACACCTAGTCAGAGGACGTAATGAGCCTTACCCTCAAATATGCATCTCTATACATAAATAAAAGCTTAACAAAAAAAAACTAAAAAAAATAGATAAATGCAATGCAACACAAAACTAAACTATTTAAATCTAAAACTTTACCCCAAATTATAATTTATTCATAATTAAACCCTAGAATACTCAATTTCAAATTAAAATTAAGATGCATACATTTATTTTAGGAAAAACCCATCAGAAGGAGATAATTAAAGAGAAGACAATAAGAAGAATACTTGTTGCCTTAGATATGAGAAGATGATGCTGCCAAAAGAGAAGTTTTTTTATGTGTTTGGGTAGGCATGGGTTCACTCCATCACATGGGCTGGGTAGGAGTAGCTTTGCTTACATATAGTTTTTTTTTTGGGTGAAAAAATTTGGGGTAGGTGGTTGCCTACCTTGCCCTTGCTGTAACGAAGGACTCGAATTGAAGAGCTTCGATGCATGCCTCAAATGGGTTTTCGTGGATCAGTTCAATGTATGGAGGACTGGTGTTTCATGGTCCATCTTCTTCGTTTTAGCCATTGGCGTGCCGCTTGTCTCACACTTTCTCCTCTCCTGCTCCGACTGCGATGAGAATCACAGCAGGCCTTACCATGTAGTTTCTCAGTTTTCACTTTCTTTATTCTCAGTGCTCGCATTCATCAGCCTCTCCTGCTGGACTCGCAAATATGGTTTGAGGAGGTTTCTCTTCCTTGACAAATTATATGACGCAAGTGTGAAGGTTCGCCATGGATGTAAACAACAATTTCAGGTATATATAATTAGTTGATTCAAAACAAAACCTTAGACAAAATCTTGAAACTTTGAGCTTCTAATCTCTATGTTTTTACGATTGCAGAATTCAATGAAGCTCCTCTGCATGATCGTCTTCCCCTGTTTTGCAGCAGAGTGTCTCTATAAGCTATGGTGGTATGTCTCAGGAGCAACCGAATTACCGTATTATGGGAACATCTATTTAAGCAGCACGATTTTGTGTACGTTGGAGCTGTGTTCGTGGCTTTATCGAACTACAATTTTCTTCCTGGTGTGTGTTCTGTTCCGGCTTATTTGCCGTCTTCAAATACTGAGACCAGAAAATTTTGCCCAAGTTTTTCAAAAGGAGACCGAGGTTGAGCTGATCTTGATGGAACACCTCAAGATCAGAAGGAACCTTCGGCTGATGAGCCATAAGTTTCGAGTATTCATCTTGCTCTCTCTAATTATGGTCACAGCGAGTCAGCTCATTTCTCTGGTCATGGTAACTAGGTCTAGTGCTCATATTAATATCTTCAAGGCTGGAGAGCTTGCGGTAATTTTCAATCTTTCGTTCACTTACATATATGACAATATCTGATTCAAATTATATATATATATATATATATTGCCATTTTTGTTTTCTGGTAATGTTGCAGTTATGTTCCATTAGCCTAGTTATTAGCCTTTTCATTTGCTTGCGAAGTGCAACAAAAATAACACACAAAGCGCAGTCGATAACGGGGCTTGCTGCAAAGTGGCATGTCTGCGCCACAATACAGTCTTTTGATTACACAGAAAGTGAGACTCCAATGGCTCCGATTTCTTCAGCTCAAGTGTTTCCTTTTGGTGCTGATATCGAATCAGAAGATGACGAAGCTGGAGAAGATGACGATTTGGACAACACCAAGCTGGTGCCAATGTAAACTCACACAATCTCATTCCAGAAAAGAGAAGCTCTAGGTTGTAGTAGGAACAGATCATCATCTTCAGTGACAGTGTTGAATTTATTTATTTATTTATGTTTTTGCTTCTTTCTATTTTTTTGTAATGATAGCGCGTGGTCGCTTTTGCAGTGAAATATCTGGAGAATAATAGAGCAGGGATCACAGTGTTTGGGTTCACGGTGGATAGAATGTGGCTTCACTCTATTTTTGCAATTCAACTGGCCCTTCTGCTCTGGCTGCTCAACAAGACAATTGGTATTTCTTGATTTTTTTTTCATTTCTGAGACACAGAGAGAATCAGAGATTAAGTTTTGCATTGATGCTAATCTTTTCTTCTTCTTTTTCATTACAGGGTAGTTAACATTGTACCGAGTATAATACCTAGCAATGTAGATTTTGGTGAGTGAAATTTTCTCATGAAAATGGTATATCAGTAAGGCTCCTGGACAATGTCTTGACATGCAACAGTAACTCTCAGTCTCATTCAAACAAGCCTCCACAGCTGAAAACACATTTGGTGCTGATGGGGTTGGTGGGTTATTTTTTATTGGTAATAAAAGTCATATTATTTCAGAAGAGTTTGGAGGCTGCATTTGGAGTTTGGAGTTTTATTTAGTTTTTGCCATCTGATGCATGTCAAATTTTATAGCCTTGTAAAAGGATACAGCTTAATTGCTTTTTAGTTGGGAGCAGATACTAAACCAAGTTAAGAAAAAAGAGAGAACAATTGGCGAAATGATAGCATTCTTTTACTTTATAATTGCTTTTCAATACATATTTTGGATGCACAAAAGGAATCAAACACAAATTAATTTTCTGCACATCCCAAAACATCTGGCTTGCAGCTAATCATTCTCCGAGTTTTATTTCATACCATCATCATGCACACCCTTTAGAACAGAGGAACTCTGCACATCACAAAAGTAAAAAGAACACATTAGTCCAACCAAATCATGTATATCATACGAACAAAAAATCTGTATGATATTCTTAGATACATAAATAAGAAGAGAGAGAGAGAGAGAGAGAGAGAGAGAGAGAGAGAGAGAGATTACTTGCTGCAGTCGACGGCGGGGTCAAGAGGTACGGGCATGGAGACCTTGCAGTATTCGGGCATGGCCTTAAGTCTGCCTGGGTCAATCTTCATCCCAGCTGCAGCTTTTTTCAAGCATTCACAGAGGCTCCTGCGGATTTCAGTGGAGGAAGCCTCAGAAACAAGGGTTTGGACACCAGCACAACAAGGAACGGCAGGAGTGCCTGGGCCAGAACCCACCAAGTATGGCTCACAGGGCATCAAAGTCATTAGGGCCCCTTGGCATGTGACCCCATTTGCAGGACATGCATTGTTCAAAACCATAACCACCAACCCAAAAACTATCAGAGACCAACAACCCATCAGTTTCATCTCCATACTCTCTCTTTCTGAACAAAGGGAAGAGAAAAACACAAAAGCAATATAAAAACTGCTTGCTTGTTGGATATTGTGAAACCTCAACTCACACTCACTGTGGATTAGAGCATAAGATGCATGCCTTTCTTTATAGGGCAGGCACCACCACGTTTTTGGTACCTCATTTATTGTGCAGTTGTGCAGTCCAGATTTTTTTGATTCTTCCTAAGGTCCTGTGTGTAACTGTCAGTCAGACCAAAAGAAAAACTGGTTTAGATTATGTAAAACCACCGGCGCACTAATACAGGCCATTGTAAATACCATTAACAGCCTTATTCAGCCTGTGTTTCTTTAATCAGTCTTTGTTTTTAAGTTTGTTTTTTGGGTTCAAAATATGATTTCTGTGAATTGTGAAGTTTGATTTAGAGACATTTTCGACAAACTCTGCAGATTTCCAGTTGAGGGCCTTATTGGCATGGACTACACTTAACATCTTTAGCGTGGTTTTATTTGTTATTTTCTCGGAAGAAACGTGATCTTTGCTATCTGTTAACCGCCTTCTAGTCTTGAAACAAACAAAACATACTGTGCTCAAAGCGTGATTATATTCCATTAAATATATTTATGGGAGATTCACTATTATACCTAATATAGGAGCCCAAATTATATAAAAAAAACCCTATATGAAATGGACTTTAGAAACACACTCAAAGCTCATTTACAACATATCAAAAATGCTTTTAACATCTTTTAAATTACAAAATTGCCATTGATTTTTTTAAAACAAATCTAATCCCAAAACCTCATAAAAAAGCCCAAAACACTCAATAGGGCATCAAAGTAATTTAATAATCAAAATTAAATTCAATAGGATCAGCTGTCATTTTTTGGGTTTTTTTTGGGTTTGTTTATAGAAATTAAATGGTGTAGGGTTTATTTATCGTTTTAGTGCTAAGAATGGGTATATGACTAAATATCTCTATATTTAAAGGGTAAAGCCGCACGGCTATACTATTTATTAAAAACAATTTAAAAAAGGACCCCGGGATAGCCATGCGGCTATACTATTATTATTTTTAGAAATTTAGTGAAATACCCATTCCTAGACATAAAACTATAAATATACCCTATACCATTCATTATATATAAACACACCCAAAATAAACCCAAAAATCAACAATTGTATATTTTTTAATTTAATTAATAAGATCAAATACCTTTATTACCCTTTTTAGCATTAAAGTAGTTTTGGATCTCGTTTAGAATCTATAGAATGTAGAGAACATTAAAATTCAACAAAACCACTCCCTGAGGTCTGAAGCCTCAAGCCCCTCTCCTCCTTCAAACCCACATCTCTCCTCTGTTCTCTCCCTTCTTCCCTCTCTTTGCCTTCAAAGTAAACCAAACAGTCTCAGAGCCATGGACCAACACAAGACTGACGACAATCTCCGTTACGTCGGTGGCCTCACACGTGTTCTCGCCGCCGATGCCTCCATTTCTTTTCCAGGTTTGTTCCATCTGCTTCAATTCATTATTTTCCTTTTCATTTTTTCTTAATTTACTTGAATTTTGACTCGATTTCAGTTTCTTCGTTGAATTTGGTGCTAATTTCCATTTTTTCGATATGAACAGAGCTAATGGTTAAGCTCACGGAGTTCTGTGGCTACTCTGTAGATTTGAGGTGTCAATTGCCGGACGAAGGATTTCAGAATGCCGACGCCGGTGGTGATTGCGAGAAGAACGAAGATGAAGACGATTTCTCTTTCACCTGCACCAATCCTGACGAATCACCAATTTCCACCGACGATATATTCCAAAATGACCAAATCTGTCCAGTGTTCCCGATTTTCAACCATGCCGACTACGACGATACTTCCACAGCCAGAGGGGCTGCTGCTTCGTCTTCCTCTCTGCGGTCGCCATTGAAGAAGCTCTTATTTGAAGAGCTGGATACGCCGACCTCGGCAACGTCGTTTTACAACTCAGGAGGTGAACTCGAGTCCTGATCCATGAGATCAACCAGCTTCTGAGTTTGATCATCAACACCTATTATAGCAACAAGGAGATCTTTCTCCGTGAGCTCATCAGTAACGCATCTGATCAAAATAATCCAAGCAAAGATGTGGATTTGAAAATGACTTAATTGATTATCTCAGTTCACTTAAGGTATTAATATAACAATTTATGTGGATCATTGGTTGATTTTATTCATTGTTTTGGTTTTGTTGCCTTTTTGTTACCTTATATCTCTAGTTTCCAGTTGTTTTGATTTTTAATGATGCTAATTCAAATTTAACGTAATAATCTTCATCTTGTTGGTTGACTGTCAACAGTGGCCCGAGTTTTCTGTTAATTTTCCTAACTTGGGAAGCTTCAAAATCAATCCGTCATTTTTCAAGAAGTTTGATTACAGCAATGCAGCAGTGTGTTTTCTATTCCTTGAACTTTATATATATTGGTTTTGTTTTGTTGGGGATAGTATAACGTCAAAGTTAGTATCTTCATCCGTGTGTATAATTTTCAGGTGAGGTTAATTGCATCTGTCCCTGGATATCACACGGGTACGAACATGAAAAAGTGGGGACATATGAAGCTACGCACTATTCTCCAGGAGTGCACTTTTGATAAAGAGTTTCGGAAATCTCCTCTTGCTTATCAGGTACGGGGACACAAGCGGTTGACTCATATAATGTACGATGTCAATGCTGAGTGTTTTTCTTTGATTAGGTGCAAAAATTGAGCAATGTGTTTATTCCAAGATTCTGGACCTATCAGTATAGATATATTGCATTTGATTTCTGTCCAATTTTTGGGATTCGGGACTTAGCATTTTCAATTGATTTTCATCTATTGGTCTCTTTACTTGCATAATATATAGAATGGAATAATGACTAATGCGTTAAACTTTATGATTTTCATCTATTGGATTTTCTGATTTCGTTCTAATTTGTACTTAGATATTTGTTTGAGTTTTAAATTGTGATTTTAATTTCTTTTTATTTATAATTTGGATTGATTTCAGATTCTGTTTGGTTGTGGATTTGCTGTTTGAGCTGTGGTTAGAAATTTGTGATATTCGATTTGGTTTTCATATTAATTGAGGTATGCTTTTTTAGTTGAATATGAGATATTCGTGTTTTTTCTGTTTATCACTGTAAAGTTCTAGTATAGGGTAATAACACTGCTTGTTTGCTATGAAATCCTATTTCTAATGCATGTCTACCACTGTAAAGTTCCAGTATAGGGTAATAACAATGCTTGTTTGCTATGAAATCCTATTTCTAATGCACGTCTACCACTGTTAAGTTCCAGTCTAGGGTAATAACACTGCTTGATTGCTATGAAATCCTATTTCTAATGCACGTCTACCACTGTTAAGTTCCAGTCTAGGGTAATAACACTGCTTGATTGCTATGAAATCCTATTTCTAATGCACGTCTACCACTGTTAAGTTCCAGTCTAGGGTAATAACACTGCTTGATTGCTATGAAATCCTATTTCTAATGCACGTCTACCACTGTTAAGTTCCAGTCTAGGGTAATAACACTGCTTGATTGCTATGAAATCCTATTTCTAATGCACGTCTACCACTGTTAAGTTCCAGTCTAGGGTAATAACACTGCTTGATTGCTATGAAATCCTATTTCTAATGCACGTCTACCACTGTTAAGTTCCAGTCTAGGGTAATAACACTGCTTGATTGCTATGAAATCCTATTTCTAATGCACGTCTACCACTGTTAAGTTCCAGTCTAGGGTAATAACACTGCTTGATTGCTATGAAATCCTATTTCTAATGCACGTCTACCACTGTTAAGTTCCAGTCTAGGGTAATAGCACTGCTTATTTGCTATGAAATCGCACGTCTACCACTGTAAAGTTCCAGTATAGGGTAATAACACTGCTTGTTTTCTATGAAATCCTATTTCTAATGCATGTCTACCACTGTAAAGTTCCAGTATGGGGTAATAACACTGCTTGTTTGCTATGAAATCCTATTTCTAATGCATGTCTGTATTTGTTAAGTTCCAGTCTAGGGTAATAACACTGCTTGTTTGCTATGAAATAATATTTCTAATGCATGTCTACCACTGTAAAGTTCCAGTATAGGGTAATAACACTGTTTGTTTGCTATGAAATCCTATTTGTAATGCACGTCTACCACTGTAAAGTTCCAGTCTAGGGTAATAACACTGCTTGATTGCTATGAAATCCTATTTCTAATGCACGTCTACCACTGTTAAGTTCCAGTCTAGGGTAACAGCACTGCTTATTTGCTATGAAATCGCACGTCTACCACTGTAAAGTTCCAGTATAGGGTAATAACACTGCTTCTTTGCTATGAAATCTTATTTCTAATGCATGTCTACCACTGTAAAGTTCCAGCTTAGGGTAATAACACTGCTTGTTTGCTATGAAATCCTATTTCTAATGCATGTCTACCACTGTAAAGTTCCAGTATGGGGTAATAACACTGCTTGTTTGCTATGAAATCCTATTTCTAATGCATGTCTACCACTGTTAAGTTCCAGTCTGGGGTAATAGCACTGCTTATATGCTATGAAATCGCACGTCTACCACTGTAAAGTTCCAGTATAGGGTAATAACACTGCTTGTTTTCTATGAAATCCTATTTCTAATGCATGTCTACCACTGTAAAGTTCCAGTAT
>NW_018921261.1:121006-136341 GCF_002207925.1 Prunus avium
ATCCATCCTGAGCATGGTTCTGTGTTTGCTAGGTAACAGACTCCATATTTATCCAATGGGGCTGACTTTTGGATATGTTATATTACACACCCATTGGAACAACTTTCATGAAGAATGTGGCCTCATCCGAGCTATGTAGGTTGCTGAAACAAAGCTTGCAATATGACCTACGAAACTGAGCTGGCAGGGGACTGTAGCCAAAATTGAGTTTGTCTTTAAGCTCTTCATCCATTCATCCAAATTAGGCCCTAACATGCATGGATTGCATCATTTACTATCCAAAGCCCTCATTATTACCTAAATCTTAATGAACTGAAAGATAAACACAAAAAGGATTAAAAGCACAAGTTTAACTCAAAAACATAACCAAATCATAAGCTAGAAGGGTACAAAATGATATGTAAATATGCACCGATCAGGAAGCCAAAAGAAATACTCAAAATGCATACATTAACACAACTTACTTGAAGACATATGATAATCTCATACTGCCTATGAATGGGATGGATATGTGGGGTAAGACTGACTTTCCACCATGTCTTCCTCCTTCTTACTCTAAACAGCCTGGAAGGCGAAGAAAATGTAGAAAGAAAGAAGAGGGAGAGCACAAGGGCAAAATGAAGATGGGAGAGTCAAGCAACACAGCTGAAACTGCATTGTCTCGTATTCCCAACACATAGGACTCTCTCAAATGTGGGCAATGTGGTAAAAAGGGGCACAATAGGAGGACTTGCCATAGGAATCTTCCCCCAAAGGCCAAAACTGCAAGTAAGAGGAAGAGAAGTACTGAAAATATCCCGGTATAGCAACTCAATCTTGCTCAATTCAATCCCTTAATAATACTTACTTTTGTTGCATCCTGACAAATATTTTGTTGTTGTAGACCACTATTGATCCATCCCAATCAGCCACTTCAGCTAGTCCAAGCACCAAAAAGAAAATATCCAAGCCTCCAAGGCGTGTGCAAAAAGGGAAACCTCTGGTAACTAACTTCTGTTTATGATGGTTCTTATCAATTTTCTTCAAATTCCAAATCCTCTCTTAACATCCTGAATAATCTGTGCAGCCAAAACCAAGTAAGAAAGGACATGCCACTTCTCAACCTTCAGTGGCCTCAACTTCATGTCCTGGTTCATCAACTTGTGCATCAATTGCAGGATCAAATGTTGTAGATTGAAGCTAACTGAAAAAGGGAATCATTACAATTTGGGGTTGTTAGACTGGCATTTTTGTGATTAAAGGGTCCTAAACCCTAGGGTAAATTGGTCCTGTATAACTTAATGACTTGTGATTAGGGGTTGTTTTTGGTCAATTGGTCATGTGTAACTTAATGAATGACCTTTTTTATGGATGTAATGGCATTCACATAAGCTTCAGCCACTGTGAATGCAAATACATCCACTGATTGCCATTTTGTAATGGATTTCATAGGACAGGAAATATGTAATTGTGAATGTATTATCTAGCTATTTTGAGCCCATTTTGATTGGAAAATTTATAAGTTATTGTTTGCATAATTTGATTTTATTTAGCACATGTATTGTTTTAGGCATTGCTTGTTTTGGCAAAATTTTCAAACTTCTCTTAACATTGTTTTGGGCATTCACTTCATTTTGACTTAATTTACATGTAATTCACTGCAAATGTTGCCTTCACAATCCCATTAACAAACAAAAACATACTAAATGCATTTGATGTGTGCCTTAACACTTACATAGCAATTAAACCCTTACAAAAGCACACAAACAACACAAATACCCCAATAACCAACAACCCAGAAACACTTCATAGCATGGCAGAAGCTAATTCGAAACTCCTCTTTTTGTTCACTCCAGATCCACGCATCCCTCCCAAAATGAAGCTTGCAAACAGTACCCACGAAGCCACCAACAACACCCAGACGACCTTTTCTCTTTGTCTTGCCTTTGCCACTGATTTCTCCAGCTTGTTCCGCGATTTTAGAAGCCCAGGAATCACTGCCTTTGACCGTTCACATATTTCCGAATCAAACCATGCCCAGAACTGGCAACCCTTAAAACCCTTATTATTCTCACGTACCTTTGCTGCACACATGGAAAATCGCCTCCCAGGATTCGAATTTGTCCAAGAGGTCCGAATTGTAGCAGCCTTGCCACACCAACACATTGGCGCCTCTTCATCCATTCCGGGCATCCAATCGCTTCTAGATCTTCTTCGCTAGTTTCCTCTGGCCAGCTTCCTCTCACCTTATGTTGAATATAAGGTGCAACGAAGCAAATAGTTAACTTCCTTTTTTACAAAACAAAAAAAAATTCCCGAAAATGCCCTTCGTCTAGACTATTTCGACTGGCTAGTTAGATTATGTGGTGGGACCCACGACTGCCACGTCATCATTTAACATCTGACTTGATGGTCAATGTAACAGCCAGTGTAAATTGGTAAGTTTTTGAAATGTCAGGTACGAAATTGATGAAATTGAAACCTGGGGGCCCATTTCAATAATGACCCTAAACCTCCAGGGACTAAAATGACGTTAGTCCAATAAAAACAGACTTTTAGAAAAGATAAAATATAATAATCAAGAAATCTTTAGAAATAAGGGTTTAATATTTTATAAAGATAGTCATTAATAAATCTAATAAACCTCATGCTTTGGTTAGATAAGAAATATCAATAGAATAAAGAAATCTAACAAAGTTATAAATAAAACTGATGCATAATGGATTAATACTTTTGTAGAAAGTATTAATACAACTGATAACAGACTTAAGAGACATATGTTGCAGCATGCAAGAATGAACGTTGGATCAATCCAAGCGAACTATGGATTAATCCATGTGAACAATGTAAATTATGTTACCTTTTGAACTGCAACAAGGAGACTTGGAAGCCCTTCAACCCACACTAATTCTACCCTAGAATCTAATTAATATTCCAATAATTTTGATGGTTTAAGAGAAGAGCCAAAATTAAAATTTTTAAAAAAAAAAAGTACAAATGAAAACCTTACACTCTCTCTATTAACAATCTGGAAAAATAAATAGGGATGACTGTGTCGTGGTTCTCAAGGCCTCCTGAAAATAGGGCAATGAATTTAATCCACATCACTTTACATTTGCAATGAAAGCCTTCCACTCTTGAATTTACACAAAGTAATCAATATTTTCTTCTTTTTGATAATTTATATACTGAATATTTTTTTAATAGGATTGATATAATCAATATACCTAGAAATTAGCCTAATTAATAACAATTCTTAATTGCAATAAGCATTGCATTCTTCAAATTCAAAGCTCCAACGGCAGGGCTGGATTTGGTTTTTTTTGTTTTTTTTTTTTTTTCCATTTTGTGTTCACATAGTAGTAAACCTAGTTAGTATTTTCCCATTTAATACTCTTAATGTATATTTAAAAAATAATTCTGTTTTCCATCCACATTTTAAAGACTTGGTAATATATGTTTTTTGTGATGACTTCATTTACAATATGTGTTTTTTGTACTCTTTATTTATTCTTGTTGATTTAATAAAATTCTTCCCTCTTTTTATCAAGATATTTAAAAGCTCAGAGACATAAACTCCCATGTCATTTGTTTGCAGAAGTCGACTAGACGACACTTCTAGAACGAGTACTGTGGTGTAGACGTAATATCAACGACTATGAATCACCGTTGTAGTTGGGGTATGAAAACACGGGCTCAACCATGACGGCTTTGAATAAACAAAGGCGACGATAATTCCCCATTATCTTTCTCCATGTTGTAAATATATCAATAAATGACGAAATCGATGCTCAATCAGCTCACAATTTGAAGGTGAAGAACATGAAAGTTGACTCTCTCTTTTTTTTTTTTTTTGTTAAAGATTAAGCAATAATATTTTATTAACATGAGGAACTAAAAAGTACCCCCAAAAAAAAAAAAAAACCCCCCACTAGGAATTAAAAGATTAGGCACGACGTGCCACAGTTCCCGGAAGCCAAGGAAATGAAGACAGATTCCAAGCAACCAAGAACACATTTATTATGGCTTATTATAAACATCAGCAATCATAATTCTATAAATTAAGCTTTGACACCGGCAAAGGCCTTGATGGGAGACGCTTCCTTCTTGAGCTCTGGAGTTGTAGCATATTTTCGAATAAAGGCACGGCTATCAAATGCGTTATAGAGCAGTGGGTGGCTTTCGTCTACTAGTTCTTCCGGCACTTGGAAAATCCCATTGTTGAATGTAAACATCCCAATTGAGTATCTTGTCTTGTTTCCGCAATGCTTCACTCTGTGGTGGCAAGCTTTCACTCTGTCATTGCTCCACACCTAATCAATCAAACACCAAGTTGAATTTTCACATCAAATTAATGCAAATTTGGTTTTATATAATAAAAGCAAAATGTTTAACTAAGCAGGCACATGCGTAGAGTGATTTCTTTATTTATTTCTCGTTGCCGTTTAATTTAAAAAATAAATAAGATTACATGTCTGCAAATCAATATCATTTATATAAGAGATTTATGTTTAACTAAGAATGAACATGTATATACAGAGTCTTTTTTATTTATTTATATCTGTGTATAAATTTTGTTCTACGAAAGTCGTATGCTTTAATTGACCAGGTACACAGAGCAAATTATATATGTATTTTTTTTATGCTCTTAAGTTTAATTAATATAAATAAAAAAAACCACAACTTGCACATAAATGTCTACATTCATTAACAAATAATAAATAGAGTATTCTTAACTAAAAAAATTAAGTATTAATTTTTTGGTTAGTGTATGGGACCCACCTGCAATCCATCACCCGCCATGAATACGAGCTGTGATTGTGAGGGTGCACACTCAACATTAATCCAATCACCTTCCTTGGTTCTGATCTCCAAGCCAGCGATATCATGCTGAACAACAATGGTGGTGAAGTTTATGTCTGTGTGGCTCGGAAACCTTACGGTGGCATCCTTGTCCTCTGGTACTGTATATCTGATGAATCTAAGAAGGTGACCGTTCGAACTACCAACCGACTCGTACTGCTTTCCAATCCCATAGCTTTCGAACATCAGTTGCTCAACAGTGCGTTCCAAATGTGCCAATAACTGCCCAAATGAATCTGTGGTTTCACTGCATGCGCCAAAACAAAAAGAAATAAAATTAGAGTACGTATAAGAAATAACAAAGTAAGATATTAAACGAGTCATGTTTTCTTGGTAAACTTATGTCGCCAGAAAAATGTTTATAGTATCTTATTATGAAATTGAATCAAATTATCGGTACCATAAATAATAGGGATAAGTTATCGATAGTGAACATTGAAATTACCAGAAATTGCTCTTTCCCTCAGGCCACATGAGATTTTTGAACTTTTGGGTTTCTTGTGGGGATGTGACATTGTCGATGCACAAGCTTTCATAGAGTGGCAAGGCAGGGTTTGGACCCATATGGCCACGATAGGGTTCGTCACCAACGTTCTTTACTTTGTTTTCTTTGGGAACCTCAAACAAATCTTTGGCTTGGCCAAACATTTTGTTTATAAGTTCCGCAGAAATTTGATCATATTGTGCCACGAAAGAGCCGTATTCTTCGAGCGCAAACCGGACTTGTTTGGCGGTGGACAACCAAGAAGCTGAGCCAGGCTTCAAGTCTTCAATGGAGAAGTTGATGGTAGGAAGCTTATGCTCTGTTGTTAGGGAACCCATTTCACTAGAACTGGGATGTTATGGAACTTGGTAAGCTGTTGGTAGCACAAGCTTTGAGAGAAAACTGATGGATGTGAAAAATGGTAGGTTTGATGCTCCTTTTATAGTAGTTTTTCCTGCGATCACTTGTTTTCCAAAAGAAATTAGGACAAAACCCAGTATATAAATATTAGGTCAACGGTCATGCACACCAAATTCCATTTTTGTGACCAACGTTCTTTTCTATCATTTCATGTGACTTTTCTTATGAAAAATATATAACGTACACATCGCGGCGAAATAATATTAGTTTTATTATGTGTTCTGTTGGTCAGGCGTAGACATTTCAAACTGGACGTGATATGTCATACTCTTGTGTAATTTTCCGTTGTTTGTTTCTAGCTCACTGATTTCGTTTGAAGCAGTTTCTGAATATATTATTTTTTGCTCATCATTTTTGACTCATCGTCCTTCTTGACCGTGAACTTGATCAAAATTGAAAGGATCATTTGTCTGGTTTTAACGAAAGGATCAACCTTTGTCTGCTGCAAACTTTTTTCTAATATTATTCTAGTGGTGCATTCTTGACTTGTATCTATTGTTTGACTCATCGGCCATTGCATCCAGTGCTGTATGAAGATCATATGAGAGATAGAACTCTCTACTAGTTTAGGAGTTGGGGATACGAAACACCTGCAAGCGGAAAAGTTCTGATTTAATCAATTCTTCAATTAGCTGACTTAACCATAATTCTTGGCTTTAATTCAAATTTATTGATGTACTGTCAATTATGTTCTAATTAACAAAAATAGTGCGTACTTAGAATTCTAATTAATTGTGAATTAAAACTCTCATTTCAATTCTCCTTAGCTTTTAGTGTGGAAATATTATTCCTCACAACTTCCACTCCTTAGCTTTTAGTGTGGAAATATTATTCCTCACAACTTCCACAAGAAAGAAGTGACACCGAGCTAAGTAGAATAGTCTTTATCTCTTTTATGTCTTAGAAAAAAATATATAATTTCTACATGTTATTTCACTTGAAGTTTGGATCACATCACGACATGATCTCATTTAGATTTTCCAATTAATTCAGTTGAAGTTTGAATGGGCTCTCTCTGATTATCCTTAAGGAGAAATATTAATTTATTATATCTTTCCTTCTGTCAAAGGCGTCGACTCTGCTTTATCTTGAGAGAGACAGGTTCTCTCAAGTACTATATTGCATATTTTCTTTGAGCCATCAGCCACATGCATAATATATATGATAATATCGTCTTTCTTGACCTTCAACTTCACGTCATTTTTTTTAGTCAAAAAGATTAAGTTTTAGTCTATAGCACATTATCACGGTGTAAATGTCATAATAAACAACGTCTGCACAATAATAACATCCGGGTGTCCACATAGAATTAATTTTTTTATATAAAAATATAACCGCATGTTTAATTATGTATAATTAATTTTTGGTACTAATTAGACACATTTTTTAGTACACCTAAAAAATTTTCGGTGTAGTGATCATAGGATCCGAGCCTCTGCATTTAGAAATCCAGCATTTTACGCATTTCACATTATTTGGAGCGTCCAAATAATCCAATACTTATGAACTAGCCACCTAAGTTAGGATAAGTTTGCGTATTCGATCACTTCTCTCGTACCTACAATCTCATGTTTCTTATTTATATTTCACACAAACCTATTGCAACTGATTGTTTCAGAATTCAACCAATACCCATTGACAACCATTTCTACCTATTCCTCAAACCGATAGCTTTTAAATACCAAACTATACTGCTTCAGTTTTTTTTTTTTTTTTTTCTTTTTTAACTATAAATAATTATATTGCTTGAATTCATTGGCTATCATAATGATCTGGGGATGAAATGATAGAACCATTGAATTTTACAGTAAAGGGTATTGCAAAATAATGTGCTTGATTATCACGTTTTCTTCAATATTGGGATTACACGTAGGCGCCTTCAATTACTGAAAAATAAATTGAAGAAGTAGAGCAAAGACAAGATCGACATACAAAGAAGAAAAACAAACAGAGAAAGGGAGAGAGTCAGTTTGTTACGGTCAGTTGAAAATCCATAAAAAATAGTATATTTATCAAAGCTGAATTATTTGAGCGCTTCAAATGATGTGAAATGTGTAAAAATGTTGGATTTTTAAATGCAAAGACTCAGGATACGTGACGAGATATGCACGTCTTGACAACAAAATGCGAATGTAAACTTGTGAAAAGGCATGTACTTCAAATTCAAATCTAGACAAGATACAATATTTTTTTAACAATATAACTAGGAAGAGAATATTACCTCCAACCTACTAATTCTCAAAACAAACTTTAGAGTTAATTACACAAACCCCCGCAACCTATTGCAGTATTTCAAGTTGGTCCATATTTTTAAACGTTTCATATTTTCACACCAACATTTCTTAAAGGACTTTAGATCCATGTCCAGAAACTTAAAATGCTATTATATTTAAGGGATATTTTATTATAGACCCATTCCATGATATTTTTATTATTATTATCTATGTCCTTAAACTTAAACTTAAATTGCTGTTATATTTAATAATTACATTTTTTATTGACTATGTCCAATCTTAAATCTTTCATCACGTTCATGTGGTGGGTAGTGGTTCCCATTTTATATGCTTACCCACTCCTTCATCAGTCGGGAAGCCAAGAAAACTACAAATACATTTATTATGGCTTATATATTATTTTATAAAATCAACAATCATAACTATTAAAAAAATTAATAATTTAATTCAGTTTAAGTTTCGCACACAACTCTCAAATTCTCAGGGCCGGCCTTGACCATAACATACTGCAATTAAGCTTTGACACCGGCGAAGGCCTTGATAGGTGAAGCTTCCTTCTTGAGCTCAGGAGTAGCAGCATATTTCCGAATAAAGGCACGGCTATCAAATGCGTTATAGAGGAGTGGGTGGCTTTCGTCCACCAATTCTTCTGGCACTTGGAAAATCCCATTGTTGAATGTAAAGAGCCCAATTGAGTATCTTGTCTTGTTTCCACAGTGCTTCACTCTGTGGTGGCAAGCTTTCACTCTGTCATTGCTCCATACCTAATTATAATCAAGCACCAAGTTTAAAAGGATGTTATATGTATGTGTCAAGGAATGGAAATTTGGTTTTTATTTTTCACTATAAGTACAAAGGAAATTAAAAAGAAGATTCTCGACGAAAAAAATCAAATTTCAAACGATAAACAGCAGATAAGGAAAATTCTTAAACTAAATACAAGGATGGTGGAGTGTATGACTAATCTAATTGATCCGCTATCATCTTTTTTTCTTACAAGTTACGTTGTGAATAGACTTCTGGAATTTTCCGGATGAATGCAAATTTGGCTGTATATGATAAAAGCAATATGTTTATAAACTAAACATGCACATGTATAGCGAGACTTCTTTATTTATTTAGCCAGGTGCAGAGCAAATTATGTATTATATGTTGTTAAGTTCAATTAAGGAATCAATTTGCGTAAAAAGTCAACATCGACTGCTGGAGTTTATAATAAGGTATTTAATTAAAAAATAAATAGGTAGCTTAATCTTTAACAAATAAATAATTAATTCGTAATTAAAAATTAAGTATACTTATTGGTTGACCCACCTGCAATCCATCACCCGCCATGAATACGAACTGTGCTTTTGAGGGTGCACACTCAACATTAATCCAATCACCTTCCTTGGTTCTGACCTCCAAGCCAGCGATATCATGCTGAACAACAATGGTGGTGAAGTTTATGTCTGTGTGGCTCGGAAACCTTACGGTGGCATCCTTGTCCTCTGGTACTGTATATCTGATGAATCTAAGAAGGTGACCGTTCGAACTACCAACTGACTCGTATTGCTTTCCAATCCCATAGCTCTCGAACATCAGTTGCTCAACAGTGTGTTCCAAATGTGCCAATAACTGCCCAAATGAATCTGTGGTTTCACTGCATAGCCAAAACAAGAAGAAATAAAATTAGAGTACATACAATAAATAGGAGAGTAAGATATTAAACGAGTCATGTTTTCTTGGTAAACTTATGTCGCTAGAAAAATGTTTATATTATCTTATTATGAAATTGAATCAAATTATCGGCACTATAAATAATATGAACCAACTACAACATCGTGTGTCCATGTATCGATGAATATAATTGAAATTACCAGAAGTTGCTCTTTCCTTCAGGCCACATGAGATTTTTGAACTTTTGGGTTTCTTGTGGGGATGTCACATTATCGATGCACAAGCTTTCATAGAGTGGCAAGCCAGGGTTTGGACCCATATGCCCACGATAGGGTTCCTCACCAACGTTCTTGACTTTGTTTTCTTTGGGAACCTCAAACAAATCTTTGGCTTGGCCAAACATGTTGTTTAAAAGTTCTGCAGAAATTTGCTCATACTGTGCCACGAAAGAGCCGTATTCTTCGAGCGCAAACCGGACTTGTTTGGCAGTGGATAGCCAAGAAGCTGAACCAGGCTTCAAGTCTTCAATGGAGAAGTTGATGGTAGGGAGCGTAGGCACTGTTAGGGAACCCATTTCACTAAAACTGGGAAGTTGATGGTAAGCTGTTGGTAGCAAAAGCTTTGAGAGAAAACTGATCGATATGAAAAATGATATGCTTCATGCTCCTTCTTATAGTGGTTCCTCATGCAACTTGTCTTCCAAAAAATATTAGGACAGAAAAGAATATGAGTTGTTAGTCAATGTTAGTGAACTAATGATTTTATTTTATTACATCACATGTTGTATGTTGGTCACAGGCGTCGACCTGATCAACTCACAGGTAAATTTCTCTTTGGCTTCGTCGTATATAATGGTCAGGAACGCCATTATATAATACAAGTTTTTATATTATAAGTTTTGTTGCGTCGACATTTCGGACTGTATGCCGTATATGATTTCATTGAGTTGAAGTTTGAATATTTTGTAGAAAATTTGGCATAAGTCCAATTATGAGGAGAGATTTTGGGTGCAATCCACACAGAAATTGTTGTTGATCCAAGTTCTTTGACTTTTGCGCCACATAAGATTACATGCCTATTTCAATTTATTGATATTTACTTTTTTTTATTTTTTTATTTTTTGTTCCAGTTATACATCTAAAACATAAATAAGGTAAATTATGAATTCCTAAAACTGGTAATTTATTGATTTGTAGGATATTAATTATCATATTTGATTTGAATTTAATTGCAAATCTATCTATTGAATTCTGAAATTTTCCCAAGGTATATCGACATCAAAATTTGTAATAAGAGTTCATAAAAACTTCATACCTTAACAATAGGTAAGGTACCTATGCATACACCTCGTATGCAGTATGCAGGTAATTAAACCCATAAATTACCTTTGGTCCAGGTAATTAAATCCATAAATTACCTCTAATCTAGGTAGTTATACCCTTTAGCCCAGCTAATTGAACTCATATAATATCTTGGTATGGATCTTTAAACTCAACTGAGATAAAAATTCATACAAAATTTCTTTGGAAAAAAAAAAACTGCTATTACATGGAAGACATGTACGTATGTATTTTTTATTGGTTTTTTAAAAAATTAAATTTATCAACGTGCAATTAATTAGATTCTAATTAACAAAACAATGCGTACTATTATATATGATTAGTGCTGACTATTGTGATTAGTCCTTATGGGTTGACACCAAGCTAAATATAATGGTAAAGAAGCTATTTAGTTGGAATTGTAATGCAATTCAGTTTGAAGTATAAAATATGAATAACAAGTCTTTATATCGTTCAAAAAATGTTTATAAAAAAATATATGTTTAGTTGAAGAAAAAACATATATTTTCTAGCTATTAGTGCAGTCCAAATGAAATGAAGAAATAAAAAGATGGAAGCGGCTAAGACTTTTCAGGCTAAAAAACCAAATAGAAGCGGTCTTTTTTTAGAAGATTTACTATTAGATTCAATATAGGGGTCCAAATTATTATTAAAAAAAAAAAATAAAAAAAAAACCTTATATGAAATGGACTTTAGGAACACACCCAAAGCTTTTTTACAACATAACAGAGAGGTTTTTAACTTCTATTAAATTGCAAAATTGCCATTAATTTCTCATAAAAATACTCAAAACACTCAATAGGGTATCAAAGTAATTTAATAATAAAAATTAAATTCAATAAGGCCAGCTGTTATTTTTTGGGTTTTTTTTATTTTGTTTATAAAAATTAAATAGTGTAGAGTTTATTTATATTATTAATGCTAAGAATGAATATATAACTTTTTTTTTTTTTTTTTCAAAGCAAATAGAAGCGGTCTATTTACAAAGATGACATGCGCACCGCTACATGACAAGAAGAACATTCAAACTCGTAAATAAAAATCCATTGCAAGTTGCTGGCTCATCAGCTTTACCTTGAAATAGCTTTGTCTCTTCTGTCTCGGTTGTATGCGCAGCGCACGATTAAATACTCTGTCGTCTTTCTTTGACCTTCAACTTGATCAATGGGGTGCCGGCTCGGTATTTGTAAAGTTCAACACTTGACTCTTTTGAAAGGGCATTGATGTACTTTTATTGCAAGTCAAAAATTTCAACTTTTGTTCGTCAAAAACTTTTCTAATATTCTTCAACATCCGTCATCTTTTTGTTTTTTTAAGAAAAAAACATATCAATTAATCTGAAGGTTCTTGCTAACAATAAAACTTTCAAATATAGTAAAAAATCCACTTAAATATACTTAAATACCCTTAAAGTTAAAAACAATTTGCATCTAAGAGTTAAAACCGATTCAGACTATCTGCATTGTGATTCAAAGAGAGAAGAGAGAGAGAGAAAGAGATAAATGGTTCTTTGTTTGAAAGGGAGAGAAAGGAGAGGAATGACTCTTTCTCATACCACCATCCCCTTTCCCCACCTTCCCCAACCTCACTTCAGCTTTCCCTTTCCAAAAGCCGTTTTCAATCTTCTGAAATTCAATTCACCAACTATAAATGAACTTCAGTTCAACTATAATAAAACAAATTGATAATTATATTACTGGGAGAAAAAAAAATATAGCACAAAATAAGCATAGTTTATATAAAAGAAATTTATTTTTAATGTTTTTGGTCCAAATCTGTCTTTCATTAAAGAGAAGACACCGAAGTGGTAGCAAGCCAAACCCAAATTCAAACACTGAATTTAGGCTTCATTCCTTCTTTTATTTGTTTTTAATTTTGAGGACATTTGAGTCTATTTAAGTGAGTATTTGGTTATTTTTTAAAGTTTTTATAAAAACTGACATTTATGAAAGTAAGGGGTAAATTTTGATTTTTTTTAATTTATTTTTTTATAAATAAAAATTCTTACGTCTATTGACTAGGTGTATTTTTCTATATTTATTAATAAAATTCATATCGTCGAGTTTTAAATGTAAATTTCGCCCAGTCGGCTTTGGAATCCTGAATCTGCCACTACTCCTTAGAGTTTCAAGTTAGACATTTAGGAAGAGAGGAAAATATCAAACCTCCCTCCCTAGTCTCCCTTTGGCCGACCAACTTGGAGAGAAGAGGCTAGCACCCATCTTCTCTTCCAGCTTCCTTATTCTCCTATTCTCCTTCATCCTTGGTGAAGATTCTTTGGGGAGGTGCACCCTTTGTGTACCTATTTGCAGACAAGTATGAAAATCCAACATCAAAAGGACCAATCCCTCTACTCAATCGAATACCATCCTTGGTTTCAAGATTCACTCCAAGAGTATGTGTTCTTAATCCTTCTTGCAATAGTTGTCTTAGAGAGTCATTGGATGCTATTTTCATAAACCTAGAAAGATTGAAACCTAAAATAAGACTTATATGAATCTCTACCTTTTATTCTTGGTTCCGCTTCATGAGATTTTAGAAATTCCTACATTATGAATTCCCTTCAAATCCGTGTTCTTTTCTCAATAGCAGCACTATTTGAAAGTGAAGAACACGAAAGTTTGACTTTGTTTTTGGTTTTGAAAGCGATAAGATTTTATTAACACGAGGAAGATAACAAATAAAAAAATAATAAAAACCACCCACTGGGCCTTAAGGGCTCGTTTGGTACAAAGGACTGTCTTGACATGGACTATGATTAGGGACTGTCCTAGATTGGCTTGGCCTGGCCTAAAATGGATAACAATTGTCCTTCGTTTGGTGTATGTTTGGACTAGGACTAGATTTTTTTTATAAAAAAATTAAAATTTTTAAAAACATATTGAAATGAATTTAATATTATTTTTTTGACTTTTCTTCTCTCTCTGTATCCCATTCTTTTCTTCTTTCTCCCGCGACTGGTTTCTTCTTCCCCCATCCTCTCTCTCCTTCTCCTCTTCTTCTCTTCTTCTTCTCCATCCTCTCTCCTTTGCCTCTTCTTCCCAGTATATGTTTCTCTTTGGTTTTTTTTTTTGAAATTTTTTCTATTGGCTTTTTTTTTCCCCGAAAATTTTCTCTTTGCTTCTTCTGAATATACTCTGTCTGATCTACTTCTCCCTTTTCTTGCACAATCATCACTATCGTTCCCCTAAACCCTTGCACAATCGCTGTGTCCACAGCCTATAGTTCAAGCTGCGAAGTCGTTATCTCCAATCGGTGCTCGCCGAAACTGACTGGAACTGACCGCGATGCTGTATTGGGGTCACTGCATATGGCTGTGACGGCGGGGGTTTGGATCGGTTGCAGGTGCTTGGGTGGTCGGTGGTTGTGGAAGGCGCTTGGGTGGTCGATGGTTGCGGCAAGGGCTTGGCTGGTGCAAGCGCTTAGGTTGGGACTAGCTTGTCCCCCCTCTCCATGCGGGTCTCACTAAGAACACCTAAGGAGGTGTTTTTGGTGGGGCCAGTATTAACAGTCCCACTTAAAACTAAAACTAAGTGAAAACAAATATGGGATAAAAATTTGTCTAGTCCAGTTTAAGGTTAGAAGGTGTACCAAACAAGCCCTAAAAGATTAGGCAGTCGGTCTAACCAATGAAAATTTATTTATTTTTATAAAATAGATGTAGTCAATACATTAGAATATACTAGCATCGCATTGAATCCCATAAAAATATACCAATCATTAGAAATAATAGCACGACGTGACACAGTTCCCGGAGGCCAAGGAAATTAAGACAGATTCCAAGCAACCGAGAACACATTTATTATGGATTATTATAAACATCAGCAACCATAATTTAGCACTGGAAGAAAAACCATCATAACTCTGCAAATTAAGCTTTGACACCGGCGAAGGCCTTGATAGGAGAGGGTTGCTTCTTTAGCTCAGGAGTAGTAGCATATTTTCGAATAAAGGCACGGCTGTCAAATGGGTTATAGAGGAGTGGGTGGCTTTCGTCCACTAATTCTTCTGGCACTTGGAAAATCCCGTTGTTGAAAGTAAACAGCCCAATTGAGTATCTTGTTTTGTTTCCGCAATGCTTCACTCGGTGATGGCAAGCTTTCACTCTGTCATTGCTCCACACCTAATTAATTTAATCAAACACCAAGTTGAACTTTCACATTAATTGACCGCAAATTTGGTTTTATATAACAAAATCAATATGCTTAATTAAGCAACCACGCTTGTAGAGCAGTTTATTTATTTATTGATGCTCTTCAATTTAAAAAATTATTATTAGTCTCTAAGTCAATGTCATTTTTCACTGAATTAGATCTCATTGACATATATATATATATATATATATATATAGAGAGA
>NW_018921261.1:137286-161629 GCF_002207925.1 Prunus avium
AGAGAGAGAGAGAGAGAGAGAGAGAGAGAGAGAGAGAAATTCTCCTATACGGACATAATTTCCTCCCCGTTTACATTGGAATTCACACAATAATAACTTGCGGTTATCTTGATGAGAGAATAATATATACATATATATATATATATATATATATTATTTATTTGAGGATACCCTTTAGGGTCCTCTACAAATATTTTTTCAACATTCCAAACCATCTATTTTTTCAAGTCTACATTCATAGATCATCCTTGCAAAATATTAGACAAATCGAAAACCGTTTCGATATCCAATTGTGTCCTACAAAATCAATGAACACGGTTCTTCAAGAATGTACTAAAATTTCAATAATTCAACTGAGTGGTCAAATAATATCGGATTTAAGTATTTTTTGTAGAGATAATCTTTGAATAAGTATCTACAAAATAAACGGTTGAGATTAGTGAGATACAATATAGAGTGGGCTCTACAAGAGTGTCCCTCAAATAAAGCATATTTGAAGGATCCCAAGCTCTTTGTATATATATATATATATATATAAGAGATCTGGTTGTATAGAAAAAAAGCTATATATAGGCTTATAGCAGGACAGGTATATATATAGAGAGTCTTGTTTATTTATTTATATGTGTATTCTATTATAAATATTGTTCTATGAAAGTCGTATGCTTTAATTGACCAGGTACACAGGGCAAATTATATATGTATTTTTGGATGCCCTTAAGTTTAATTAAGTAAAAGAACCACCTCAATTTGCACACAAATATCAGAGACTTTTCGTAAGAAGTCAAGATCGATTAGATTAGTTCGTAACTTAAAAATTAAGCATAAAATTGTTAATTGAAATATGGGACCCACCTGCAATCCGTCACCCGCCATGAATACGAATTGTGAGGGTGCGCACTCAACATCAATCCAATCGCCTTCCTTGGTTTTGACCTCCAAGCCAGGGATATCATGCTGAACAACAATGGTGGTGAAGTTTATGTCTGTGTGGCTTGGAAACCTTAAGGTGGCATCGTTGTCCTCTGGTACTGTATATTTGATGAATCTAAGAAGGTGACCGTTGGAACTACCAACTGACTCGTACTGCTGCTTTCCAATCCCATAGCTTTCGAATATCAGTTGTTCAACTGTGCGTTCCAAATCTGCCAATAACTGCCCAAATGAATCTGTGGTTTCGCTGCTCCAAGACAAGAAAAAATTAGATTGAAGTTCGTACAATAAACAAGAAAATAAGAAATTAAACGAGTTGTGTTCTCTTGGTAAACTTATGTGGCCGATAAAATGTTTATATTGTCGTACTAATATGGACGAGCTATAGATAGTGAACATCGTGTGTTGAGGTATCGATAAATATAATTGAAATTACCAGAAGTTGGTCTTTCCTTCAGGCCACATGAGATTTTTGAACTTTTGAGTTTCCTGTGGGGATGTCACATTATCAATGCACAAGCTTTCATAGAGTGGCAGAAGGGGGTTTGGACCCATATGCCCACGATAAGGTTCTTCACCAACGTTCTGTACTTTGTTTTCTTTGGGAACCTCAAACAAATCTTTGGCCTGGGCGAAGATGCTGTTTAAAAGTTCCCCAGAAATTTTCTCATACTGTGCCACGAAACAGCCGTATTCTTCGAGGGCAAACCGGACTTGTTTGGCGGTGGACAGCCAAGAAGCTGAGCCAGGCTTCAAGTCTTCAATGGAGAAGTTGATGGTAGGAAGCGTAGGCTTCGTTAGGGAACCCATTTCACTAGAACTGGGATGTTTATGGAATATTTTTCTCTCTACTTGGTAAGCTGTTGCTGGCACAAGCTTGGAGAGAAAACTGATGGATGTGAAAAATGATAGGTTTCAAGGTCCTTTTATATTAGTTTTTCATGCGATCACTTGTTTTCCAAAAGAAATTAGGACAAAAACCAGAATAAATACTAGGTCAACCTTCAAGCACACCAATATCCTTTTTTTTGTTTTTTAAGGAAACTACAATTTTTCTTCTGATTGATAACTAACCTCTCAAACTACTTTCTCTTAAGGATACTAAACTAAATAAAAATAGTCAGTCTCCCCTTTACCGTAGATTTTCGAAACTCCATCCAATTTCTGTCGAATTAAAAATAAAAACTTTTTTTAAAAGAAAAAAATTAGTTGTGAATTAAGAGTATCTCTAATAGCCTCTTCAACAATTTTGAATGCTAAAATAGGCGAGCCACATCAACAAAACTCCATACACAGACTTGTCAAACTCAGTCACCAAAGCTGCAAGTGCAACCCCTTTCAGTCTCTTCAGGACTGACAAGTTGACATTGCCTCTTCAAAACATTTAATTTTGTTTTGAAAGGACAAAACCTACATTGAAAATGATAAAAACCTGCTCTTCTTTATTTTTGGGTTACATTGGGAGGGAGGAAAGAAACCATGAGGTTTCGATCCTGGGTGTCATGCAAGGGGGAAGGCGAAGAGCCCACAACCACTGTGTTAATCCCGTTCGACAAGACCTGCACTTTTTATTTTTAAATAATAAATACATAGACTTTCTTCACATTGTTTTTCGTATTTTTCCTTTATTTCTAATAATATTGTATTAATTAAATTGAAGAGCCTATTGAGACAAAAATTAACAAACAAATCTTTTCAAATTGCCAAATAAATTAATAACATTTAATTTAAAAAGTTTAATTTGCCAATACTCTAATAATTTCATTAC
This sequence comes from Prunus avium, assembly GCF_002207925.1. Next base: position 139,988 of record NW_018921261.1, read on the forward strand.
ATCTTTTTCTGTAAATATATAATGGTTAAGAACGTGCATATCGAAGCGAAATAATATTAAATCTATTGTGCGTTTTGTTGGTCATGTGTAGATTTCAAACTGGACGTTATTTGCAAGGAGACATATTAATTTTATTATATGTTTTATTGGTCACAGGCGGCGACATTTCAAACTCGTGTGTAATTTTCCGTTGTTGGTTTCTGGTTCACTGATTTCGTTTTATGTGGCTTCTCTATGTATTCTTTTTAGGGTCATGCTAGGGAGACCAACTTGGGAGACCAACTTGGGTACCAACTCTCTAATAGAGGTGGAGCCCACCAATACAATGGGTCCCACGCTCTATTAGAGAGTTGGTATCCCAAGTTGGTCTCCCAAGTTGGTCTCCCTAGCATTTTCCTTCTTTTTAACTCATCATTACTGCCGTCGTTCTCGCAAGCGTACGCTATTGTTGATTCAATGCAATATATTGTTCATTAAAAAACAATAAAAAAATATGTTAAGACAATAGACGAAATGAAATGGGATCCCGTAGCCAGTTCCAGTCAGATTTATCCAAAAAACAAAAACAAAAATGGGAATCGCCAGGGAAAAAAAACCACAAATTCATGAAACCTAAACAAGAAAGCCCCTAGACTCCCGTTTTTTTTATGTCAAACTACATAAACAAGAAAGCTAGTAATCAATATAATGAGGGCAGCTATTTACATGCTTTGTTTCATGGATAAAAATGTTGTACCCACAAGAAAACATTATCAACAAAGGAAAAAACAACAACAAGAAGGTAGCAATGTAATGTACCTTTTCTGTCTTTAGAACTAAGCTCAAATTTGAAGACCATCCCCAACTGAAACAAATCAACTACATTCAAAGGATCAATTCCTCTCTAAATTCATTGTTCACACTTAACCACTCAAGAGTATGGTTCAGAGGATTCATTACTCTGAAACCTAGAGTTCTCTTAACGAAAACCAAATGCTCTGATACTAAACTGTCACCCCTAGGCCTCGTCAATGGGCCGGGTTGGGCCAACCCAACCCAAAAGGTACTGGGCTTGGGTAGGGCTGGGCCGGGCTTTAAAAAGCGGAAGGAAATATAGGACTGAGTTGGGCTAGGCTTTTATCTTAAAATTAAAGCCCGAGCCTGCCCCATGGGCTGGGCTTCATGGATCACATCGAGCCGGGCCAAAATGGGCTATTTTTGAAAGTACAAAAAAAATAAAAACTTAACAAAAATAGATGATTTTCATTTAAAGTATGAAATTACAATTAAAAGTATAGTATGATACAAAAGTCTCGTACAAATAGTCTATTCAAGTCCCGTCCAAAGGAATAGTCTATTCAAGTCCATTCCAAGAAAATAGTCTATTCAAGTCCAATCCAAATTTATGCAAAAACAAAGTCTGATACAAATTAGAATTAAAGTCTTCCAAATAAAAAATACTTCAGCTTTGAATTGTCTCATTTTCAGATTCACTCTCAACCTCTTCACTGTTTGCCATCAAATCTGGTCTTAATGCTCTCATGTTCATTAATTCTTCGGCGCGTTGCTCATCTTCAATTGCATCTTGCATCCTTTAATTTGCTATTGAGAGTTTATTAGTTCTCTTTCATTGGGTTTAATACAAGGTTTCATTGCTCAGGGAGGTACTCCTATACTGGAGGAACCCTTAAATTGTTTGTGATTCTTGTTCTTTGTTCATCGTTTTAGTTTTTGTTATGGCTTAAAGTATAATAGGGAAGAAGGTGGGGATGACTTGAGATAGGTTTTTTACTTTGATTTTTTTAATATTTAATAAATAATACAATAATTTTTTACAAAGTATTAAGAAGGCTGTAAAAAATTTAATAAATGGAAGTAAACATTAAAGTCAATACATCAAATAAGGGTACATATAGAAAACAAAAGTTAGGTTGTTTGATGTATTAACACTACTACATTTTATTATTTGCGCGACGGTATTTTGCGCGGCGAAGGATTCTTCGTCACAAAAAAGAACCATGCACGAGGAAGAAAAAAAAGCTTAGCGCAAAAAAGTGCGACAAAAAAATTCGTTGCGCCGCGCAAACTAACTTAGCCCGACAAAAAAAATATCGTCGCATATAGCTACGAAAAAAAGGCGCGTAACCGTGTATTTGGCGGTAAACTTTGCACGACAATATTTATAGTCGCGCTAAGTTATATTGCACAACAACAACACGGGATCGTCGTGCAAAGAACACGCGGGAAAAAAAACACAGGGTTATCGTATTTGGCACCAAATAATTGCGCGATGATAAAATTGGTCGCGCATAGTGAAATGCGACGAATAAAAATGGTGTCGCGTGAGAAAAACGCTCCAAATACTTGCGGGACGGAACTATGCGCGACGAAATCATTTTACGACGTCGCGCAAAAATGGATGTCGGCACATCCATGCGCGCCGGATAAAAAAATTTTGCGGGACGACAAAGACGTTTGCGCAACAAAAAAGGTGCGACGCATTTATAGTTTTCATCATGCAAGGACATCATGACTTCACGCGACGAATAAAGTTATCTGTCGCGCAAAAGCTTCGTTCATTGGATATGGATTTTTTGTCGTTAGTGTAAAAGTATTACTGTAAATTCGTACTAACGCCATTAATTTTGTTGTATATAGGGATATTATATGTAATTAGCGATTGGTGAAGAATGATTGAGAAGGTATTTTCGTCTTTTCATAATATAAAAATATAAAATTAATTACATTATGTTTATATTGTATTGTGAAATTATATTTATATTATGTTGTTCAGTTATGCACGTTGATGTACGAAGTTAATTGAAATTAACTTTGTACATTTTGTTTTTAGTAAAACTTAGTTTCCCGTTCGAGGTTAGTTGGATTTCGCGCATGGATGCGTAAAGCGTGACTGCGGTCCAATTAATTCTTGAATTATCCCATTATTTTGACAGTTTGGGAATGCATAGTTGTTTTCCTCTTTTCGGCCGGGGCGCCCGACGAAAGGAACTTTTGGTCCTTCTTCTTTTTTGAGTGCAGGGCGTGCCACCACCAAGCCCCGAATTTGGGTTTGAATGGAATGTGAGTAGATGGATGCATTGTGTCCGAAATTTGACTTTAATCAAATGATTGTTCGGCCGAGCAAGGAACCTCCTCACGACCTAGGTTCTTTCACTACCTCAGGGTTAAGGCTTTATGTGAGCAACCAAATGATGTGGAGTGGGTGGAGATGAAGATTGAAGGTGAAATGTAATGAAACGGAGAATAAGTGCGTAAAGTAAAGGTGCTTAAACTTAAATATAATTTAAAGACAAATGCGTAAAGTAAAGTGCGAAAGATAAATAACATAAAGACGAGAATTAAAGTGCGATAAAATGAATCAAAGCAATAAATAAAACAAGAACGAAATGAAAGCGATAAGAACGATAAAGTAAAATGAACTTGAAATTAAACTTAATTGAAGTGCGATAACAATGAAAGGTAAAGCAATTGAAATAAACTTGAATTTAAATGACAAGACAATATAAATTGAACGAGAATTTAAACTTACACTAAGAAAATGAAGAACTCGCTATACTAGGTGCATGAAAAGTAAAATCCTACGTCTAGGAAAAGAAAAGTGCGAGATGAAAGATAAGTTTGTTTGTCTGATGTTGTCTCTCTTTGTCTTCGTTTGATGAGGTTTATATATGGCATTTGTCAGCCCATGGGCTGGCCATTGAATGGCCAAAGGTCAACTCCTTTAAAATTTCTTTCCTTCCAAAGGCCCCCTAAATCCGTAGGATTGCATTGATTGAAATGCTTGATTCTTCCTTGTTTTGGAACATTCGGAGTTATTATCAAATTCCTTCCTTGTGAGGCCTTTGTCACATGCATATAATCTTCCGAGAATCTTGGGCTTGAAATTGGTGGCTTAGAACTTCAATCTTTGGAATGGCATGATGATGCCCTTCATAATTTCCGAATTCGTGAAGCTCTAACATTGGTCTGCCTAATTCAAACTTTATATTCATTTATATATATATTTACACATATGGGCCCCCTATTATTGAAGTTGGTTGGCCGCATGCATGAATATATACCTTGGTCTGGGCCAACAGCTTGGGTTTTATAGTTCGTATGTATATAATATATATATATATAAGTCAGTCAATCCTCCAACTCAAAACCCCTTTTAGCCTAGTTTTGGAGACCAAACAAAGCTCCAGGCGCATTCAACCATTCGATAAAACCCGGGCGCATCTCCTTGGGCAACCCCGGCCGCTTCTCTTTGGGCAACAACAATCCGGCCGCAATTTTGATCTCCCAGCCCGGCTTCGTTCTCCATTGATGCCCGGCCGCTCACTTCCGTAACTAAGAAGCCCAACCGAATCTCCAACTCTAGCCTGGCCGTGCCCCGCGACTCAGAGCCCTTACTTCATCCGGCCGTGCCCTCTCTGTTCCTAGCCCAACCGCTATTCTTCTCGTGCCAATCTTTCCTAGCTCCATCCGGCTGCAAATTTGTGCAGCCCGAATTGCTACGGCCACTAAATTTCAACGGCTGCCCAATTCTGCAATTGAGAAGCCCGGCCGCATATCCTTGTCTGCCCGGCCAATTTTTGTGCTTTCAGAAATTGCCCAAGTTAGGTGGATTTCTACCACGCCTAAACAATAGTCATGTAACGTAATTTACGGCTACAGGATTAGGTATCGATTGTGGAGATTTCGGTGTCATCTCTTTACATTCTTCGGGTGGTACATAAGTATTTTATACCTACGGTACACCTCAAGAACTGTATCGAGATGCTGCCAAAATTCATCCATGTCAAAATCTAATCTCATGTAGCCGTAAATTACGTGACATGACTATACATTCCTGAATGAGATAAGGCCCTTACTGGAGGCATAAGGTGACATTATGAATTTGTACGAATACAACATGATTGTTGTATTGTGATTGTGGTTCCGGGAATAATGAGCAGGAGGTGGATACAGAATCCGAATAGGTGCGCAGACGAATACTTGGATGGAATCGAGGATTTTATTGACTTTGCACGGACACACAACCCAGGTGCAACTAGAATCCGGTGTCCTTGTAGGAGGTGTAACAACATGTTGTGGGAGAAAATTGAAAATGTTCGATTTCATTTAGTAAGGAATGGAATGATTGAGACATACATCACTTGGAACCATTACGGGGAACAATTAGACATTGCTTCGTCTTCAAGGGCCACAAGAGTGGACAATGTTGAGCCTATTGTAGATCCTAATTTACAAGTCATGGATATTATAAATGATGTTTTTCCATTTGCATCGACCAGCAGCAATCAGGAAGGGGAAAATGACGTGCCTACACCAATGGACAGTGCAGAGTTCAAACAGTATGAAAAACTGTTAAGAAATGCCAACCAAGAGTTATACCCAGGGTGCGAGAGCTTTTCCGTTCTAACGGCGATTGTGAAGCTAATGTACGGAAAAATAAAGTATTGTATGTCGAACTTGTGTTTCGATTACTTTTTTGGGGTTCTCAAGAGAATGCTTCCGATGAACAATTATTTGCCGAAAGATCACAGACAGGCGCAGAAGATGTTGAGTTGTCTTGGATTGGGTTATGAAAAAATCCACGATTGCAAAAATAATTGCATGTTATTCTACAAAGAGTATGAAACATTGGATACATGCCCTATATGCAATGAGTCGAGATTCAAACAGACCTCTCAGAATAGAATAACTAAGATTCCACAAAAAGTCATGCGTTATCTGCCCCTAAAACCAAGGTTTCAGGGATTGTATACTGCCACAGACATGAGATGGCATGAGAAAAAACGAGTAGACGACGATGTGATGCGGCATCCTGTAGATGGGGAGGCATGGAAAGAGTTCGATCGAACGTTCCCCGAGTTTGCTGTTGATCCCCAAAATGTTAGGTTAGGACTTGCCACTGACGGATTCAATCCGTACCGGGTTCTAAATCAACACCATAGCACTTGGCCGATTTTCATATTGCCATATAATTTGCCGCCTAGGAAATGCATGAAAAAAGAGTACATGATGATGACTGTTTTGATAACTGAGGATCCTGGCAGGTAAATCGATGTGTACTTAAGACCGTTTGTTGATGAGCTCAAAGATTTATGGACAAATAGTGTGCGCACGTACGATAAATTCACTGGGAAGATGTTCACTTTGCTAGCAGCAGTTATGTGGACTGTGAATGATTTTCCCGCATATGCAATGGTTTCCGGGTGGAGCACAAAGGGTTATATGGCATGCCCTGTATGCAAGGAAGATGTAACTTCTGGTTGGCACGCTGGAAAAGTTTGTTACCTTGGGCATCGAAGATGGTTGCCATGGGACCACGAGTGGCGGGAAAAGGATAAAGAGTTTGACTGGAACAAAGAGCGTCGCGCAAGACCTAGAGAATCGTCCGGTGATTAGATCTTGGAACAACTTAACCGTTTGAATTTTGCTTCGTTCGGGAAAACAGTAAGTCGGATCAGACCTTCTACACATTTGAACTGGACGCATAAGTCTATGTTCTATGAGCTCTCATATTGGTCGAAACTAAAATTGAGGCACAATCTGGACGTTATGCATGTTGAGAAAAATGTCTTCGACACATTGATAGGCACGATTCTAGATATCGAGGGCAAGACAAAGGACACGATCAAAGCTCGTCTTGATTTGGAAAGAATGGGCATACGAAGGGGTTTATGGATGAATAGAGACAGTGATAAAGCTAGAAGGGATCTTGCATTTTTCTCCATGAAACCGAATGACAAAAAAGAGTTTATCAAGTTTGTATTGTCAGTAAAGTTTCCTGACGGGTATGCTTCTAATATCGCACGTTGCGTGAATGTTGACGGGGTTAAATTTACTAGACTAAAGAGCCATGACTGCCATGTGTTTATGCAACGCCTACTTCCTGTGGGTATTCGACACTTGTTGTCGGAAGATGTTGTGAAGCCAATCATGTTGTTGTCTAGATTTTTTTCCCAACTGACGGCAAAGACGTTGTGAAAGACAGACATTCATCAGTTGTGCGATGACATTGTCCAAGTCCTATGCAAGTTTGAGATGATATTCCCTCCATGTTTCTTCACAAGTATGATCCATGTGATGGTTCACTTGCCAGAAGAGGCGTTGCTTGCTGGTCCTGTCAACTATAGCTGGATGTATCCAATAGAAAGGTATATCATGCTCATAATTTGTTTATGCATCATTATCCCACGCATGCTAATTTGTATTGTTTTATTTTGGCAGGCTTCTCGGAAAGCTGAAAAAAAGTGTCCGCAACAGGGCGAAGCCCGAATGATCAATTATAGAGGCTTGGGTTTAGTATGAGTCGCTTACTTTCTGTGGAATGTATTTAAAAGATGTGGACACGGCTTTCCATCGTCCTCAGCGCAATAATGAAGGAGGTATGAGAAATGAGAAACTTTCTGTTTTTGCCCAAAGTGCACAACCCTTTGGAGATCCTGTACGAGGAGAGTCGTTTTCGAGAAATGACATGGAGGTAGCGCATTGGTTTGTACTGAACAATTGTGATGAGATAATGGCATACTTAGCTGAGCATGAAGAGATGATGAAGCGAAAACATTCATCACATTTGTATGCCAAGAAACACCGTGAATTGTTTCCACATTGGTTTTTGGAATATGTAAGTTATAAGTCTTTTGTATTTGACATATATATTGTAGTTGTTAGCACCAAAACTGAACAGATGGAGATATGTGCAACTTACAAGTGATGTGGACAATCCTGGGATCGATTAAGTGGTTGACGCAGGTTCCTTCCTTCCTGGGATGGCGATCCTGAATCAAGAAGAGCCGAGGCTCGTGAGGTCTATGGCACCGGTGTGGTACCAGCCTAAGACCCTCGGATGCCGAAGTAAGTTTCTTTCTAAGAGCTTTTATACTGACGATGTATTTAGCATAAAAGTCAAGCTGAAAGTCTTACCCCTTGTCTATAGTGAATGGGCTTATTTATAGAGGGCATTTGGGATGCTCTTAGCACTTAGTTTCGATGTGGGACTCGTGGGAGGGTCTTCTGAGGTCGACACGAGTCTGTGGATATCTAGGCGGGGCCTTCGAGGTTCGCTCTACAGAATCGCCGATGCATGCCGATTGTAGGCTTTGCATGTTGATCGGTAGCCGATGCTGAATGTTCACTCATCGAGGCGATTGGGAGAGCTTACCATTCCACGTGTCACAGTATGAGTGTAGGGTCAGATATGGTACAAACAGTAGTATTTAATTTGCTAAAACTAACATGTGAATGTTTTTGTATAAAATTAGGTGAATAAGTTGAAATCATCGAATTCTCCCACTTACAGTGAAGAGTTATATAACTTGGCATTCGGCCCAATTAGCGCTGAATTGTTCTCGGTTTGTCATGTTAACGGCGTCAAGTTTTTGAGGATTGCACGAGATGACAAGTTGTGCATGCAAAACAGCGGTGTCCATGTCGGTGGAGGCGAAAGTACAGATCTAGATTTCTATGGAAAACTCACAATTGTCGTGCAATTGCTTTACAAAGACCGCTACCAAGTGATCATGTTTAAGTGTCGATGGTTTGATACGAATCCAAATAGGCAGGGAAGTGTTAAAATCGACCATGGCTTACTCTTGGTGAACATCAATAGAACTCGGTATGATGACGACCCTTACATTTTGGCAAACATGGCAACACAGATTGTGTATCTGGATGACCCTAAACCCGGAAGCGGTTGGAAAGTTGTTCAGAAGATGGATCAGAGGAACGTGTATGCTATACCAGAACTAGACCCAACTGACAACGACGTCGACAACGTCACTGACCAACGTTTAGAATGTTCAATGGAAAATGATGCGGAAACACTTCGAGATACAAATGTTATACAAGAACCGTTTCAGATACAAGGAGTTTCCTCAATTGAAATACTGATTCAATCAATTACAATTGACCTCGTTGATCCTCCGCGATACAATGTTGCAGTGGGCCCGAACAACGACAGTGATGTAGTTATGGAGGAGGAGGAGGAGGAGGATTGGGAGATTGAAAGTGATGATAGCGACGATAACGAAGGTTATTATAATTCAGATGATGAATAATGCAATTTATTTGTGACTTACTATGTTTTAGTAAATGTAATTATGTTAGTGTAAATATATTGGCAACTATGCTTTTTTTGAATATATGTACTTGTTATATCTAATTTCCATTTATATATATGTGGAGAAATAAAACGGAGTTAAATACATTTGGCTATACTTACTGAGAAGTTTAATGTAAAGAGCAATAAAATCAAGTCATTCATACTTTTTTAATTAAATTCTTTTACATTTAATTATGGCGTAAATGCAAATTATGAAAAAAGTACAAATGAATCTCGTGAATTTTAGAAATATAGTAAAATAAAAATATATATAACAAAAAAAAGCATAAACATTTTCAAATAATAGAAAAAAACCATTGCACGACGAATAATATATTGGCGTCGCTCAAGCACTTTTATGCGCGACGAGATCTGTCGTCGCGCAAGGGGTATCCCAAAAAATATGCAAAAAAAATATTCAAAATAGAAATAACCCTTGTGCGACGAGTAAAGATATATTCGTCGCACATAGACTGTTTGCGCGACGACGTTATTCGTCTCGCAGGAATTTTTTCCCAAAAAATCTGCAATTATTGTGAAATAATAGAAAAAATTGTAACCAATTGCATTTTCAGGTCAAAATATTACACTTTCAATCCGAGTACATTGGTCACCACCAAATCACATAGAAACTGAACAGAAACGCATGTTTATCTAGCTGGAGAGAACTGGGAAGACAAATGCAAGAAATATATTCTGAAACTAAAGATTTGTTCCTTCAACTTTAAAACACAACTTGAAGCTTTGAAACACATCACGTTCGCTTGCAAGAATGTAGATTTTCATACATTTGCATTTGAAAATGCAATTGGTTACAATTATTTCCACTATTTGACAAACACTTGTGGATTATTTGCAAAAAAAACTCTGATGTAATAGAAATAACCCTTGCCCAACGAAGTAAGAGAGTTTCGTCGCTCATACACTGTTTGAGCGACGAATAAAACAATCTCGTCGTGCAAAGTCTTTAAAAGTAAATAATATAAATAATTTGTTTTTTTCAATTTCTGTATGACTTTGCGCGACGCAATAATATAACTCTTTGACGATGTTTGTCGCGCAAAGTCTTCACAAAATTAATTTAAAAAATTAATTTTTTACAGTATTTGTATGAGTTTTATAGTATTTGTATGAGTTTGCGCGACGAATTAGATTAACTTTTAGTAGAAATCGTCGCGCAAACTTGTCATAGACGAAACTAATATTTCGTCCCCTAAACCAATGTTTTTTTTGTTTTTTATTTTGTATGCATAACAATTAAGAAATTAAACGGAGTATCCATTACTGTAAATATTTTAAAATGAACATCAATTTCAGTCATTGTATTCATATCGGGTCAAGGTGTGTAGACGTAAAAAAATCATCAAAATTGGAGTTAAAATAACTGTTAAATTGTGATTTTTCGTTTATAACCGTCGAAAATTTTGGTCCCGTTACATCATCTATGAATGTATATTTTTTCCAATTTTTGGCATGTACCATCTCTAAGTATAAACAAACAAGTTTGTCGGTTGGATCGTTGAAACTAGTTTCGTAGAATGCGTATGTCATCAAAACTATATATTCACAAAAATGAAGAGTTTTTGTATACTTTTGTTAAATATAACATAAGATTTTGTGGTATCCACTAGTGTAAATATTTTTAAATGAAGATCAAATTCAGTCATTGTATTCATATATGGTAAAGGAGTGCACCCGTAAAAAATCATCAAAATCGGAATTAAAAAAACTGTTAAATCGTGATTTTTAGTTTATAACCGTCGAAAATTTTGGTCCCGTTACATCATCTATGAATGTATATTTTTTTTCAATTTTTGGCATGTACGATCTCTAAGTATAAACAAACAAGTTTGACGGTTGGATCGGTGAAACTAGTATCGTAGAATGCGTAGGCCCATTAAAACAATATATTCACTAATATTTCCATGCTTTTATACTGTTCACTTTTTATAACTTTAAAAAAGACCTGCGCGACGAACTTATCACTTTTCCGTCGCGCTATGTTACAATTCTCCAGGGTTTAGGGTGTGGGCGACGTGGGAAATATATTTTGTCGCGCAAGTCCTCAAAATTTTGGCGGTTCATATCCCGCCTATTAAAAAGTCTTTGAGCGACGCCGTTATTTTTCTCCGTCGCGCAAAGTGTGATATTTTAACTTTGCGCGACAGATTTTGTATTCGTCGCGCAAGTCCACAAACATTTTTTTTTTAAAACGCACAGTTTTGTTATGTCTTCAACCTCTCTCATCCTTCGAACCCTAAAAGTCGCAGCCGCTCTCTCTCCTTCATCCCCTCTCATCCCTCTCAGTCCCTCTCTCCTCCGTCCCCTCTCATCCCTCTCAGTCCCTCGCTCCTCCGTCTCCTCTCATCCCTGTCAGACGACGGCCCCTCTCTCTCTCTCTCGCTCGCCACCACCGGACTTGCGTGCTCTCCGGTCTCCCTCGAAACCCACTCAGTAAAATTCCCAACTCTAGCCTCGATTAATAATTTCAACTGTGAATTTTTATTTCTGAAATTTGTGGATTAAGTTTGGAATTGTATATTTGTATATTTGGATTTTTGTATATTTGTTTTGCTGTTTCAATTTCTATATTTATTTTGTAAGTGTTTAATAAATTGCTTAGTCTGATGGTTGGTTAGGAAGCCTATGTTTCAATTTCCTTTTTGTATTGGATTTTTATTTTTGATTTCAAATTTGATTGGAAGTGTTGAAATTGCATTGTGGTGTTGGATTTGTGATTTTGTAAGTGTATTGCTGTTAGATTTCAGATTTGATTGGAGCACAATATTCTGTTTTTTGTATTTCGATTACTTTTCGAGGGCTTTAAAATATGTGCTACTAAACAATTTTTTTTTTTTTTGCTTTGTTGAGATGAATATATGATTTTTGTGGTCCGTGTATCGTGCTCGTATCTCTACACTGTGTATATGCCAACAACTTTGGTAGCTTGTTTAATAAACATGCTATAGTTTACTTGTTTTTTATGATTTTCATTAGGAGGTTTATCTATTCAACTTTTTTTTTTTAATCACATACCGACTCTTGAAAATTTGGGCAGCAATTTGATTTTTCTATATTATGTGCTTCTATTTTTTTTATTTTTTTTATAAAGAATACATGTTTTTGTTTTTTTTATATAAGAATATATGTTTCTGTTTTGTTTGCTTTCAAAAATGTGCTTTTAGTTTTATACAAGTTGACATATATTGAAGCTAATGAATCAAGATTATTGATATGCATCAAAATCACTTTCTTTTGTGCTCCCAAAACTTGAAAACCATAAAAGACTGCTAGTAAATGCATTTGGGCCAATGTCATTGCCCCTTTTCCCTTATTACCCTCTCCAAACCATACTTAATAAATCTAATTTCGGTGTCTCGTTTATACTTTCATGCCTTCAAGTAAAACTCAATTCGAAAAAAGTTTTCTTGATTGCTTTTTTTATTTATTGCTACATGATATTGGAACATTTTAATCTTGAGTTTTTGCATTTCAATTGTTGGTATTGGTGAATGAATATGTTTAATTTTGAATTTGTTCTTGATTAGTTGTTGAGGTTTTTTTTTTTTTTTTTAAATTTTTTTTGGCCAAGGATGTTTTAATTTTAAGAGCTTATCAATTGTGCAGATGTCAGACCTTATCAGAAGTCATAAGACGGTGACGACTTCACATATGCCTCCACCGACTACGACGTCAGCTGCCACTGCTCCAACACAGTTGCACGACATGCTAGTTTTTTCCAGCATCTCCCATGCACCGGCGTCATCAGAGTCATCAGTGGCGCAACCTGTTAGCGCCAGGAGGCGTCATCGCCCTCCCAACACGACCGACACCACTTCGACCTCCGCTGTTGGTGCGTCGGAGTCTCAAGCAGGTAAAGATTTCCTTCAACTACAGATGTTTCGTACCAAGATTTTAGTACGATTTGTTATTTAACGTTAATTTTATATTTCTTTGCAGCCAAGAAGAACACCCGGGGACCTTGTCGCCAGTTGAAGACGGCGAAGGTCACTCGGGTGACCAACACTCGTATAGACGAGGTGTAGATGGAGGTGCGTGGACAGCTGTCGATATATATCCTACCTTTTAATTGTTTTCCCTTCAAATTTTATATATTTCTAAAACTTAATGTATGTAATTAATTTATTGCAGATGAACTACAATTTAGAGAACCTCGACGACGAGTTGTTGGCGTACATCAACAGACTCTTTGCTGAGAGGTACAAGCAGTCGAAGAGCGACCTACACCACCATTTTCAGGCATATGATGATCCGCAGGTCGCTCTTCAGGAGGGTTGCCCGAAGGAGCTTGAGGGGCGGGATGATAGTTGGGAGTGGCTCTGTGGTCATTTTCAGGGGCCCGATTATGTGGTATTTTTTTATACTAAGTTGAAAATTATTACACGTTTCTTACTAATGTTTATTTAATTTTTTATATTTCATTTGAATTTCAACTAATACGTTTTATTTTTTGTATAACAGAAGATGGCCAAAGCAAATAAGGGCAATAGGGAGAAGAAAACTCTTCTCCACCATTCAGGTTCCAGGCCCTTCACCTATATGATGGAGGCGTGGTGGCGGGTAATAATAAAGTCGTTTTTATTTAATTTTTAATATGTCATTAATATTAATTTGTTCTCTTGTTCAATTTAGGGGGGGTCCAAATTCCCAAAGATTGACGCCTTTGGCGATGTTTATGTTCCACCTGGGAATGAGTTGGCGGAGTCCCTTCATGTAAGTAGCCTTTAATTTTAATTATTATCTTACGCATTCAAGTTTCATGGTTATTATATGAATGTTTTAATTAATATTTTATGTTATGTTAAACAGACGACCATGATGGAGAAGTGCCAGTTGGTTCTTTAGGAGTCCGCCTCCCAGCTTCCTCCCGATACGACGCTCGAGTCCATGGCTCCTCCACAGGATGCGGGGTTTCAGATCTTGACGGAAACCTTGGATCAGACTCTCGGGAGGTGGCTAGGGACATATTGTCGAGGGATGGGGAATGCCCGGCGGCGGGACCCTAGACCCCATTCATCGTCGCAGTCAAATAGTGCTTTGACAGCAAAGGTGGCCCAGCTTGAAGCCCGGATGTCCCAGATGGATCAGTTTCTACAGTCCCTCACCCATTCCGGCATTCACGTACCGTCTTTTGTTCCCCCGTCCACCTCTGAGCCCATCCAACCCGAGCATGGCCACCAAACCTCTGCCCCTGTCCACAATATCCAGACCTCCAAGCCGCATTTGCCAGATGACCAAGTTGATTTTCAAACATTGTTTGATTAGTTTTTTACTTTCTTAATTACGTTTTAAACATTTCTCTTGTACTATACATTTATATTATGTTATAAATAAAAAAAAATTCTCTTCATTACATTTTTTTTATTGTAATTTCATTTAATTATAAAAATAAAAAAACCAAAAAAAATTTTTCAGAAAAAAAAAATAAAAAAATTCATTACTTATTTTTGCGCAAAATCACTTTTTACATGAAATTATAGATAACGAGTCATCTTCTTGACTTGACAATGTCCCCTCGCCTCTTTTTCTACGAGTATAGTTCTTCCCTATGGCACCAATTCCTGGTCCTGCCCGCCTACTGCCATGGTAGGGTAAGTAAAAGCAGGTGAGTGGTTGAATGGTAGGGTAAGTAATGTAAGTTGAAAAAACGTTGGTGAGTTTTATATTTTATCCATTTTGTAAACCAAGCCAGGAATCCAAAGCTAATTTTTATATTTTATCCATTTTGTAAAAGCATGTGAGCATTTTGTCGGCTAGACATGCTTTGTTTATTAGCTCAATGAGCTACTTTTGTATTACTCTAGGAGACATGCTTTCCGTAGAGTACCCAAATCAGTTCAATGAGCTCCTTCAGTTCTCTACATTTTTTGAGTTTCATATCGGCATATTATCGATAATATCTCGATATATTGACCAAATCATTCATAAAAGTGTTGAAAATATCTTTCCGATATTATCGGGATAATATCGGGATAATATCGATATATTGACGATAACTATATGGTTAGTTGTTAAAATATCGGACCCCCAAAAATCAGATATTATCGGGATAATATCGGGGATATTATCGATATTTAAGACCATGCTTACAACGACTGCCTGTTCGTTTGCGCGACGGAAAATATGT
The DNA here is from genome assembly GCF_002207925.1 of Prunus avium. The sequence continues at coordinate 155,230 of NW_018921261.1, forward strand.
CGTCCCTGAACTGTTGGTGCAACGAAGGACTTTGCGCGACGACAAAAAAAAAATCTGTTGCGCAAAGTCTTTCTTCACCATCATTGTGCAACGGATTTTGCACGACGACATATCTGTCGCGCTGTTATTTGTGCGACTTCTTCGAGCTTTGCGCGATCAATTATTCTTCGTCGCGCAAACTGTAAAATGTAGTAGTGTAATGGCATTGTTTTAAGTGTAAAGAAAATGACACATGTAATGGGGTAAAGGGTGAAGATCCGAAAGAGAAGGATAGAGAGAAGGTTGCTAGCATTCCCCTCTTTTTTATAATTTTTCGTTCAAGACTTTATATATTTTAGGAGGCTCTCTTATTATTTTGGTACAGGACCCCTAAAATCTCAGAGCCGCCGCTAAGTTTATCATGCAATAATTCTCATAGTTGAAGAAAATTAAAGTTGAACTAACATATAATTACAACATTGCCTTTGGAGTATTCTCCTTGGAAAGGAAGAAGCCACCAAATTCCACATACACTTATTTCACCATACCGCCACTTTAAACTGTAGAATTTGCTAAATTTCAAGACCAACACCGCAATAGGCCTTGATAGGAGACTTTGCATTTTTGGCCTCAGCCGTTGTATAAAACCTTATAAACCCTCGACTATCAAATGGGTTATAGAGCAGTGGGTGGCTGTCATCCACTAGTTCTTGCGGTACTTGCAACACCCCATTGTTGAATGTAAACATCCCAAGTGAGTATCTTATCTTGTCCCCACAATCCTTCACTCGATGGTGGCAAGCTTTTATTCTGTCGTTACTCCATACCTAATTAAACCAAGTCCAAAAAGAAAATATTATATCGTGGTATGATGAGCAAAATTTTGTTTAAGGTTTAGAAAATTGCCCTTGTATATATATCAACAAGCACGAATACATATATGTATGGAGCAAATTATTTATTAGTTTATTTTGATGCTCTTTAATTTGAAGCAAAGCCCAACTTGGACATATATATATAGAGAGAACATCTAAAGATCCGGTTTAATTTTTAAAAAAAGTAATTAACCAATTTAGGGCTTGTTTGATAACCATTTCAATTTTAATTTTTAGTTTTCATTTTTTGTGCTAAAATATAGAGGAAAATTAGAGCGAAATGGGAGTGAGGATGAGATTGCAAAGTTGATGAAAAGGAAGGATGGGAAGGAGGAGTAACAAAAGTAAAAACAAAAACTTGAAAGTGAAAACAATTTCAAATAGATTTCAGTTTTTAGTTTTTGTTTTCACTTTTGTTACTCCTCCCTCTCTTCTTCTCTCTCAATCTCATCTCCACTCTCATTATTCTCACTTCCATTCTCCATCTTTTTCCTCTATACTCTAGCACAAAAAGTGAAAACTAAAAATTAAAATTGAAATGGTTATCAAACGTGCCCCTTAGCTATCTTAGGTACGTAGTATTTTGTAATTAAAAATAAAGTATGGGACCCACCTGCAATCCGTCCCCGGCCATGAACAAGAACTGTGAAGGTGCCGACTCAATGCTAATCCAATCACCTTCCTTTGTTTGGACCTCCAACCCACCAACATCGTGCTGAACAACAATGGTGGCAAAGTTCTTGTCTGTATGGCTCGCAAACCTTAAGGTGGCATCAGTTTCCTTTACTGTATTATATTTGAGGAACCTAAGAAGTTGACTGTTGTAGCTAGCAACAGACTCGTACTGCTTTGCTGCCTCAAAGCTTTCAAACAGCATTTGTTCCACTGTGTGCTCCAAGCCTACTAATAACTCGGCAAATGAATCTATGATCTCACTGTCCAAAACAAGAAAATAGAAATTAAGTGCGTGTTATAAAAAATTTAAGGATTTTGTTAAATGAGTAACGATATTTCGAGATTTAAGTTGTCAGTCAAATGTATATGTTGCAGTGTAAATTTAAACCAATTTCGAGTAAGAATCCGGCAACATATAGAATATAAGTACGACAAGAGAATATTACGCTTTAACATTTAATAGTATAAAAAGGGGAATTACCAAAAGTTGTTCTTGCCATCGGGCCACATAAGTTGTCTGAATTTATGAGTTTCTTGTGGGGACGTGACATTGTCGATGGCCAAGCCTTCATAGAGAGACATGAGAGGGTTTGGCCCAATATACCCACGATATGGTTCCTCACTTGTGTTCTTTATTTTGTTTTCAATTGGAACCTCAAACAGATCTTTGGTCTGGCCAAAGATTTTGTCTACAAGTTGTGCAGAAACTTTATCATAAAACGCCACGAAACAGCCGTATTCTTCGAGTGCATACCGGACTTGTTTGGAGGTGGACAGCCAAGAACTTGAGCCAGGCTTCAAGTCTTCAATGGAAAAATTGATGGTAGGAAGCTTAGGAGGTGATCGGGAGCCCATTTCACTAAGACTGGGATTATGCGATATTTTTCTTTTACTATCACTTGCTTTGAGAGAAAACTGATGGCTTTGCAAAAGGAAGCTTTTACATGCTACTTTTTATAGTGGTCATAGGCATTTTCTCCGAAGAAATTTTTATGAAGAAAATAAAAGGACACAAGAAATATGAACAGTAGCTTTAGGCTTAAGCTTTCTATAGTGGTTTGTGGTTATATGCATTTTATCCTAAGAAAAAAAAAATGTACACAAGAAATATGAATGGTAGCTTTAGCTTAAGGACGTGAATATTTCGGGGATAATAATTTATTTATTATTTATTTATAATATTTGTTGTTCACAGGTGTCGAAGTCTCAAGTCTTGGATGGAGAAATTAACTTGATAAATTCCATGGTTGGTCCTAAACCCTAAACAATTTTTTGATTTTTTGATAAAGGAGTATTCTAAATTACTCTAATTTACGAAAGAATAGAATCAAACTCAAATGTAAAAGAAGAAACATACTGTATTAGTCGACTGACCTAAATGGAATAAACTCATTGGGAAGCTTCCTAAATCATAAAGCACATGCATCGTTTTTTTATCGGTGGGACAAATCAAACATAATGCGCCCTAATTGATTCTTGTCGGTTGGTGCTCGTGGAAATTCTATGAGCCCCCCCTTCTAGAATCAGTGTCTCTGTATTTGAAATTGATGTCTTCCCAAGTCTCGTGTTTGTCTATGCAGCAGGAACACTTCTGCTTAGACAGGCCTTAGTCAGTGTGCACGTTGCTAGAATTGTTAGATTGCAGATGCAAAAATATAAATATCAGTTTGAAAAATACATAAATATTCAACACTTTTCTATTAAAGTTAAATACTTTTCAGTTTTTCACGTACTGATTTTTTGAAAGGGGGCCACATACTTAAATTAACAAGCTTCCTATTAGTGTATTAATAAAAAATAGCATATAGATAAAAAGTAAATTAACAAGCTTTCATTAATTTAGTCAAGTTTCCATGTGAGATTTATATTATTCAACAAAGTTTCGAAAAGTGGGAGAGTGGCTCTGACAAGTACCATACATACTAAAACTTGATTAACTCTTTGTACAAAATATGTCCATATATTTAAATTTATAAACATAAATTTGTACTAAATTTAAGCAAAATTGGCTAAAATAGCCCCTTTGTAAACTACTTACTACCCATTCGGTTTACGGAACGGATTTGAGGGAAAATCACTTCCCATGTTATTTCCCAAGGAATGGGAAATTGAAGATTAATTTCTCATGTTTAGTAATGTTGGGAAAGTAACTGAGAGATATCAGTTTATTTCCTTTCCCGTGTTTGTTTTGAGTAGGAATGAAAAACAAAATTTGTATAATTTTCTAATTATACCCATATTAAATCAAATTAAAAAAAATATACATTTAATGATATATTATAATTATACACGAACATGAGTGATTATGAAAGGCTTCTAGATTGACAGCTGATTGATGTGTATGATTCCATCTTCCATAATTCGTAATATTCTTATTCTCCATCTTCTATTTTTTTGTCTCTCGTATTGAACTTTCAATAATTACTTTTGAAAAATGTTTCTTATCTTTATTCTTTTTTATCAGCAACCAACCCTGAACTTCAACCCGTCCACATTAGGTTTAGAAACCAATGAAGAAACTGGTGAACCGACCCCATCCTTTCTAATGCATATTCTAGACAAGGATGGTTTACCATGCCCCCAAGGATTGACTAATATGGTAGCTGCTGTGTGGACTTCTTGACACGTTTGTTTCGTCTCTGAGACTACGTTTTCTTTTGCTGTCCTACTTCTAGTAGTAGTGCTGTTGTTATGCTTTATCGTACGTTTGCACCTACTTCTTTCAGACCCAAAAAAACTGGCCATACTTCTTTCAGACCCAAAAAATCTGGCCGCCAGAGAAAACGATTGAGCCCCGTTGCTTTTATGACCATATATATAACACGACTATCGCATTCCACCTGCTCCTGCGGCGACTAGGACTGGACAAAACTAAGTCTTAGGATTTGAAATTGATGTATTCTCTCAAGTATCGTTTTTGTCCTATGCAGAGCAAGAACAGTCCTATAGCAATGGTTTAGTATTTTTATACATACTAAATTGTGATTAACTTTTTTAGCTAAATTATGTCCATGTATTTAACTATATACGATTAGCTTTGTTTTACTGAACTTAAATAGATATATAATATATAATATGCAATATTAGAGAGCATAAGATTTCTAGTGTTTTTAGTTAAATTTCGGCTAAAAAATAAAGAGCATAAATGAAGATGCTCTGAAACACATATAATATAACATGCGATAAATATTGGATGGATCATGGAGTGATGATATGACTGTTCTTCTTTTAGATTGCCTAGCACCGTAAAATTCTTACATCTCTCTTTATTCTCTATATGAACATAAAATACAATGGTGAATTTGGACGCTTAATTAGATTGATTTTTGTCAACACGAATGATTGAAGTAACAATCCAACATAATTTAAAACATTAGTCATGACAACAATATATGCAAAATGTTGACTAAAAACGTAATCCACGCCTACAAGGCTTCTAGATTTGTAGAGAGTGATGTGTATGATTCTTTTTGGTACACGTGGTGTATGAATCCATATCTGTTCAATTGAAAAATACTATCTTTCTCTCTCTTAGCTCATGTTTTTGTCTTCGCACTATAGTTTCTTCTTTTTCTTCTTTTTGTTTTTATTTTGCTAAATAGTATGGATGGACCCACGCAATTGTGAGTTAGGTAAGTTGATACCCATCGAAAATATTTCAATATTTTAAATTAGGCTTCTATATATGATGTAGATGCAAAAGTGATGCAAAAGTGAAACTCAATATTAATAGAGTTATTTACACTAACATCCCCTTAATATTTCAAATTGTTTAATAATAAAAAAAATCCTTTTTATTGATTGTTTGTCCAAAACTTGATGATTTCATTTTAAAAAATATGTGCAAAATGACAAAATCAAGCTCAATGAATGCATGAGCAATCTAATGTTGTTGAGGCCCAAAAAATCCAAGGCTAAGTCAAAATGTATTCTGGGCCCAGTACGATACCTTACTAAGAAGAAACTCTATTCATGCACGCGAAAGTTCGTCATCCACGCTCACACGAGTTGCGATCCACGTGTCATGTCAAATAAATATGTAATCCGCCACACTAGAGCCTATAAAATGCACTAGCTCTACAAGCCCATGCTAATTATCCTGTCAAGCATCATAACCCTTTTAAAGGCGACAAAATTCAAGCACGCCAAGCGACATGCAATGCCAAACAAAAATCATTATTATTACACCTAGCCATGCTACAAGCTTAAGTGGGCCCAAACCACGCAAATGCCCGGAGCTTGCTTGAGTGGGTTGTGGTATGGATGGTAATAAGTTGTCATAAGGCCCATTGATGGGCCGAGAAATGGAAGTTCCTGGTTGCTTGGGAGCATCGGAACTCAAGCCCATTTTTAGGTCCAAACATGTGGGTGAGCATAAAAGAGAAAATAGCCCATCACCCCAACCAAAATAGCCCATCACCTCAACCAAATAGCCCAACACTTGATGAAGTTAGCCCACTTACTTGATAAACTAACTTGTTGTCCTAGAAGGCCCATACAACTAAAATAAGGAGCTGCAAAAGCCCCAGCACTTGGCTGGAGAACAAAAGCCACGAAGAGAGCTAGGAGGTCCACGTATGCAGAGCTGCTGGGAGGCTCCAGCACATGGGGGGGAACGAATTTCAAGCAAAAACATCTAAAGAACCAGGGGTTATTGGTGTGCATACTACCAGGAGGGGAGTGATCGGTTCATAATTGTATATTATTTCTTACCCTTCTAGCTTATGATTTGGTTATGTTTTTTAGTTAAACTTGTGCTTTTAATCCTTTTTGTGTTTATCTTTCAGTTAATTGAGCTTTAGGTAACAATGATGGCTTTGGAGAACATAATTCATGCAATTCAAGCATGTTAAGGCCTAATTTGGATGAAT
>NW_018921261.1:184856-197881 GCF_002207925.1 Prunus avium
CCAAAATCCAGCGACCGGTCACCAGAGGAAAACGATCAGTTCTCTCCACGCTGTCAAAATCAGGAGGAGGAAATTGAACCGTCTTATGAGATTTTGTCCACTTCAGCTCCAGTACCACACCAATCACCTGCTGAGGACGTCATTCAGAAGGCACAGAGCCTGCATATCAGATTCCAAAAAAAGGAAGAATCGTGGTAAACCTCCAGTTCACTACGAAGCAGATCTTAATGCAAAGGGGAAATATCCCATCAACAATTATGTATCCCTCAACAGATTATCAGAGTCACGGGTACACTTTGTGAAGCAGTTAGCCGACATACCTGTTCCCAACAGTGTAACTGAAGCACTAGAAGACCAAAAATGGGAAGAAGACATGAATGAAGAAATGCGAGCTATCCAGAAGAATGGCACATGGGCACAATGTGTCTCATAGGAATGCAGTTGATCGAATCTTAAGACTCACAAAAGCATGCGGTCAATCCTGATGTTCTACTTTTCATATGTCCTCTCAAAAATTCGCGTGGATTATCGACTTGGGTGCTACGAATTTCATGACTCACTTACCAAGTTGGGCATTTGACGTATATGCACCAACTTGAGGAGGAGTGTTGAAGTGAGTCTCCTAATTAATCAAGGAGATTTATTTCCTTGATTAATTAAGGGATTTACTTTCCTATTTTATAGATTTATTTCCTTGGTTAATTAAGGGATTTACTTTCCTATTTTATATAGTTGTCAAATCATTGTATAATTAGGAGATACTTTCCTAATCCTTTTCTATATCTAATTCCTTGTAAAGCACTCATGTAAACTCTTATATATACCTCCTTATGGAGAAGAATAAAAATAAGAACCTAACATATTCAAAACCCATATTCATATTTTAGCAATATGAACATATTGTCCTTGGTAGTCTTGAAACGCGACGATTCATTTTAGCCCTTGGAGCAACTCTATTTACTTATCAAGTTTATCTCTTTATATGTACTACTTCAAGTTCAAACTATACATAATGACACATATATCAACTAAACTAAAGAGATGATGAAGAGATGAAAAGCAGAACGCTTACTTGTAGTTCAAGCAGCTTAAGTGGTAGTGGTTAACTGTAGGTCATGAGTTTGATTCTTGTCCTTATACTAAAAACAAACATTAAGCAGAACGCTTACATGTGGTTTTTTTTTCCTGAAGGTATCTTCACGTTGTCGAAAATTATAGCCTCTGAGGGCAATATGTGGTCGTCGGAATTAATTTTTCTATTTGCGAGGGTAATTAGTTGTTGTCGGAAGTGATTATGTACTTCCAAGGGCAATCATTTATTCTTGCAAAAGGATGTCTATTTGCCGGGGTCATAATATGAATTTTTCTGATTTTTTTATTAATTTATTATGGATTTTAGAACTTAAATAGTTGGGAAATGATATGAAATATAATAGATTGACACGTGGCAACTTCTGAAAAGCTCTATGTTAACACTTCTGACGTGTGGTAGTATAAGATGGCGACACATGTCCTTTTTATTTTATTTATGTTGTTTTATCTTAAACAATTCGTAAGAAATTAAATAAAAATAATAATAATACACAGAAAGTTATTACTGATTCCTTACGACATAGCCTTCGATTATGGAGATCTAAAATCATGATTACACATATTTGAATTCATAGGAATCATTGGATCAAAGAAACAAGAGTGTATGTGATAGAATGTTTTGATTTGTCTATGAACAAAGTTGAGTTTTTATTTTTATTTTGTACTATTCTCCAAAGAAATGTTTTATTTTGTATTGTTCTCCAAAGAAATGTTTTATTTACTACTTAGAAAATATTTTCAGATGTTCGATCAGAAATATTATTTCTATATTTTTGACAAATTATGCTCCATTTATGAGAATTTCGAGTGTTCACTACGCTACTTTTTTTATATATTCATAATTGCGTAGTTCCGATGACACCTTTGCCTATTTCCAATAGCTTTGTGTTGTTGTAAATAACGTTTTCTGAAGATGTATTTTCATCAAAAATATGTTTTTTTTTATGATGGATTGTATTATCGAGAATGTCATTTTTCAGATGAATTGACATTGTCGGAAATACACGGGTTAGTCGAAAAAAATGTTTCCAATAACATTTCTTTGTGGAAAAAACATTGTCTGAAAAAACAAAAATTCATCATTTAAGAAAACATTTACGACAAGCTTCCCAATTATTTTCGACAACATTAGCATATCGCAAATGCAAAAATGTCCTTGTTTTGAAAATTTATTTTCGACAAAGTTAAAGTATTTACGACGCCTATTGCCCGTCAAAAAAACCCTTTTTTTTTTTTATGGCTCGTTGGAAATGGACCTTTTTCGATGATCACTTTTCTAATGCCTTCCGATGGACATCTACTCTCAGAAAAACATTAATGAACATTTCTGACGCCGTTTGGCCCTCGGAAGAAAGGTTTTTTTGTTTGTTTTTGTTTTTGTTTTTGTTATTGTACTGTATATTCGTATTGTTTTATGAACTTTGTTGGATATTTATAGACAAATTTTGTGAAGATTTGTGTGAAAGAAAAAGACAAAGAGAAAAGAAATCTAGCCATTGTAGCTGTTGTGAGCTACCCAACTATATCCACTCATGTTTCGTATATTCACAATCACTGGCAGACATATGAATTTTTCTGCGGAGGTGCAATTTTGAAAGGCTAAAAGCTTTGAAAAAAACTGACAACCAAATAGCCTTATAATTTAAACAATACCAAAGATTAATTATGAATTACGTTCAAACTTACTCTGGAAACTTGGTCAATATAATATTTTATTCCTTATCAAAAGACTTGGAGTTCTCCCAAAAAACAAGGAAATAAACAAATTGGTGGTGGAGACGTTTAATTATCTTATTTATTTATAAGGATTTGGATTGGTGGGGTCGTAAAGAATCTCACAAAAAAGTGAGACTTTCTTTTTTTACTTTTTTTAAAAAGCAAACTCTCCTTATTGCTGAAGGAGTTTTCCTCTGTCTACATTACGGATCATTGTTTTTTTCCTCTTGGTCCAAAATGACGTCGCTTTGGCCAGGAGTGTATAGCCAAACTAAGCGGGGGGCCAACTTTTAGGCACCCGAAACTCTTTCTTCGATAAGGAGAGGTGTAGCTGCACTTCCTTGCATTTTTGTGTGTCCGCCAGTGTTCACAATCCCAGATACAAAGAATGAAAACATTTCTATGATTTTAGTTTTTTTTTTATCTTATTTTCTTTTTTGGCAATAGTATTGAATTGTCATTTTGTTGCTAGTAGGGTATAGCTCAGTTGGTTGAACTCTTCCACTTTCATTCATGTGATTAGAGGTTCAAAATCCCCATGCACACAATGAATATTTGTAAACCCCTTTCCCCAATGGCATCTACTCAGAAACCGAAAATAAAATAAAATATCATTTTGTTATTTAGCTCCGCAAGTAGTCCATAAATGGATGAAGCGGATCGTACATGTTGCTGAACCATTGGTTACCGTTATGGCTGCAAGTGGTGGAGGCTGCATGAGAAGAGGATCTCTAAACCACCAATAAACGTCACCCTAACGGTTGCCTTTTCTGGTTATACGTATTTTCCTCAAAGTCCAACTTGGTAGAGAGAGGAAGGGAAAGAAAGAGAACATCTTTAGAGAGAGAAAGAGAGAGGCAGTGTTTTACTTGCATTTTTGAAGGGCAATACTTTGTTTAATATCCACACAATCTAAAAGCCTCCAAAAACTATTTAAGCATGGCCTCCAATTCAGTCAATTATATAAGACTGTCTGTATTGTTTTTCTTCTTTTTTCTCTTGTCCACTACCTGTTCGTTGATTTACTTGAGAGAGAGACACAAACAGAGGGAAAGGGAAAAAAGAAAGAGAGAGAGAGGGTGGTTGAGAGGACCGTGGGTGGGGGAGGATTCTTTGATGAAGAATCTGTTGAACTAATGTGAATAATTCACAATTCTCAAGTTCATCACCTTCTTCATCAAAATCTCTGTTATCTTTCACTTCACCGCCTCCTGATCTCCTTCTGTCTTTACCTTTAATTTGGACTCATTTCATTTGTTTAAATTGATCATTTGGGTGTTGCGTTTCACCTAATTTTGTTTCAATCTCAACTACCCAGATCTGCTTTGCAGCTCATTATTATTTTTTCCAGATTTTCTTTGCTCCGAAAGAGAGAATCATAGATTTTGGAGATATGGGTCTCTGCATCTAGACTTATCTTAATCCTTTATTTTTCTTGGGAGCTCCAGGTGTCAGAAGGCCCGTATCAGATCTGAGTGCCCCACCCCCATTAGCTTCTTGGGTTTAGTCTTTTTATCTCTCTTTCATCCTCTCCTTGATTGACAGCTGTTGAAGCTGTCTGTACGGCTGGGGTCCTTATAGTATAAAGGAAGGAAAGTTAAGCATTTTCATTTTTGATTGAAGGAGAGAGAGGCAGGGAGCAAAGTATTTGGCTTCCTTTTGGTTATAGATTGGCTTAAAGGTGAGCTCCCACCAAAGTTGGTTTTTTTCTTTGGGTAAGAGGGTGTCCACAGTCATCGCCAATTATAGTTTGATTACTTTGGAAGAGGAGGCCCACCGTTGGGTTTTGGTGGGCTTCGTCGGAACCAATAAAAACCCATCAGTTGAAAGGGGTTATTAAAGATCCCACTTTTGCTTTTACAATTTGTAAGAGAGAGGGTGAAGAAGAGGAGGAAGAAGTGAAAGTGAAGACAGTTCAAGTTTTGCTCCATTTAGCATTTTACCATTTGCTTTTCCACAATTGGTCCCTCATCATTTATGCCAAACTAGAATTTGACCCTTAAGAGGAGAATTACCCTTTTGTAATGCTACTTTACTTGTTCATTACTGGCCTCTCCTTTCTCTTTTTCAAGACTCTTCCTCTCAAACCTCTCCCACCATGGGCTTGTGAGATGCGCTTGTTGTCCCCCTGGTTTTGGAAAGAATTATCATTCTTTACCATATCCAAGTTGACAAAGAAGAGCTTTTCAATTTTCTTTCTTTCTCCATTTCCTTCCAAAATGTCCCTCAAGAGGAAGCCTCTGTCTCTTTCTGCTAAAGTTGAGAATGTTGAAGAAGAAGACACACCAGAGATGTCTGTGTTGGACTTGCCAGAACTGGTCTTGGAATGCATACTTGAGAGGCTTCCTCCCGACGCGCTTTTTCGAATGACAGGTGTTTGTACTTCTTTGAGGGAGAGATGCAGGAGTGATCACCTTTGGGAGAAGCACATGAAACAGAAATGGGGCAGAGTTATTGGCCCTGCTGCCTACAGGGAGTGGCAGTGGCATATTGCTTCCAAAACCGATTTGGTTGATGTCAAGCAGGGCAAGCAAAAGGGTCTCATGAGAATTCTATCTCTTGGTTGGCCTTTCTCATGGATTAGATCCAGGGTTGATGATCATAGCCAGCAGAGGTGTTCTTTGCCAGCTGATTCCATCATGTCTTGGTACCTTGCTCTTGAGACTGGCAGGTTCTGGTTCCCAGCTCAAGTCTATAATCGCGAGGTTATCTATGAGTTTGCAATATTTATTATTTGTTTATTTATTAAAAACTGTTGATTCTGTTCTGTTCCCAAAACTACATGTTTTATATGTTTTTTTTTCTTGTATTGCAGAATGGACATGTTGGATTTATGTTGTCATGCTATGATGCTGAAATTAGCTATGATCCTTGCACTGACACCTTCCAAGCCAGGTAGTTGGACAATTGGTCTCCTTCTATGTTTATAACTGTTTCTTATTGCTTATGTATGTTATTGGGATTTTGCATTTATGACTGTTTCTTATTGCTTATGGTAAGTCGATGTGGATGATCTAACTTGAGGTGGGTTTTCTGTTCAGGTACCCACCACATGGAAGGCGAGCAGTTGCAATTGAAAACGGTGTGCCTTGGGAAAGGCTTAGAGCACCACCAATCGAGACTCCCCCTCATGATCTTCATATGTCTGACTGTTTGAATGAGTTACAGCCTGGTGATCATATTGAGATTCAATGGAGAAGAAACAAAGAATTTCCTTATGGTTTGTTATTCGTCCAACTTCCCTTCCAAATTATTCTAAATCCCATTACTGCTCATTTAAGTCATCTAGAGTTTCTTTTGGTTGGTTACTTTTGGAAGAAACTTGAAGATTGACTGCTTCCGCAATGTCTACAAATATGATTTTCCAACGTTTCCCTTTAAAAAAAATGAAGGCAGTTCAACCTAATTTGTATATAGAAGGTATATTGAATTTTGCTTGGATTTGCTTGGTGGCATCTAATACTTGGCAATCAGAACTTAAACAGTATATAACTCATACTATATACAGATACGACTTTTGGTTCGATTTGCTTGTTCAACCTAATTGAAAGGCATTAGATTCGTTTAATATGCAGAAACTTAAATAAAAGGTGAAATTAATTAATTTCCCATTGTCCATTGCTTGATATGATTTTCTGTATGTATTGCAGGTTGGTGGTATGGTGTTGTAGGTCACCTAGAATCATGTGATGGAAATGAAAATTACTGCCTTTGTCATATTAGTGGTGAGTTGAATTCATTCCTTTCAACCCTTAAAGTAGGATTTATGCTCTGTAGGATTGATTAGTATGTGATTGCAAAAAGAGATTTTGCCGTTGGAGAATCTGACAACTGATTTTGGCTGAAAAATATTATATTGCTAAGATTCCAACTTAAATTTTTTTTTTTCTTTCACCATTGTCTCAGCAATTGGATAAAGCATTTTAGGGCAGAAAATCTCTTGTTTTCATATCTGATAATACCGATAAAAGTAGCCACCTTCATTAATTAAGTTCATAAAGAATTGAGGTTCTTGCAAGAAGCCATTGATATCTCTAAGTTGTGGATAATAAGAATGCAAAGTTAGCTTTCACAGAATAGACACTACTAGTCTTGGCCTCCTCCCTTTTCTGATACCCAATATTTTAAAAGGTGGACCAGTTTTTGTGCTGTTTGATTGGTCCCCAAGACATATCATTGTCATTATGTCATAATTTCCACCAACATTGTGATAAATTTGTCTGGGAAGAATATTTATAGCCAACCACAATGAAAGAACTCAATCTTCCCTGGAGTCTCTGTTTTTTGCAAAGTTGGGAATCTTAATGCTTTGTGGGGCTGCCATGCTCATCCTTCTTTGTTTTTCCAATATTTTTTAATCTCTCCATCACACCCCACCAGCCAAGCATATTGCAAGAGATTTGTGTCCTCTTCTCACCACAAACAGACATTAACATTTATATATGATAATGACGATGTTGGTGATCATATATAGTCATATAATTCTAATAATATTTTATAATAAGAATTTCTAACTACTTTATGAATGACAGAAAATAGCACTGTAATTATTTGTTTTGGCAGGGTTTCAATTCATTTTGTTTCCTAAACCAAATATTTTGGAGTGCTTGGAGAACCCATGATAATGGAAATACATTAAATTGGTTTTTCTAAACACAGCAATTGGAAAATTGTTTGATTATAGATTTACAGAAACAACTTGTATAGGAAAATCACAGAAACAATTACAGATCCTGAAATATTTCTTTTATAGATTTTTATCACTGCTTTGATTTCAGATGAAATGAGCAATATACAAGAGGGAAAGTTTTTCTTGAGCTCTTAAATTGGAAACTATTGCATTAAAAATTAACAAGGTGATCATCTGTGATTGTTAAACAGACACTGTGGTGCTGGAGTTCAACCAGTACACGCATGGATCACGGTGGAGATGCACAAACATCAGCAGAAGAGACCATCGAGAGGAGGGAAATGAGGCAGATGGGTTTTACGGGGGCATCAGGAAGCTTAGAACCAAGGAAGAGATTTCCACATGGAAGAGACTTTGGCCAACTGAAGTCTTGGAATAATGGTACGTGCCAAATTTTTTTGTTGTGATATCATCATCAACAATCAATCCAATTCTTGATCCACTTGCATAACCGAAACAAGTGGATGCCTTAAGCTGGAAGTTTGCTTCAGATTCAATGGACCGCATGGATGTGGAGGCCATGATGTTTAGCTATACCCATTTTATTTTACTATTTTTTTTTTCGTGGGAGGTTTCTAGGCTATTTTATGGAATTCTGGTCCTTGTACATGACTCCAATTATTGTACAATAACTTATCCCACGATATGTAAAATTTTAGTTTATAATTTTCATTTGGAGGTTATAGAAAATGTTAATTCAGTTGCAGTTTCTTACATTTCTTCGCAATATCTCTACTATAATAAGCCCACGTATAGGCCCCCCGATTCCAGAAAAACAGTGTTAAACGGGATAACACTTTTTTGTTATTTCTGACCAATCATGGTATGCTAAGCCAAGTAGAACGGTATGCCAAATCAAGTGGAAAAGTTATCACGCATGACATACCATCATTTATTATATAGAGCAAAACAATGCTATTCCCGTTCCACACAATTGTTTTTTCCCTGATTATGTAGTGCCCATACTCCTTTTTTAGTTATTTATATATATACCCATTTCTAGCATTATAAATAAACGTACGCAGTTCCCATGTTTGCGCTGTGGTTTTGAGAGAAAAAAAACCCATAGCTGCCAGTTGGAGTGTCCTCTTCCTAGATATACTCTGGAGGCATTATAAACTCAGACTGACACCCGCATATTCTCTCCTTATTCCCAATATCCTTTTCAACCATTTTCTATTTTCAATTATTAATTATTTTATTTTATTTTATTTAGCAAAATACCAAGCAACTCTCCCTCTCTTGTGGCGAGGATGTATGTTTCTTGAGGAAGAGAAAAGAACGTATTCCTTTTCCCATTTAGCCTTAACCAATTTGATTTTACCGATTTTCTGATTTTTCGGTTCAATGTGCCCAGGATAGTATATACACTACAACTAGCAAAATAAAAATTCTTGATAAGTATCCAACAACACAAGTGTAATTTCCTAAATTAATTTACCAGCATTGAATGTGATCCCCACTCCAAACCTTACTTTCCTACTTTAGTTTGTTGTGATTTGAAAAGAAACTAAGCTCCTATTTGATCATCATTTTAATTTTCAAAAACTAAAAACTGAAAACTTCATGTTACAAAAAGTTTGTAGTATTTTTTGGTGAATTTTTTGAAATTATGATTATTTTTTTGTGACTTTTGGATATGGAGTTGACGAGGCTTGGATTGGGATAGTGGCCAAAAGCACGAATCGAGCGCCCAAGTCCAAGTTGGGAGGTCCCAAATACTGACTTTTAGTAACTGGAGTGCATTTCATGTGTGGTGATGTGAAACTAATGAATGAAATAATGCTAAAATTATGAAAGAGTAATTGTGGTCGGAATTTTCTGTGTATTTTTCTCCTTATAGGAGGCCATATTTATAATACAATATTCCTTGAAGGCTAAGTAAAGTAATTAATAACTTCTAAATCTATTTAGAGTAGGAAATCAGAAATAAAAGGAAATCAATTCCAATCTATACAGGAGTTAATACGGGAAACCTTGGTGTGCAAGGAAAGTCAACTAACACTCCAACAAACAATAGTGCAAAAAACAAAAAACAAAAAACACTTCCAAGTTGTTTTAAAAATAAAGGTGATTTTGAAAACTAGATTTTACTTTCTTAAAATTTGAAAACGAAATCTGATACCAAACATGTTTTTCAGTTTTCACAAAAAATGAAAATGAAAATTAAAACTAAAAACTAAAATTGAAATGGTTATCAAACAATCCATAAATTAATTGGTATAGGATAATCAGATTGTTGAAAGATAATGAGTGCTGCATGCAATGCTAAACAAGGTGGAGTTCATTCGCTTTGAAAGTTTAAACAATGTTGTATTTTTAGCACCCCTCTCCAAATCCATGAGAGACATAAGCAATTCCTTGCATAGAAACCAAGACGCTGTGTTTTCCTAGAGTGGCAATATTGAATCTTAAGATCCAAGTAGCGTTTGACAAAAGCTTTAAAATTTTCATGTCATCACCCAATTAAAGGTCTTCTTTGCTTCATTCATTCTCCTCGCGGAGCTTTTTCTCCTGTCAGTAGCGGTCAGTAGGCTCCAAACTGAAAAATACAATTAAGATTAGACAGGTAGAGAATAATATAGATGAAAGCATTCTAAATTTTTAAAAAGCCAAATAAATAAAATAAAAAAGAAGTTTTTAGAAATGCAAACACTCAAAAGAATTAAGGTTTAAACTGATGTGTTTATTCTTCTTTCTAAGAGGGATATATATACTTACATAAGGAGATACAAAGAAAAAGGAAATATACACAAAATATCATAATTCTACTCAAATTACGTAATTACAATAAAATACAATAATTACATAATTCTATCCCTAATAGGATAGTTGACTCACGCCAACACTTCTCCTTAAGTTGGTGCATAGATATTAGTAATGCCCAACTTGTCAAGTGAGTCTTCGAAATGTTGTTTTGACACAGCATGGGTCAACATATCTGCAAGTTGCCCTGAAGATGACACAAAAGGTATAGCAATTAACTTATGCTCCATCTTCTCTTTAATGAAATGCCGATCAACTTCTACATGCTTAGTTCGATAATGTTGCATGGGATTATTTCGCAATCTCAAATCTAAACTAACTATCACAGTGGAGCTTTGTAGCAATGCTCGGCTTAAACCCAATTTCAGTAAGCAACCACCTCAACCATAGTATCTTACAAACGCCTTGGGCAATCCCTCTGTACTTAGACTCTGCAAACGACCGAGATACAACATTTTGTTTCTTGCTACATTATGTAACCAGATTATCGCCAGCAAAGGTGAAGTAACCTGATGTAGAACGTCTATTTGTAATATTCCATGCATAATTTGCATAAGTGTAACCTTTCAAGTCCAAATGACCATTTTAAAAAAAAAATTAATAAAACTCTACTAGGAGCAAATTTTAAGTAACTCAGAATACACATCATAGGAGTCATATGATCTTCACTAGGTGAATGCATAAATTGGCTAGCAAAACTCACCGCATAGGCAATGTCAGGGCGTGTGAGTGACAAATAGATCAATCTCCCAACCAACCTCTGGTATCCCTCTCTGTTAGTTAGGACTTCATCCACATAAACCCCAAGTTTATGATTCTCCACAATAGGTGTCTCGACTGATTAACAATCAAGCATCAAAGTATCTACTAACAGGTCCATGACATACTTCCTTTGTGAAAGAAATAAGCCATGTTTAGATCAAGTGACTTCCACACCTAGAAAATATTTTAAGTTGCCCAAATCCTTCATCTCAAATTCAAATGCTAAATGCTTCTGCAACTCTTTGATTTCTACAGTATCATCACCACTCACAATCATATCATCAACATAAATAATCAACAGAGTCACCTTACCATCCTTATGTTTAATGAAAAATGTATGATCAGTATTGGCCTGTTGGTAACCAAACTTCTTCGTAGCTGTAGTAACTCTACCAAACCATGCCCGAGTAGACTACTCTAAGTCATACCATGCCTTTTTTAATTTGCACACGTTCCCTGTGTCACCAGTGACACCATACCCTAGTGGAAGGTTCATGTATACTTCTTCTAGTTCACCATGTAAGAATGCATTTTTTACATCAAATTGGCTTAGGGTCCAATCTAGGTTTAGTGCTAAAAGACAGTAAAACTCTGACAGTGTTCATCTTAGCCACATGTGCAAAACTATCATGATAATCAACCCATATGTCTGAGTGAACCCTTTAGCTACCAATCTTGCCTTGTACCTCTCAACAGTACCATTTGCATTATATTTCACTGTAAACACCCATCTGCATCCCACAGGCTTTGTTCCCTTTGGTAGATCAACAATATCTCATGTATTATTTTTCTGCAGCACCTCCATTTCAATATTCATGGCTTCAACCCACTTTGAATCATTAAATGCCTCCTCAACACGGGTTGAAATTTTAATACTATCTATCTTGGTTACTGATAGGCTTTTTTGTACCTGCGCAAACAAGGTTAAAACTCCTATAAAACTTGCAAGAATGACAAGGTTATTGTAGTATAAATGATTCTCGCAAGGTCGTTCTCCGCAGGGATTATTAAATAACTTGTCGCAAACCAAATCCTAATTAATTATTGTAAAAGAGAAAATTGAGATGTTTGATTTGAAAACCTTAAATTAAAACGAATTTAACTAATAAAAATAAGGCAATATGCAAAATTAAAGCTAAGAGCAAGAGAAACAGTTGTGTTTTTAGAAATCAAATTAAAAAAGCACTAGGGATCCGCCGTCACCTTAACAATTCTATATAGTTCTCCCAATTACTTATGACCTATACATGCATATTTCGAAGGTTAGGTATTCCTAATATATGCCTACTTTGATCCCCAACATAGAGCGTATATCACACATGCAATCCGTCTGTGGTATTCAGATCAAATCTAAACATACATGACTCATTAAGTTCTGTGAAACCTTTTGAAAAACCATGCAACCCTTAAGACGTGGTATTCATCCTAAGTGAACTTGCACATATTAATCACAAGAAGCCTTCGTCAATTTCAGGGACCGACCTCCGACCAAAACTGCATCAAATTACTTTTCTAAACATCCTAATGGTGATCAAGCATCAAGACACTTAGATAGTTTAACCCAGTGATGAATAATTCGAAAACCTGCATGCATATAATCATAAGCAAATTGGACAGAAACTACATATTCTTGCTAAGGCTCGTGGCCTCACCCTAGCAAAAGAGAGTTAGTTACGCATGTTCATAATAAAAATAATCAAGTTCTTCATTAAAATAATAAAGATCGAAAACACCTTGAAGTAGAAGTTCTTCCAAAACCCTAGCAAAAGTCGCGTTCAAAAGCCAAAAGAGAAGTAGTCCTTAAATTTGCTTTGAAAAATAACTTAAATACCTCCTAAAAACCAGCTACCCAATTGTTCGGTTCATTTTTACACATGATTTTTCATGTTATTCACCCACTATTTTGAGTTAGTTCTTGACATTTTATAGCTTTTTACTTCCTTTTTGTGTTTTCTTAGATTTTGCCTTGGTTGGGATGAAAATGAGCTAAAAGTGCATT
>NW_018921261.1:199708-218354 GCF_002207925.1 Prunus avium
AATCCCCACAAGGAAACTAGGTTAAAATAAAATAATACTAGGATATAAAGTCCAAATTGGATTAGGAGAATCTGCCCCCAATCTGCCCAGCCACATTTTGGCTTCAAATCTGCTCCAAATCCTGCCCAAGACAGCTCGTTTTAAAGATAAAAACATTCTGAACACTTCTCCAGAAGGCCACAAACCCATCCGAGGTCATCTTGGGCTCCAAAAACGCATTAAAGACCCAAAACGTCACTATTCCAGTACTGCACACTGCTCCTTTATTTTATCGCCAGAAAATAACCGCTTGGTAGAAAAGTCTGAAATTTTGATACGATCAAACCAAGTGACTCACGAACGTCCTCCAACTGGAATTACTCCAAAATTCGTCCATTTGATTATGTTTTGCTTCAGAGGAAGTCGAAAGTCCTATATTGGAAATATAATTCAAAATATCAAAATTCTTCCAAAATATTAACCAAAATATTTTAAGAATGGGGCTAAATATATAATATAAAATATGCCCATCAGTTACAAACGCATTAATAACCTATGATCAGACACATAATGGGCAATAGCATATCTTGCTTTGCCTTGCGTTGATTTAGTTGCACCAAAATCAATTCAGTTGCATCCTCAACTTGTGATACTCGCGCACGAGCTGTTGGTAGTTTAGCATATGTAAGTGCGAGGTCGATTCCACAGGGATTGATGATTAAATGATCCAATTCAGTTTCCCTAAACAAAACAGAAATGAAAACAAAAGAACACAAAACAAGAAAGAAAGAAAAGAACTAAGACAAGATGGTGAGGTTTTAGAATCCACCCTAATTGTTCTAATCATGTTATGGAAGCAAGTAAACAATTTGATTCGCTCATGACGATGCTCACAAATAAGTACATGGTGTTTGGATCAGATTACATTAAACACAAGGACCCCAAGGCATGGTGTTTGCATTAGGAGTCCTAGAAACCAAATCACATGTAGTTCATGAATTGCTAATGGATGGAATATGAAGATGATCCCCAAACCTTCCCAACAAGAGCATAATACATAAAACCTTAGGTGATAAATCAAAGGATGCAAAACAGCTCCATTAAAACAGAGAAGAAGAATTCATTAATGAAATCAAACTTTATAAACTCAAACCATGATACAAGACTAGCAAGATGTTTATTACAACTAATGACAGAAAAACAAAGAAAAGATAAGAAATACAAGAAGAAAATAAAAGGCAAAGGGAAGAGAATAAGATAGGGACAACATGGTAGAGATGGAAAAGCTTCTTCTCCATCGCTGCCAAGGGCCCAAAGCCTCCCAGCTGCTGCCTTCTCTCTTCTCTCCCTTTGTGACTCTCAACTCTCCCTCTCTTTGTGTACAATGTAAGTGTAAATGATGGCTATGAATTTCTGATTCCCTTTAGCTCTTTGGAGACTCTCTTCTCTTTAGGCTTACTGCTGCAGCTCCCACTTCATCTTCTTTTATTTCCTTTGGCTGCTGCAAAACTCCACTTCAATTATAAGTAATGAATTTGCTTCACCTAACTTCCCCACAATCAATAACACCACATGCTCAGGTCAGAATGACCAATCACACTTAGCTCATCTTTAGGTCAGCATGACCAGAAATTTCAAGGGCTCACAAATTAGGCTTTCCTTAAGCAAATGATGACTTTGAGCCCTTCATCTTGAAGTTCAGAATGTCATCTTTCCAACCACATGTCATTTGGGCCAATCTAAGGTCAGAGGAAGAAGTTAAGGCCGAAACAAATTGCTAACTCATTTGGCAGCGCACACAAAATTCATCCTGAGCATGGTTTTGTGTTTGATGGGTGACGAACTTCAGATTTATCCAATGAGACTGTATTTTGGATATGTTATAATGGACACCCATTGGAACAACTTCCATGAAGGATGTTGCCTATTCCGAGCTGTCTAGGTTGCTAAAATAGGGCTGGCAATGTGACCTACGAAACTGTACTAACAAGGGAGTGTAGCCCAAAATGGGTTTGTCTTTAAGCTTTTCTTCCATTCATCCAAATCAGGCCTTAACATGCTTAAATTGCATGAATTATGCTATCTTGCTCTATTGACTTACAAAACACACAAAGAGAGGTAAATGACTCAGAATTCTAAGAAACTAAGCAAAAGGAGTAAGTAAATAGGGCATGTATATGTATGAAATTATGAGTTTAACAACCTTCTGGTCAGTAACGATCATGTGGAACCCCACGGTTCTGTCTAGGTGGTAAAATATAAGAATTTCCAATAATAGAAATAGAAGTGCGTACCTCAGGAATATAGAAGGGAGCTTGATTGGGTACTATTTGAGAATGAGGGGCGGAATCGGTTCAGCACCATTAGTAAAACTAACAGGTTCTTTTGCCAAAGTAGTAGTGTCGGCCAAATCAGGAGTTTTGGCCAAAGTAGTAGTTTCGGGCAAATCAGTAGTCTCGACCAAAACAGTAGGCTTAGTTGGTTCAACCATTGGCCTCCCTTGTATCAAACCATCCACCACAACTTCTCCTTGTAAATCTAGCTAGTCATGTCCTGTACTACTAGTCTCCCTATGAAGAACATGCTCGGGTATATCAAAGAAGAACATCTCATCCTCAATGAAGGTAACATCCATGGAGACATACAGATGTTGAGTAGCAGGATGATAGCACTAGTAGCCTTTCTGGTGAGGAGAGAAACTCAGAAAGACATAGCGGAAAGCATAAGGGCCCAACTTGATCCTCTGATTCTTATGGAGGTGAACATAGACGACACACCCAAACACTTTTGGAGACAGAGTCAGCATAAAACAGATTGAAACATGGTGAGTTAGTACCTACATAGGAGTTCGAAAATCCAGAACTCATGAAGGAAGATGATTCAAGAGATAGACTGCATACGTACATAACAGCATCCATCTAGAACTGCTTTGGAACTAACGCACCAAACAGCAAAGCATGAGCAGTGACAAGGATTTGCCCATTTTTACGTTCAACAACTCCATTATGTTGTGGTGTCTGAGGACAAGTAGTCTCATGAAGAACACCCTGAGTATGAAAAAATTAAGATACAACTGAATTTACAAATTCTCCACCATTATCGAATCAGAAAAGTTTGATAGGGAGCATAAATTGAGTTTGAATCATCTTATAAAAATGTGGAAAGATAGTGACCACATCACTTTTATGTTTCATCCCATATAACCACATCATACGAGTGCAATTATCCACAAATAACATAAACCAGCTTATACCCAAGGAAGTAGAAATAGGGGAAGGACCCCAAACATCAGAATGAACTAAATCAAATGGCATAAGGCGTTTATTACAACTAAGAGGGTAGGATACTCGATGACTCTTAGCTAAAATATAAGTCTAACATTGGAAGGCATAGTCAGAGACTTCACTAAATAATGCAGGAAACAAATGTTGTAAATAACCAAAGGAGGCATGACCAAAACGGCAATGTAGCAACAAAATCTAACGATGGTGAGAAGGCGATACCAGCACGAAGAACCTGAGTAGTGGCCACATCATCCACATAATAAAGCCCCCACATTTTAGTACCACTAACAAAGATATCCCGAGTTTGGAAATCCTCTAGTAAAAGAAAAGATGGATACATTAGCACAACACAATTTAACTGCTTAGTAACTTGGGGCATAGATAATAGATTGCTAGAAAAAGATGGAACCAGTAACACTTTGTCTAATGGTAAAGTAGGTGTCAAAATTATAGCCCCCGTGACAGAAGCAGTAGCATTATTAACAATCAGAACATGATCACGATGAGGCAGCATAGTAATAGAGAATAAATTAGAATTATACGTCATATGGTTAGTAGCACCAGAGTCAATAATCCAACCTGTATCTCGTGGATCATGAGCAAGGAAAGCATTGCCAAAGTTACATGGAGACGACGAAGGTGCAAGAGATGGTGGGGTACTGGAGACTGTCGGCATGGCTGGCGCAGAGGCAGCGGCCAGGTGGCTGTGCCCAGTAGAGAAAGTGGCTGCAAGGGTGGTGGCATCAGCCACATGAGCTTTGCCGCCCAGTTGTTCCTTTTTAAAGCACCTTTGTTCCTTTTCCCACTCTGGGACCCCTATGCAAAGCCCAGCAGGTGTAGATAGTATACGCCTTCAATCACCACAGTGATCACACTTCAGTTTGTCTTTTTCTGTAGAAGTTAGGCGATGAGGAAAAACATCAGAAGAGCCAGATCTTGAAAGCCGAGAAACCAGAGCAGTGTTTTTGGAAGCAAACACAACAACAGGTTCCCCATGCTTGGTACTGAATCCAAGCATAGTAATCTTACGTTGAGCCTCACAATGGACCATAAAAAATACATTCTCAATACTCGGAACCATATCACTTCGTAGAATATCACTGTGCACCTTATCATAAGTATCATCAAGGCCAGCCAAAAAATCATACACATGATCTGCCATAACAGCAACCTGAAAAGTCTTCATATCATCAACACACTTTATCTGAAAGGACATCACTTGTCCAATTCAAGCCAGATCGCCTTGAGTTCGGCAAAATAGGTGGATACAGGATTCCCCCTTGCTTGAGATGGGTAGCCTAGCACCACAGTTCATGGAGCTAGGATATGTTAGAGCCATCATAAAACATATGATTAATAGCATCCCAAATATCCTTGGCAGTAGGGAGAGTATGAAACATACTCAACAAATTGGGTTCCATAGTTCGCAGTGTCCATCTTTTCACAGTAGCATCAACAATCTTCCACTTCCCAAATTGTGGGTCTTGGGAATCCGGGGCATCAGTGTTGCTAGTCATGTAACCCAATTTGCCTTGTGTAGTAGCATGAAGTTCGATCATCGAAGCCCATATCTCATAATTGGATCCATTCAATTTGAATTCCATTCATAGATTAGGGGACAACTTAGTGTGAACCTTCACAATAGGAATAGTAGTAGCAGTAGGTGAATTAGGTGAGAGGATGAAGTCATTGACATCAAGCATGGTTACAAGTGACAGCGATGGAGAGCGATGCGGCGACGACGACAATGGTGGAGTAAAGTGCGGCTAGGTGTGGTAGCGGCGGAAATAGGAGTAGAGCGGCTAGGTATATATTACACAAAATAACAGCGATGTAGAGACGGATCGAAACCCGCTATAATACCAACTCAAAATAATTAGGGTTTAAACTAATGTGTTTATTCTTTTATCTTGGAGGGATATATATACTTATATAAGGAGATACAAAGAAAAATAAAATATATACAAAATCTCCTAATTCTACTCAAATTAGGTAATTACAATAAAATAAAATAATTACATAAGTCTATTCGTAATAGGATAGTTGACTCACGCCAACACAAACTACATGGATATATTATTATATAGCTCTTCAGTCCTTCAAAGTCAACTTTTCCCTAGAAGATGTGTCTTGTTTCTTTGTGTTGTTTGCATCACATATTTGGTTGACTCGTTGATTGGGCGCATGATAAGAAGATAATTCAATTCAAAGCAGCTTCAATTTCCAATTAAAATGGTAATTTCCCTACCCATCATAAATATAAAATTTCTTCGCCGAAATTTTTATTCACCCCGACAAAATGAACTACGGTCATCTAATAGGTTAATTGCAGTGTAAACAGCTACACAGAGATATAGAACACTAGACAAACAGAGAGCATGCATATGTGTATCTATGTGGTTTAAACTGGTCTACATATAAAAAGCGCATAGATTCTTCTTACATTTCCTGCAGCTCTTTGTTGCAAAGCCCTGCACGCAGCATTCGCACTCAAAGTCGCGCATAATCTCATCCACGGCAGCGGGGATGTCCATCTCTATTTTCAAATCCAAAGATTTCATGGCATCCCCCACTTCTTCCATCTTCCTTTTCTGATCCATCTTTTATTTGCCGCATTTGAAATAATATATTAATTGAGTCATTATTTAAGCACCAGCAGCAATGTGATTACAGTATAAGGGAATCTGCAAACCTGATAACAAGTACAAAGGTAAGGCATCTACCATGTTAACAAACTGTTTGGCTAAGAGCTCTTCTATTTTCCTTATCTGTTTCCTGGAAAATAAGTTTGAATTGAGTCATTAAAGCAATCTGATAACAGTAAAAGGCAATTTAAAAACATAAAGACATGAAGCATGCATATATATATATATGTATGTATGTAGGCAGAATCTTTAGTTCCTTTGTTTTACCTCAACCTCATAGTGAAGACGCCTGAGCAACGGCATGCGATGACCATCAAATTGCGTAGCACCGGCCTCACAAGCAACACGTGAATATCGTGGGTCTGTCCTTGTGGCGATCCCAACCGAGCACTGGGTACAATTGAAGAAAAACATGGATTGTTCAATCCCAAAATACCCCTGAAGAACTAGAAAACACCAAAGCTTTCAAAAATAAACAAACCCTAAACCTTCGAAAGAGAAAGCAAAATGAGAGACGAACTGGGCAATTAAGCTTCAAAATCAAAACCCAAACAAGATTAAGATTAAAGAATAATAACCCAAGTACCTAGTCGGAGGTTTCTTTGCAGGAATTGACCTTGGTAGCTTTGGCCATTTCATTGGCACACAGTCTTGTTGCAGCGAATGCTCATGGGAAGCATATAAAAAACGTTCCGGCGCCATCACAACTTTTATGTAATATTTCGAAATCGATTGGGTGTGTATGATGAATTCTGGTATGAGGAGAAGGGAAGAGGTCTGATCTGTTTCTCCATTCCTTCATAGATCTGCCATGGCCTTCCTCCCTCTCCGAATCTGCCATTGCCTCACTTCCCAAATCTTACCATGGTTTTAGTTAATATTCTGGCCATCTGCCATATTTTTGTTGGTATGACCCGTTTCCTCATTTTTATTAGTTTGAGCCATCTTCCACATCAAGCAATATTCGACTTCTCTTGAAATCGAGGAGTTCACACAACCCTTCAATGCTGCAACAGTTTTGCAATACTGACCAAGGAATTCTCTTCTCATTTATATATCGGTGTCGTGGCCATGTACCGATTTTGCACCATTCACAAACACCTCATCATACATTCTGGCTGAGTGAGGCAATCTTCCTAAAGCAAGGGAAACAAACAATGGTTAGCACTCAAGCATTCAAAGATAAGAAAGGCTTCAGGGGATTGGTAAAAATATGTCACACCCCGAAAGCCAAATTCAATGTGTGTAATAGTAAGGGCATACAAGTTGGGGAGGAAGGAGGCCATGGTAGATCTGAGAAGGAAGGGAGGCATGGAGCAGAATTTATTTACTTAGAACTAAATAATTAAGTTAATTCTGGCAAAAAAAAAGGTTTAAAACTTAACTAATAAAAAAAATTATGTGGCATATGACATAAATTGTCATGTCATGTGCCACATAGGTTGGTATCATTAAATTGGTATTTAAGTTGGTGCCCGTAGCAGCACTCATCTGGTCGAATAGGTGCTTGAGATATATATGAAATGTTATGAAATCCATATTAAATGCGGCTATCCAGTTAGAGATATATTCCTTGTAAAACAAGGGATTTTTTGGGCCATCTGTGTAACCCTATAATAGATGTGGTAATTCAACTACAGAGTTTGCCGAACCTTGTGCCTTTATATCACACTTCTAGGCCTATAGAGGATGTCATACCACCCAAGCTTTATTGCCGACTTGATTATTCCTATGTGACCCATATGGGTTGTAAATTTCCACAGTAACTCAATAAATGTGAAAATATGTCTCAATTTTCTTGTTAATTCGAAAAACACAGTTATCAATCTAATTCCCAAGAACTTTTATTGTACACTTATTTGATCACTTGTACCTCGATTTGACATTTACCACTACCACTACCCACCACCTCTACCACCAACTCCACCTCCACCTCCACCTATACCACGATCACCACCTCCACCTCAACCACTACAACCACCACCACATGCAGTAACATCACTACCCCCACCACCCACCACCACCTTCACCACCGTCAGCACATCCACCAACTCAACCTCCACCTATACCACCACCATCACCTCCACCACCACCAATAGACTTATATTAAAATTTACCAAACGGTTTTGACACTGCTTTTTATACTAACAACACTTTAAAAATATTATTTAACAAGCATGGAACTACTTTACTTTACTGCTCATTATTTCCAAAGCTAGCATAAGCATCTTTTTTAAAAAGTGACAACAATCCCAAACTAGCCCTTATTATTGATGAATATCTTCTGTATGACAAAGTGCACCACTTAACATATGCAATCCCAAAAAGAATCCAAAAACATAAAAATAAAACCAAAGAGCCACTTAACAAAGTTGTAGTGGTTAGAAACACAAGCACACCAAATCGCCGATTGACAGAACAACTTATTCATGCAGAGATGTCAACTACTTGTTTTCCGAAGTTAAGACCCTTAAAAAGTCCAACCAGCGCTCTTGGACCACTCTCAAGGCCTTCAACTATGTCTTCCATATAAACAATCTTTCCTTGCCTAATGTAAGGCAGCATAGACTCCACGAATTTCGAATGGAGGTGATAGTGATCTCTTACTGAAAATCCATGGAGGCGGATACGTTTGTACACGAGGTGCATCAAATTCGTTACCCCTTCTGCTTGATCAAGATTGTACTGTGAGATCATTCCACATACAGCAATGCGGCCATGGAGTCTCATGTTGAGGAGCACTGCGTCTAGCATTTTGCCTCCAACATTCTCAAAGTAAATATCAATGCCTTCAGGGAAATACCTGGCAAGTGTATGGTAATTACGAAGAAAATTTATCTTTCACTCAAGAAAGCTCAAGCTTCAAAGCATCATATACAACATATAGGGATCATCATTTGGTCCGCGGCCCCAAAGTGGGTAGTCCGAGGCCTGATGGGCCAAAGTCCGGCCTAGCCGGATGGTTAGGCCCTCTCGGCCCGCCCGCTTATGCCTTTCTTTTTTTTAAGAATAATTGATGCATTCTCTAACCTCATATCAAAATAATATAATATGTACAACAAACTAATAAACTTTTTATTTTGTTTACACATGTTATAAATTAAGTTAATTTTTTCAATGTTGTCTAAAATTTTGTAACAAACAAGCAATATATGCACTATATCTCTTAGTGTCCCTTTTTTGTCAAGTTCAAATTTAATGGTTCAATAAAGAATTTGAAAGCTTATTTTGGGTTTATTAATTCTAAAGGCACAAATTGCTTTAATTTTCATGATGTCAATCCTAATTTGGGATAGAAGTTAATTAAGGCACAAATTGCACATCATAAGATTCATTTTCAGGTATAATATTTTTTAAATATATTGGTTATTGGTCTAGGTTTAGTAAAAAAGTTTGGCTATTATATTTTTGTTTTCTTAAGTTATGTAGTAATCTATACTATTGTTTAAGAGAATACTCTATATCCATCACTTTTGAAAAAACAAAATGTGTAACAAAAAGATTTAAAAGACTTTTTTTAAAAAGTCCGGGCCATTTAGTTGGCCCAGCCCAATGACGAACCCTAACAACACACAAATTCTTAATAATCGTTTTTTCCTTTCTTTTCTTACTGAAGGAAACTAGTATGACATAATAAATATTATTTTACGGAAAATGATAGGGAGATCACATTTATAGACTGCTTTGTATACCACCTGTCTAATAGAGTTGAGACTCATTGTATTGGTGGTACACTAGGGTCTATAAATGTAATTTCTCTATCATTACTCATATGTACCTTTTGAAAGCCGCATTCAAGTCAGCCTCTTCTTTATAGTTAAAAGCCTCATCAAATCCAAGCTTATTCTTCAATAGATCAACCTAACAAGATGAATCCATAAAGGAAAGGAATGAATCACTTTTCATCTGAATAAAATACTCATCTAAAGCCCCCTGTTAATAAAGCATGAAACATTTTCCTGCGTGACACTGGTCAAAATTATAAATTTAGGCACACGCAAAGAAGATGGTTAAGTCAGAGTTTAGAAAAACAACTAAAAGACCCAATTCAACAACACAAACAGAGGCCCCAACCCAAACCAACACCAAAGTTGGCCCAAATAACAACAGCAAAATACAACCGAAACAAGAAAAAAAATGGTGTAGATAATATTAATTTGAAATTAAAAGATTTCTCAAGTTTGTACCTTTTCCTTACTGCCAGCACTTCCAACAACATAACAACCCATTAATTTTGCAAATTGTCCAACAAGCTGACCAACAGCACCAGCTGCTGCTGAAATGAAGACATGTTCTCCTTTCTTAGGAGAACAAATTTCGTAGAAACCAACATAAGCTGTCAAACCAGGCATACCTGAAATGAAACTACAAAATACACTTATGTATCTAAACCAACACATATCATCATGAGCTAAAATTGGTTAGACTTATTACCAAGAATTCCAGTATAATAGGATAGAGGTACATCAGTGTGCTGGATTTTGATCAGGCCTTCGGGTGCAGGGATTCGGCTGTACTCTTCCCAATAGGTAGTCCCCCAAACTAAGTCACCTGCCTTCAAATCTGGGTGCCCAGAGTCCAAAACTTTAGCCACTCCATACCCATATATTGGCTGCACGTTTACACCAACAAAATTAATTGGCTCCTCTCCTCCCAATGTTGTCAACAAAAAAACAAGCACTACTAGAAAAATAAGTGGTAATCATTAATATTTGTGGCATAGGATGTGGTGACGAAAACCACTATCAGCTCCTACTACCTATTAATCACAGTTATTTGTGCTCATTGCGCTGGTAGATGCTAACATTTGGTATATATATTTACAGAAATTGAAAGGAAAAGATATATGATGCGTTTTGCTTACAGAGCCAGGCGTAAAGGAGGAATTGGGTTGGCTGCTGAGGCCTTCGATTCGTTCCATAAGTAGTCGTTGGTAGGGATCGCAAGACAAGTAAAGATTCTTCACTAGAACTAGTTTGTTTGAAGAACCCTCATGCTCAGGCTCAGAAAGCTTCAACTTGATAGTAGCAGTGCTACTCACGTACAAGTCTGACTCTTTGGGAAAGCCAGTGACATACTCCCTCAGTATCACCTGCTTGTTACTCACTTCTGCCATTCCTCTCTCTCTCTCTCTCTGCTTGGTGCTTAAGGGTAGGGTGATCCAAACCTTATATATAGCAGTGGAGGCATTCTGCTAGAACCATGGCTTTCCTTAATATTGATACTAAAAAACCATATTTTACTACGACATTGACTTTCAAATTCACATTTTTATTTTATTATTATTTGTTTGAAAATGTTCGGGGAAGGGGATTGAACTCAGGTGCAAAGGAACGAGCACACTGTCTTGACCGACTGGCCCAATTCTATATGCAAATTTTATTTATTATTGAAGCCTTCAATATAAGAGGGGATTAATTGATATTTTCTTTCAATATATTTTCTTCACTATGATTGATCAATTGAGTTCTTCCTTTTCTTATTTTTTTTCTTTTTTCTATAATAGGATATGCAATGCAGAAGAAATACTTTCATGCAACGGGGATAGCACTTTTTGCTATCTCCAGCCAATAACGCAATGACACATGAGATAACTTTTCCATGTATCATTGTGTTATTGGTTGGGGATAGCAAAATATTTTTATCCCCATTACAATTGCAGAGCCAAGATACATATAATATAATACGACTACCGTAACTGCTTACATAAATCAGAGGCCTTTAGCTTTTACACCAAATCCACGTAATTGCTTACGTGCTGCTTTTTTGTTTTGTTTTTTGTTTAGTCAATGCACTCTTCACTATATTTATTTATGTCAAATTATGTATTAGAGAGAGATCTTGTAGACCAGTAAGTATGTAGCGATAAAGAAAACTTCAAATTGGCAACTACAAGGAATCTTGCTTCGGGTCTATTTTCTTTAGTCAATTAGTGCAAGGTGCCCAACAACATTTCAAGTTAATTACCTAAAGCCCAAAGCTCAAGAATAAGAAACAAAAATGCATCCTGAATCAATGCATATTTAAGATTTATATAAGTCGATTTTTTAGAGCATCTTCAACCGAAATGTTAAAATACTATAATAAACTTTTAACGGATAAATTTGACATGAGAAAATGCTCCAACCAAAAAGTTCATGCGAGAGTTCAAATCCTTTTGTCTCTTGAACCAAATTTTTACCATTTAATGTGTGCTTCCGATTATAATAAAATAGTGAATTAAATTGACATATTGAGTGTAATAGAATATTGAAACCTATGTCAAATACCACATCAGCCATCAAAATCAAATTTAATCTTGTGAATTTAACGTCTCCTGAATATATATAATCTTACAACAGTTCATAACATAAACACCCATCGAAGTCGACAAGTTCGAACAAACTAAACAAATTGCAAGGCCAGGCTCAACGCCACAAGCTCAATCTTCCTATAAATCGTATAATTATCTTTTCATTTGTCCCTAGTAATGGAGGGCAAACTTTTGGATTTCAATAATTCTACAAGCAGCTCATATTTTTCCACTCTACAAACAACTTGTAGGCTGAACCACACCCTCAGTGGTTCCATCTGCATGGCTACATGAAGACTCAGCTGCTTGGTTCTGGTAAGTAAGCTTCACATCCTTCAATTTGATCTCGCTACAAGGGTGCTTGGGACTGCAATCAAATTTTACTGCAACTTCTGTTGCTGATGTACCGTGTATGTCTTCGTATGTCACATCGCTAATTTGAACTCCAGAAACCTATCGAAAAACAAAATTGACAAAAGAAAAAAAAAAAAATACAAAAGTCAGATTTCCAGCTTTTGATCAAACAGAAGGTGAACAAGTATTATAGCATGGGAATTCGGCTTAATGGGAAGTTTAATGCTTTTTTGGCAAAGCTACGATGAAGTTACTTTAAATTTCGAATACAGAGATAAATATTGTTGACGACTTGAGCTACAACCCATTACAAAATACAATCAAGTTATTAATAAGTTACAAAGGTTACAATGGGCAAGGCTTGACCTTTGTAAGTAGTAGGAGAGCAAGCCCATGAAGTAAGGAGTTATCGGGTTTTCTTTGGGTCTAAAATTATTGGCTTAGCCCATATAGAAAAGTCCTCCTTTTTCCCTCTCTTCTAGTTGGAAGCCCATGAAAGCTTTTGATATGTTTCGAAATTAGACAGTTATAATTTGGTTATCCCACGTTTTTATCAAAAACATTACACTACGGAAAATACTTCTCTCCTTATCAGGTAAGTAGAAATTTCTACATTCCTGTCAATAGCAGTGTGACATATGTGCATAATTTTTTCTTTTTGTGTTTTTTATGAATTATTTTTGCACATGTATCAAACTGTGATTCACAATGAGGAATATATCTTTACTAGTAAGGAGGCAAGTAGTATCCTTACACTACACACGTGAAAAAGAGAAAATTTAGTTGTAATTAAACTTTGGGAAGCATGAATGATATCTTACCTGACCAGGGCACCCTTTGTTGTCGGGGCAATAATGTTGATCGATAACAATAGGATTTTCGACATTGACCATTGTCGCATGTTGGAAAAGAATATTTCTAGCAAACCCAGTGCTTGCCCTCCCCCATGACTTGATCCTTAGACCATTCTGAGTACCAGTAAAGGTAACCGTTTTAACTGTTACATTTTGTACACCGGCCTCTTCTTGCTCCTTGCCTAGACTCCCGATGCTGAACCATCAAGTAAAACAATGTTAAATTTACAAGTTACAACTAGAACATCCACCCAAAAGAAAGATAAACTTTTGTATGCAATGGCCATTTGGTCTACTAGCACCCAATTAATTTTCCCTTTATTGGAAGATGTCCTAAATTCAAATATCATTAAGCAACGAAGAAAAAAGGTATACATTTTTGTTAGGATGTACATTATAACGTATATTATGAAATAGTATGCATTTAGCTAGTTTAATCAATCATGGATGCATAATTTTGATGTGGTATACCTAATTCCATGGCCAGGTCCACATGCAACGCTTTCAATCCACAAATTTGAGGTTCCGGGGCCAATTGAGACACAATCGTCACCGGTTGCAATCTTGGAGTTGAGGATTGTGACACCAGATGACATTTGGACATGAATGCCATCGGTGTTAGGGCTATTACCGGAAGCAGAAACCCTGACACCTTGCATTTGCACATTTTGGCAGTCGTTGATGACTATGTGGAACATTTGGCTGTTTAGGGATACCAATCCACTCACCACAATGTTGTTTGAGTAGGAAAAACCCAATGTCTGCACATATACACACGAAATTACTTGATCAAGCTCAATTCAATTGGGGGCAGATAATAAAGCAAATTGTACGTACGTCGACCTTTAAAATTCTCACTAATAATGAAGCACATGCACATGTGGAATTGTATTATCATTATTTCTTTTTCTGGTCATAACTCAAAATAATGGTGTCATGAATTTGATATTTAAAGCAGATAATTAATTACCGTTGCTCCGCTGGGACAACTCTTGCCATGGGAGGCCTTGCAAGCCCACAAGGCAGTGCCTTGGCCGTCAAGAATTCCACCTGATATGGTAACCCCGTTTACATGGTGAAAGAAAATCCAGTTAGCTGCATTACCGATGACCCGGTAATCGGACGGGGCCACAAGGGTTCCGGCAATGCGAAAGGTGATGGCATTGTTCTTGCAAGGCCCACTAAACACCACATCGCGAAGAAAGAACGTTCCTGCCGGCACATAAATGACACTGGGATTCATCGAGGCACAAGCTTTAGCCCATGCAGAGAGGAAGGCTTTTGTGGAGTCAGTCTTGCCATCTGCTTTGGCTCCTAAACTGGCCACATTGTATGTGACTGGGGTGGCTATGGCTGAGTTGATCATGAACACAAAGACAAGTGAGAGAGAAAAGAGGCTTCTACGGTTTGCCATTTGCGGATGACAATGAGAGAGAGAGAGAGAGAGAGAGGTTAATGAGTTGAAGGAGTGAGGAGTCGTGGTGGGAAAGTTGAATGGTTTGATGGGTTATTTATAGCTTTGAACGAAATGAACTTGTGTGGATGATGAGATTAACTACGCCAATAAAAAAGGGAAACGGCGCCGTAGTGACCTTACGTAGGCTAATAATATGTGTAGCAGGAAGAGGATATATACGTACTTTACCAAAATGCCCTTGCGTGTTTTGGTACTTGAAAACATGACCCCCATCCTCATTCTTTGCATCTTATTTTACGGTGCTATTGCTATACAGTGTTATGGCCTTCTCTTGCTTGAACCGCAATATAATCCATTACCTCTCTCTCTCTCTCTCTCTCTCTCTCTCTCTCCCCTTAGTTTCTCATGTCTGATGTCCTGCCATTTTAATCCTTATGTGATTGCTTCCATATTGAAACATTGAAACATCTATATTGTTGGCATCCCATGTAATAAATCTCTATTATTATTGGATCCCCAAAAATGGATTCTCCTCTGTCACTGTTATAAAAGATGAAAATATCAGACATGCATATAATATGGGCCCTCCAAGTTCCAACTCGAGGCATAGTTCTTGATACAAAACACTTTGTTTGAATAATTGTCTGGGTTAGTACATGAGTGCTCAGTTAGGCTAAGTTCGGTTTATATTTGACTCAGTTAAAGATTCTAAACAACTATACTGTTTATTATGTTTGAATTTGCATCTTCTTTCTTCTATTTTGGAACATTTTTGTGTTTGTACGAAATATCGAGATACATCATAACTATCGTAAAATACTGGAGATACATTGCTGACATGGGAGAAGAAATCACCTCACCCTCCTAATTTCCATGTCGACGCTTGATAAAAGGGACATTTTGGCCCAGAAGTTGAGTTGTCGCCCGACATTTTCAGACTTGCCATATTATATGCAAGTTTTATCCTATTTCCCACTCCTATTTCCATGTTAAACGTACGACCTACTTTGCATGCCCTTTTGCAAAACTTGGTGCAATAGTAAAACTGGTCATTTAATCTAAACACACCATGCGCATGTACATGCGCATATGTTGCAATTGATCCAATATATTCAACCAGTTATGTTGAAATGAATGCGTCAGCATTATTCAGAATTCGTGAAAACGAACAGATTTTTATTAATTTGGTTGCTTCAATTGAACGTATTGGCACTAATAGTTGAAGACAACCATGAAAATTTCTGGCCATTTTGTCACCTACTTGTATTCAAGGGCGGAACCAGGGGGTGGGCTCCAGCACAGCTCTGTTTTTTCAAAATGTGCATATATGTGCAATTTAATATAGCTAAGTTAGAAATTAGCTCAAGACTCTCCACAAGTCAGCCCACTAGTTCATTAAGCATAAGGAAGGGGGGAATCAAAACTCTGACCAAACAAATAAAAAAACAAGCCTTGTCTTCCTTCCTTCCTTTCCCTTTCTCTTTTCTCTTTTTTGTTAATCCTTTTCTTTCTGTTTCTTCTTTGTCTTTTTTGTCTTCTCTCTTATTTTTCTTCTTTTCTTTCTCTTTCTTCTCTCTCCTTTCTCTTTTCTTTTTATTTCTTCTCTCTCTTTTCTTGTTTACATATTACTAATGATATATGCTTTATTTTTGGTTCTCAATGTATTAATTAAAAAAGTTTCTCATTGTTTATATAGATCTTCCATACCAAAAACAAAAAAAATTTAGCACATCTCAAGAAAAATTCCTAGTTCCACCATTGCTGTTGTATTGTACCATATGTCCTCTTTTCATGATTCCTTATTACAAACATATACAGATGGGGTGCATTTTTGCTCACCACCCCTCCCAAAAGTTGACACATGTCCATGGGTTTAACTATAGTTAATTCTTTATTTTTTATTTATTTGATGACATTATTATGAGAGAGAAACATTACTTTAATAAGATTTTTCATGATTTACCCTTATTCTAACCTAGCAAACTTTCCACTTTTCTAAATTAATTACCCATGAAGCTAACAACAACCCAAATAAATAATTGGCAATTGGCTTTATGTCTCGTGCTTTAATATGAATCTCAATTCATAGGCTTCAATACGAATTGAACCTAATTCCTTTTATCCACGCCCAAATACTTTTATCTGAATTGAAGACTTAACAGCTCCAAGAGTTACACTGCTCTTCAATTGCAGGCTTCCTCCATTTGTTCAAGTGAAAGATAGGTAACATCTATGCTGCTTTTTTCTTCTTCTTGTTTTAGTACTCTGTATTGCTTGATTATTTTTTTATACTTTGGTGATTGCTCTGCATTATTTAGTTTTTTGAGTATCAAACCAAATTCGAATTTAACAATTCATGTCCTTTTTTTAAAATATGAATAAACTTCCATAAAAACCAAAAACAACAAGCAATATTGGCTATGAAGATTAAGTTCTTTTGTTATGATTGGGATGCCATCAGTTTCATGGGAAGTGGAAGACCAATGAAGATTAAGTTTTAAAAAAAAATTCTTTATGGATGTAGCATTCATTGAATATTCAATTTTTTTTTTTGGTCAATCATTGAATATCAAGTAATATGATACATATGCAGGCACATACTGCTAGTGTCCTCATGGACCATGAAGTGGATGAATTTCATGCTACATATTCCAATGATGGTAAAGAATCTGTTGATTGTATACAAGAAAATTGAAGAGCTCACAAGAAAATTTGGTGACATACTTCCAACACTTGGCATGAGTTTTGATAATGAACATGAGGCATATCAATATTACAATTCATATGCTAGAGGTTGTGGATTTAGTGTGAGAAAACTTAGAGTATATAAGGACAAGAATGGTGTAATACATAAAAGAGAATTTTGTTGTTCTTGTGAAGCTTTCTATAGAAAAAAGACAACTCCAAAGAATAAAAGAGAGCAAAGAAGATTTGGATATAAAGCAATGTGTGAGAGTCCGTTTTTCTTAAATATTGATTAAACAAAAATAATTGTTATCTATTTATATAGTTTTACGTAATAAATATTTATCTAATTCTATTATATATATATGTATTACTTTTATATATATATATATATATATATATATATATATCTTGTTCCCTGAGAATTTGGAGAAATGAGATAGAAAGCAAGAAGAAGAGGGAAATTCTTTTGTTCCCTGAAGATTGTAGAAAGAAGATAGAAAAGAGGAAGAATTAATAAATTCTTTGGTTCCTTAGAGACTGTAGAAAGGAGTTTGTTCCCTTTGAGATTGGAGAAACAGATAGAAGAGAATGAGATATGAGAAATTCTTTGTTCCTTGAGATAAGAAGATTGAGCAGATAATTGTGAAGACCGTATTTTTAAAAGTATATATATTAATAATTTGAAGAAATAAATATTTATCTAATTCTATTATATTTATCCTATTATATTATATATATATATATGTATTATATATATCTTACGCATGATATGTATTACTTTCATTAGTTAATTGATTCTTGAATAGGTAGTTAGGTGTCACTCTTACATGCTAGTGGCAAAGCTATGTTTACTAGCCTTGTCTACTCATCATTCTAACATGAAAATTGTTAGGATACAATTGGTGGAATTATAATCACCAACGTGTCTTCCTAGCACTATATTCTTATCTATTGTTAACTTGGAGTGCAAGGCCATTTACTTGGAGATTAAGTTCTTATATGTACTGTAGCAACCGACTTCTTCTTAGTATAAATAGGAATAGATGTTCATTCATTTCAAGCAAGAATTATTTGAGAAGAAGATGATAGTTCTTTTAGTGAGAGAGAGAGAGTGAGAGAGAGAGGTGATTATT